>CP125976.1:527899957-528168070 GCA_030063025.1 Avena longiglumis
AAGGAAAAAAATACAGATAATTGGTTGACCATAACATGGGATTTGGAAGAACAAGATACCTGGTCTGGGGTAAAATTGTGATATGTGAACCTGAGGTAACTGATATTCCTTTATAAGGTTAACAGTTTGAGCAAAATCTTCATCAGTCTCGCCTGAAAACAAAGTAACATAGGGTTCAGAACAAACTATTACCAACTTTATCCTAACAGTTCATATGCATGGCCATAAGCTAATTGATAACTATTAAGAAAAGAAGACTGAATAACGGAACCAAATACTTGCTACCATACCAGGAAAGCCACAAATAATATCCGTGGCAATTTGCATGCCGGGTACAAGCTCACAGAGAGTGTCAACTACCATCCTGAACTCACTGACAGTGTATTCACGGTTCATTGCCTGAGATGTGCATCATAAAAATAGTTAAAATAAACAAATAATGTTTTCTAGTCTCTGAGGGGTACTGCTACTATCAGACAAGAAAAATCAGAAGTTCAAGCATACCTTCAAAACAGCATCACTTCCTGACTGCACAGGAACATGAAGGAAGGTATAAACACAAGGATGGCGCAAAACACTAGCTATCTCATTCAAATGCTCCAGAATGAAAGGGGGATTTGTCATGCCTATGCGAAGCATTGTGCTTCTGTCCACAGGAAGCTCAGCAACAATTGCATTTAAGAGATTTGGAAGATTCGTACCAATATCCCTGCCTAAAAAAACAAGATCAGATATGCAAAGTAGTGGTACCATGAAGATATATGCCATGTACCACTCAGTAGATCTACAGTAATCTGGAAAATGAGAATACCATAAGCACCAGTATCTTCACTGCTTAACCATATCTCCCGAACTCCTTCCGAGACAACAATTTTGACACGATCTACCTATAGTGAATTATAAACAAATAATTTGCTTCAAAATTTTCAGAAGAAGCAATATTTTTGTCCATGATAGAATCATTCAAGTATACTAACCAAGCTGTCTATAGTATAACTTCCCAGATGACCACGGGCATGCTTTGTCTTGCAGTAAGTACAAGCACCTAAACACCCAACATTTATGGGAAGAATCTCGATAAATTTATTCTTTCGAACCTGCAAAGGGTAGCTATTATCAGTCATTAGGCTTAACATAAAAACTTGCCAGATACAGTTAATGCACATGACAACATATGCAATGTATAAATTTTACCTTAGGTAAATCAAGAGATGGCAGTGTTTTCCTACTCAACAGTCGGACCTCATGCCCTTTTAAGGTTTCCTCAACTACTTCAACAACCCGATCTATCTGCTGCACTCCTATTATACTAATACCTTCAAGCTCCTTCAGATCCCGGCTTCCTTGTGGTACACAGCCAGCCACAACTAGTGGCTTGTTTGCGCTCTTGCATTTTGATATGAGAGTTGTCATGGCAGATTGACTAGGATTTTTCACAGTGCATCTGGAATGGTAAAGGCACATGTCAGAATCTACCCATAAACAGAAGCTACACATTTCAACATTAGGCACCAAAACTCCACAAGGCATACCAATTAGCATGGAATTAAAATATAAATGAAATAAAAATGCATTCGATACCAAGAGCGGAAGGGTATGTCATTTTCTAGTACAAGAAAATAGCTAGTATTATTGCTACAGAAATCCAGACCAGTTTGAAACTGCCTGTTAATTTAAATTATTTCATGTATACTTTTATGGGCATCCAGTCAGCTTGCTGTAGGAGATGGAGATAAAGAAATAACCAAAAAAGACACTATAACCATACGTGTTAATTAGCCACAAATCAGCTCCTTCAGGCTCTTCAGTGATTGCATATCCGAACGCCGAGAGCTGCCCCGACATGTACTCACTGTCACTCTGTAGAATAGAGAAGAACAGAGGGTTACATATTAGCACTAAAAGTCATTGGCTTTCCATCCTAGCATTAGCACCAGGCACGCGCCATTAAACACACAAACCAGGAAGCAAGCACTAATTAAGCCGTACAAAATTAATCATATCATCTGTTCCACTAATTACTGTCAGCCAGCACTCTTGAAGAACTGTTTACTTGAACAGTGGAAATTACAGCATGCTAAGTAATCATATAGCACATCATATGAGCTAAGTAGTCCAGAAACTAGCGTAAGAAAGTAATGGCCGGTAGAACTGCTAGGTAGAGAGCAATGTAGAGGAAGCTTGCCTGGTTATGTGAGCACCCGAATGTCTTCACATATATCGTCTGCAGCACAAAGACCACAGGAACCAGTAAGCCAATCAGACTAAGCAAGGGACGATGGTAATACGTCAACACAGACATGGAGCGTATCGTAAAAGGATCGCCGGATGGCGGTGGCGGTACCTGCGTGCCTGGGATCCGGGCATCGGGCTGAGGCTGCGTCTGCGCGAGCCTGGACGACCTGCGCTTGGGCTTGACGGCTACAGTTGAAAGGGGGAGGCGGAGCCCGGGAGGCGCTCCGCCGTCGGAAAACCCGGCCGGTCCCAGCACGTCCTCGATGTCCTCCATCCCCGGCGGCGGAGTAGCTCCAGTCGATGCGGGGCGGTGGCTTGGTTAAGTTCCAAGTAGGGTTCTGGGACGGTGGACGGCGGCGAACCGAGCGGCCGCGGAGCGAGAGCCGAGAGGTGGCCGGTGAGTGGGCCCTTGGGACGGGCTGCCATTTGGGCCTTTGTTCTAAATATATCGAACTGGGCTTTACTTTTTCTAGGCTGCCCCTTTTTTAAGTCCACCTAGTTTTGTACAATCCTCAAAAAAAAAAAAAACCTAGTTTTGTACAGGACAAAACTTGAAAAAAATAGGTATTCCATGAAAAATAACAATAGTGCGTGTTTTCTCAGAAATACACTTCGGAGCTCGTCCGACAGGGGGCTCTTTTGTTACAGTGAAATTGTTTTAAACTTTAAAAGAAAATACCAGCATGTGGTCAATATTGTATTCTAGCAGTGTGCAAACTTTTGCAACAAAATACAATGTATTTTGATCTGAAAAAAAGATACAATTTTATAAAAAAACAAAATCCACAGAGCTGGGTGTTCTAATGACCTATTTGTAATTTCTATTACTCTTAAGGGTTTTTGTACTACTGTTGATGATTATTAATAGATAAGTGAAATTTCAAAAAAAAAAGTTTATTGTTGCCAACTTTTTAGCGATGCTAAAAATCTAAATTTGTCATTTTTTCTGAGCTCAAAATACAATATATTTCATACACTGCTATAATACAACATTAACTACATATACATATTTTTTTAATTCTTTTGAAACTATTTAATTCAAAATCTCCCACGTTCAAAAATCGAGCTCACTCTTGGAAGAGCTCCAAAAGAAAGCTATAGATATATGCTCCAATTCCAAGTCACATTTTTTTTCTGGGAACTCCAAGTCACATATTGACAAATACTTAAAAAAATTAGCCATTAATGGTATATAAAAAATGCCAATACTTTCTGAATTGTACGTATTATTTGAGCGCATAGATCTTAGCTGCCTGGAAATTTTTTATGTCTAAGTCGCTGATATCATCCTACTATTTATGTTAATTCTCAGCTTAGAAAATTAGCAGTTGCAACCTAGTTGCAACTCATTAAATTTCGACTTACAACATACTCCCTCCGTTTCAAAATATAAGATGTTTTAGGTTTGTGAAGAAAATGAATCTAGACTTCTTTTAGTGTATAGATTTATCCTAAAGTTGAGTGAACTTATATACTAAATAAGTCTAGATACATTTGCTTCACAAAGCTAAAACATCTTATATTTTGAAACGGAGGGAGTAGCTGCAACTCATGCGTAAGTTTCACGTTGCACGAATCACGAGATAAATCCAATAACGAGAAAGGTGACTGAGACATAACAAGTTCTCATGCATCTCAGAACTAGAAAATCTATTTTACTATATTTGAATTATATTTTCAGTTTAAAATAATATATGGTGTCAAGTCGGTAGTATTTTCATAATTTTCATCGGAACTACTCAGTGTCGTATTCGGAGCGGATAAATCCCCATGGCACTGGAGTAGTATATTTTGCCATATATCTTTTTGGTGAATTCGGAGAATCAGATAATGATTGGACGTGGATTCAAATGCGGACTATATTGGACTATGAATTCGGATCGGAAATGAAGGGGACTTGGACCGGAACCGGACATCAATTATCAAATAAGTACATGCGAAGAGACATAATTTAACGATGCAAATAATATGAAGAAAACTATTCAAAACGCATAACACTAGAGAGTGGCCAACGTTCAAAATATTTGACAAGTAGACCCGCTCCTTGAATTCATGAGGAAGCAAGGCTTTAAGCATGATAAATTCTCAACAAGTTGATTGCATTAAGTTCTGCCAAAATCGTATAGAAGAGAGCCTACATGTATGTTTGTACCTTAGCTAGGTGGACATAAATGAGGGATCTATACTAGTCAACCAAATTAATTTGTGATACCAAGCCCTTATGAACTAATTTGCAACTTGCATGATGGACATGCTGAGTGGTTGGTTTACCAGCAGCTAACATATTGTGGTCCGTGGCGTGACATGTCGGACGGAGATATTGTTAGTGAGTATACATGTTCTAATAAGTTTGGGAGCACTAGGCGTCTCTTGAGGGATAATTCCTCGGATCCTCCTCCTTCCATGTTTGATACGTGTCCTCGAAATACCTTCTAATCCTGCTTTTGCTATAAAATGCTCGCTTTTGCTACATGTAGTAAAAAATGGTTCATATCAAAAAATAAAACAAAAAGACTATTTCGCCGGAGATCTCACCGGAGACTTTGTAGCAAAATAGTTACGCTAATGTAGCAAAACCGATCTCGTTGGAGACTTTATAGCAAAATAGTTATGCTAATATAGCAAAATCGATCTCGTCGGAAGACCTTGTCGGAGACCTTGCAGCAAATATTTTGTGCTATTGTAGCAAAGCCATAAAATAGGTGTAGCAAAAAAATAGCAAATGTAGCACACCGACTTCGCCGTAGACATCGTCGGTGGCTTGGTAGCAAAAAAAGTTGGGTTGTCGTAGCAAAACCGACTTTACTGGATACTTTCATCGAAAATGTCCTAACAAATACTCTGTCCTATTATAGCAAAAACATAGAACATAAATAGCAAAAATATTAGGCTATTGTAGTGAAAAATCGAAAGAGACATCACCAGAGGCTCGCTGGAGCCATCATAGCAAAAATAATACTATTGTAGCATAAACACATAACCGCGGTAGGAAAAAATATGTCATTATAGCATCGTTGCAACATTATTGTCGTGGCGGGTTAATCCGAGAGACGACAAAGTAGCAAAACAAACAAGAGTGTGTAGCCAAAGAAATATACAAATGTAGCAAAAAAACAATAAGGATCCATCGCCGCTCTCTTGGAGTCCTCGTCTCCTCCATGTGTAGCGAAGCATGCCGTGGCTATAGGGGTGGACCAAGGCCCTTATCCTTGGCAAAGAAGACGTTAAAGCGGCCCTCACCTCCCCCCATGGCGTGGAAGAAAGATTGACACTAATGCAGCTAAGATCACTTTAGAGATTCATTGGAAAACCCCAAGAGGAAGGTATGATGAGCACAACAGCAAGTTTTCCTTCAGAAAGAAACCAAGGTTATCGAACCAGTAGGAGGAAAGAAACGACCCAAAGGTGTTGCTAGCAACTTGGAAACCTGCACAACACAAACTCAAGACTTTGCCCCAATGAACAATGAGGTTGTAAATCTCACCGGTTTGCTGAAAACAATGGATTATCTGTATGGTGTGGAAGGTAATGGTGGCTTGCAGAAAGTAAACAGGAACAGTGGAAGATGTGTCAATGGTAAAGATTGGGCCGGGGTCCATAGTTCACTAGAGGTGTTCTCCTTAAGATAAACAACATAACATGTTGGGTAAACAAATTACAGCGGAGCAATTGACAGGACAGAGCAAGGCATAACAATGCAATACAATACATTCATGATCCTATGAGATTTGATTGGGCAATACAACAATATACATAGATCGTCATCCAACTGCGTCTATGACTAGTAATCCACCTTCGGGTTATCATCCGAACCCCCTCCAGTATTAAGTTGCAAGCAACAGATAACTGCTTTAAGCAAGGTGTGTAAAGTAAACAAACCACTTGTTCCATGAATAAGAGATCGTTGTTTTCTCCCTAGTAGCAACAACACATCTACTATCGAGCATAAATAATCCCTCTTGGAGTCACTAGCATCTACTTGGCCAAGATAGCTACTAGAAATGGAGAACATGCAAGATCTCAAACAACATAGACATGATAGAATCAATAAGATAGAATCATTAACCAATCTGACATAGTAATATCAATCCATCGGATCCCCGCAAACACAACATGCATGATTACAAATAGATGATCTTGATCATGAACGGAGCTCACAAGATCTAAACATGGTAGCACAAAGGAGGAGAAACAACCATCTAGATACTACATGGACCCGTAGTCGAAGGTGGAACTACTCACGCTTCATACCGGAGGCTGGCATGGTGATGAAAAAGGCCTCCAAGATGATCTCTACCCTCCGGCAGGGTGTCGGGAAGAGCTTCAGATCCCCTTGATCTAGGGACGATGGTGGCGGTAACTATGGACTATTTCGTGGAAGATTGATCGGGTACTTAGGGTTTAGGTATTGGGGGATTCTTATAGGGGAAGATGGAGGCCGAGGGGGTACCGGATACGGCTGCACACACCTTCCCCAGGCGCGGGCCAGGGGTGTGGCCCCTATAGATGCCCTTCTCCGTCTCGTCTTCTAGATCCATATTCCCCACAGTAAAATATTGACTTTGGCTTTTGTCCCGTCCAATTTCGAGAATATTCATTTTCCGACTTTTTTGGAACAAAAAACAATAGAAAACAGGCAACTGGCACTGTGGCATTTTGTTAATAGGTTAGTCCCAGAAAACATATAAAAATACCTCAAAGTAAAGACAAAGCAAAGCAAAGTAGATACTAAACAAGCATGGAACATCAAAAATTATAGATACGTTTACGACGTATCAAGCATCCCCAAGCTTAACTCCTGCTCATCCTCGAGTAGGTAAGTGATAAAAAAATAATTTTTGAGATGACATGCACCATCAAAATCAAGATCAAACCATTTGCAAGCATTGAAAGCTGGGATCAAAGTACTCTAAACATGATCATGAAAGAAGAAGTTCTAACAGTAAGACAAAGTAACTATGCATGCAACATGAAAGGTCATAAACAAAGATCATGAATAACAATGTATTGAAAGACGTTTGTTTGTTTCACATATAGAAAACATAGCATAGTAGCATTCAGCTTGTCGCTCATGGAGTAGCAAATAAATGCATAGAACAACTTCAAACCTCATAAGAGTGACTATATACAAATAGTTCACGAGGAAGCAATATCAACAATATGCATCAATCAATAAGTTTTGGGACAATGCACATAAAACTAAGAATGGCAACTATGCTCTCTTAATTGGTGCCTAAGGATAGAAGGTGGAGACTCAATATAATGGTGGAAGAAAGACCCTTCATAAAAGAGGAAAGCAGGGATTTCAAGTGTCAAAAGATCTTCCAAAAATTATCGTACTTGTTAGCTTTCCGCTCTCATTGCCCCTATCATAAGAATCTTGAAGTGATTAAGGTTAAAGTGAACAAACTATGAAGTATATGCTTGACAAAGTATAAGTTGGCAATCTCATGTCCCTTAAATACGAGGGTCGCTCCTCATGCTACCCAACTTTAGTCACCGGTAAGTTATTGTCATAGTAAGTACATGTGTATCATAGAGAACCGCCAACGGGGTACCCCTTGCACATGATACAGGAGCTATCCCATAATCAAAATGACAAGGCAAGTAGACAATGATCATCTCGGCAATCTTTTTATTTACCATGCGAAAATGGTGTTTTTCTCTCTCTTTCCTCTTTTCAATATGTCTCTTTTTTATAAGAAGAAAGCTTCATAGATTGCTCACTATGGTGATGCTGCAAGTTTCCACCATGATTAGGCATGGCTTAGGCTAGCGGTCCAGACATTTCTCTAACACACATACATAACTCCATGGACTTACAAGCTCCCCTTTCATTTCACACCGACGACATCCATGAACAAAAGAGCATGATATCAACCGGGTACAATATAGAAGTGCAATGTTGAAAGCGTTCCCCATGACAACATGGTTATGCTAATTCCAACGTATAAGTGCAAGAATATACAACATAGATGACACAATGGCATGATAAAGTCTAAGTCACAGTCAAAGCAAGCTCCTCTTGTACTACTCAAGCAAGAACTTTCTACTCCTCTCTAACACCAACCAACTTATTTTGAAACAACATGACGAAAACGGGGGTCCAGCTACTTTATTCAAGCAAACTAAAACCAAAAACAAAAACTAAGACGCTCCAAGAACAACACAACTGTGCATGAAACAATAAAAAACGAAGTGTCTTAAAAGACCTGAGATTTTTATTGATGAAGAAGGGGATGCCCAAGGCATCCCCAAGCTTTGACGCTTGTACTTCTTGGATATATCTTGGGGTGACACGGGTGGCATCCCCAAGCTTGAGCTTTTGTCCATTCTTCATCTCATTACATCATTCTTCCTCTACACCTAAAAATTTTCCTTCATACAAAACTTCACACAATCTTCATTAGCAACATTAGTGCATTCAAAAGATAATAGACCTTCAGGGTTTAGTTTTAAAACAGCAAAACTTTTACTAAATACACAGGCTACTATAGAAATTACCTCAAAAATCTCGATTTCCCAAAAGAAACCCAAAAAGGAATCAATAAGAAGCAAATGCAAATAATGGCAGAAATCTGTCAAAACATACCAGCAGGTAGAAACCAATTTTTTCGAAGACCTTATGTTGCTCAAATAAAAAACTGTTGAACTAATGAAAGTTAGCTAACTACCTGGGGAATTTATTCAGAAAATTACAGATCAATCCGACTTATAGATATTTCACACGAACTTTTACAGTGGAGCTCAAAAATCTGTTTTGGGACAGCAACTCCCCAAATCCTACTTCCCTCTCATTAGAGGTTATTCTTGACAGAAAAATCAAATAAAAAGGATAAGGAGCGGTTATTACAGAAGTAATAACTTCCAAGACTCAAAAAACTATCGGGTTATCTCCCAAGAGGTACTTTTCTTTAAAGCCTTTAAGTTAGGCACAAGAAGCAAGAATCAAGTATTTTCAAATGAAGAAGCATTAACATCAAACCTTGCTTTCAAAGGAGGAGCAAAAGGCAACTTATCTCTCCTCATAGGGAAGTGTTCAGTACCTTCCTTGAATGGAAATTGATATTTAATGGTGCCTTCTTTCGTATCAATGATGACACCAACTGTTCTAAGAAAAGGTCTTCCCAAAGTAATAGGACAAGAAGCATTGTATTCAACATCCAAAACATAGAAATCAACAGGGACATAGGCATTATTAACCATAATAAGAACATCATTAACACTCCTCATGAGTTTCTTTTTAGCATTATCATCAAGTGGGACATCCAAATATCCAAAGGTGGCAAATCAAGCATTTCATAAATATTTCTAGGCATAATAGAGACACTGGAACCAAGGTCACATGAAGCTTTGAGATCAAAGTCATTCACTTGCATATTAATGATGGATTCCCAACAATCTTCTACTTTCCTAGGAATAGAGGCTTTGTGTTTCAACTTTTCTGCCTTAATTTTAATAAGAGCATCTGCAATGTGTTTGGTGAAAGCCACATTCATATCACTAGCATTAGGACTTCTAACAAGCTTTTGTAGAAACATAATCACTTCAGAAATATTGCAACCATCAAGATCAAAATCAAACTTAGCATCACTGGTAGTAGATTCATTGGGTTTAGGCATTGTGGTAGGAGGAATAGGGACTTCTTGTGGTGTAGAGGTCCCAACCTGATAAGGTAGAGATCCCTGTGTTTACAATGCTAGTACCTGGATCAATAGCTAACATCCATAGTTTAAGATGTAATATCAAGAAACAAAGGTCATAATACAACTTATAACCAGGAATAAAATAATTCATTACATCTTACATAGCTCATTTGGCTATCTTATTACAATGCAACAGAAATATCTATATAGCATGGAGTCCTTCATCTTCAAAGTGCCACAGGCAATCATGTTGGTTGTAGACTTGTAATCCTATTAAACACACTTCTCTAACATCAAACAAACCTGCAACATAATAAGTTACAGCCACAAGGGTCAATACATTTGAATTGTATTGGCAAGTGATACTATGTTAGAATAGTGGTATCTATCATCTATATGCATTTGGCTAAGTGGAGCTTAGGCTTGCTTTGCTCAAAATAAGGTTTTCCTTATAAGTTGAAAACACTAAGTTTTTGTTTGTCAAAATCACCCAAGGCATCTACCGATAGAAATTGGTGATCCTTTAACCCTTGTTCAACCACAAGTTGTAACTTAGAAATTTGGATGAGGAGACCCTTGATAGATTCCAATGTCTTGATGCTCAAATTGTCCATTGCCAGGGACACGACTAAGTACTTAGATTTTACTCTCTCGAGAGGTGGTGCTCTTTCCCCACAAGACTCGACATGCATCGAGACATGATATTTCAGAAACCTTCCCTTAGACCAAATGGACGCGTTCCAAACCTATCACCCCTACCACCTTCTGTCCATCTGGCTAAGTTATTGGAACCTATATGATCCAGGTAGAGCCCATAATGCCATGTGGCTGCACTTGAAGCTTCTCAACATTTGACATCTCAAATCTCTTTGTTCCTAGGTGGCTTTCCACAAGTGAGATACACTAGGGTAGGCCATAAATATGGGTCCCTTTGTAACCACTCAACATAAACCATTCACACCATTCCACCCAGGTGATTCATTCACATAGTTGTTTTATTAAACAAAACACAAGTCATAGACTTAGAAATATCTCATAGCATGTATATAATCCACTCTTGTTTTCTACTAGCTAATCTAATCATAATAGTAGAAATAATCTTACCTTAGGGAAAATCTACTAAGGCATAATCTACTAGGATTTCCCAAGGCATAGTATACTTAGTAAAAATTCCATGCAAGTCCTACTCAAAATATCATTAATGCATAGTGAAAATAATAGGACAAAATGTATGAAGCACCACTTGCCTTTTTTAGTAGAGAATATAGATTCACTCCTTGATATTGAAAATGCCACACTCTTCAAAGTTCACTACAATTCAATCAAGCAAGCACATATTCAAACTAGCATTCAAACAATTCACCACATAAAATAAAGAAAACAAAACAATGCATGCAAGCATGCAAAAGATTGTTTTATTTGAAAAGGTGGTTTCTAGTAGGTTATCAACATTTTAAAACACCTATTGGTCATTTATAAAAGTGGCAAAACCATTTAAAAATAAGTTAGTGAAAATAGGCCATTTAAATCATCTTTGCTTTGCTAGAAATGATTTTATTCAAAGGAATAATTTCTAGTGTTAGCCAAATATGTTTTTTAAACATAAATGTTAGTGTCTATGGTCAAAGTATTTAAATCAAATCCATTTTCAAAAGGTTTCACTCAAAAACCATTTTTTAAATCAAAGCAACATTTTATTTTACTAGAAATGCCTTTAATCAAGTAATCATTTTCTAGGGTTAATCAAATACATTTTTAAATCCAAAAATTAGTGTTTAGGGTCAAAGAGTTTAAATCAAACCATTTGCCAAAGGTTTTACTCAAAAATTATTTTTAAAACATAATCAATAATTTTTGTTTTACTAGAAATGCTTTTATTAAAAGAATAATTCTTTGTGTCTAACAAAATATAATTCTAAACCCAAAAGTTGGTTTTTATGATCATTAGGTTCAAAACAAACCATTTGCAAAAGATTTTACCCTAAAATCATTTCTATAATAAATTTTATACACAAAATAAGCCTAGAAATGTTTCTGTAAAATCAACTAATTTTTACAGAAGCAAAACACAAAAATAAGGGCATGGTTGCAAATTTCACATTTTTTTGAATCCATTGATATAAAATTTGCAAAATTTGGCCAAGCAGATCAATAGTTATGATTTTTGCAAGTTTAAACACTCAAATTTATTTTCTGGATTTAATCAAACAGAACAGGCCATGTGGCTGCTTCCTACTGGTGCATATCGGTTTGGTTGGATCGCTCTATGTGGATCGTTGGATCTAAGTAAGATTGCACGGATCGATGCATACCGTTTCGTTAAATGAATCTATTGCGTTCACAAGATCATCATCCAACGGCTCACAACACCTAGACCATGGACTGGTGGCGTTGTGCAACGGCGAGCGGCGGCGCGGATCTGTCAGCGACGGTCCGGCGTATCTAGGAAGCGAGGGAGAGTGAGGAGGGAATTACCAGGTTCGCCGTGACGTGCTGAAGCTCGAGGTGGTCGCAGTGGACGAAGGGGCGCACGAGGATGAACTGAATCGCTCGCCGGAGTTCCTACTGCCGTCGGGTGCGCACGATCGTCAACGGGGCCGAAGATATAGGGCGTGCTAAGACAAACCAAAGGTGCCGTTAGACGTGGGTGAGATAGGCGAGAACGTGAGTGTCATCGAGGGGAAAGGGGGCGGTCAGAAACTACCAATAGGGGTCGCCGGAGTTGTAGCAGACCGCGGCGGCGCTCGGGCGAGGTCGTTGTCGAGCCTATGGGGCACGCGCGACCGAGATGAGGGCACTGGCGGATGCGTACGGGGATACTGGTCAAGCTAGTGGGTACTGGGAGCGGAGAGGTGGCCAGAGTTGGCCGAAACCGGCGGAGAAGCTCGTCGGAGCAGAGGTGGTTTGATCTTGAAATTTGCGCAGCCTGGTGGCTCCGGGGAAATGGGGACTGAGGGGAACGTGTAACATCCCAAAAATATTAAACTTAAATCATCAAACTCTAATCATCAAAATTAGGGTTAACAAAAACTTTTCAAATTAAAAATATGAAAGCATGCATATGTGTAAGCATTACAATTTGGATTCTTTTGAATTGCCATGCTTGTGTGTTTCTTTGCTTGTAAAAGGATTCTTAGGTGAAATAAACATCATCTAAACAATCCCCACACTGTTCCCAAAGACAAACAAATCAAAACAAACAAATTAAGTGAATGGTCACTTTGGCCAAATTAACTCCCATGCCTACTTTGGCTATCTCTAACTTTCAGAACTTAACAGAAACTTTTTTGGATCTTTGCACCCCTTGATAGTACTCATAACACAATACCAAGGCCCATTTTGTGATCATCCAAAATCTTTCAAATGCATAGTTTAAATGACAGTTTAAATTTGAATCTATTTCATATGGGAAGATCCCACTTTTTCAAAAACCACTCAAACAAGTTCAATTTTCAAAATACAAGCATCCATAGACTCACCAGCACATGCCTAGCACACCCACCAAAAATCTTTTCAAAATTCAAAACTTGAGTTCTTGCGGCCATTTCATCAAACACTTGGAGGCAACAAATCAATCTAGCCAAACTTCACTGTTTTGAGCAGTAATTTGGCTAAGCAATGTTCACCATTGATCACCCTTGTCTCCCCCAGTGCCAACCAGTGCTTTGACCACCCCTAGCCCCTACCCTTTGCCCCATGCCATGCCAACCCGAGCACCCCCTTGCCAGCCGACCATGGCAAGCTAGCAGGAGCGTTCGCCGCGCCTAGCCACCATGTCCAGGAGGCAGCCCACCGTCCACCGCCACCCCCTGTCCAGCGCTCGAACCCTGCCAGCCACTGGACCACACACCCACGCCATGCCAAGCTTCTTTGAGCGCATGCTGAGAGCGCGCCAGAGCGCCACCCTCGACACACACCCACAGACCGCGCGCCGCCCTCGCTGCGTGCATACGTGATCACCATCGCCCGAGCAACCCCGCAGACACCCTCGTTCGCCGCCCCATGCCTCACAGCCACCGCTCGCCGTCGAAGACGCCGCCTCTGCCACGCAGAGCACCGCACGTTCCCGACCGTTTGCCACCATCCCTACACACGCATTAAAGCCCTAGAGCATCGCCAGGAGACCACCGATCGATCGCCACCCTCGGCCATGCCTCTAGCTTCCCGTAGCCGTGTCGCCACCGTCGCATGCCCATCCCGTTCTGTCTCTCCGTCGGGCCTATAAAAGGAGGATACCCCCAGCCGATTGAATCACACCATCTCACTCCGCTCACTTCACTGATCGTTCCACCCTGTAGCCGGAGCAAGGCGAGCAGCGTATCGCCGGAATTGCGCCGGAGCAGGCCGCCTCTGGAGAAGAAGGGCGCCGTTGATTTCGTCCACCCCCGGAGCTGCCGCGACCACCCCTGAGTTCGCCGTCGTCGACTTTGTCGTTTGCCCACCTCGCCGTCGTCGCTGGAGCCCTGGTATGCCCCCTATGTACCCCCACCGATCCGCTAGGGTTCGAGCTCGCCGGTGACCTGTTCATCGTCGACGACGACCCTCAGCCGTTGATCTCACTTCTAATCCAACGCACCACATCGCCCCGTACCGCTTCGCGTTTAAAGAGCCACTGACCGGTGGAAACCCCCTGTCAGCTGCGCCCCGCGCTGTGGAGTGACACTAGGCCGGCCCATTTCCCCTTCACGCGCAGCCCACTCGTTTGAATTTAGATTTTTCTATTTTCATTCAAACACAGTTGTGTACCTAGTTTCAAAAATCAACCCAGCTCGATTCAGTGAACCAAATTGAATGAAACCAATTTTGTTAGAAAGGTCTTGAATGCTTAATCCAAGCCCGTTGGATTCAAATCATTTGGATCTGTAGATCACCCTTGGTAAAAATAACAAGGCAGAAGCTTTTCTGCATTCAAACATTTTTCAAATTTAAACCATAATAGCTTTTGAGTTGATTCCAACTCTCAAAAATCACATTTGATCATACCTTTCAGAATATATAAAAATATGCGGGTTTACTTACAGAAATAATGTTCAAGTAATAAAAGAATGCCACATAGGCATTTCTAGTCACTTATTTTATTTACAATAAAAGGGTTAAACCTTTTTAAATTGTGACACCACTTTAAATGACATTCCCATGTACTGAAATATGTGGTGATGACATGTGTCAACATGATCCCATGTTTGGTTTTGATAATATTAAATCTTAAGTAGTTTTTCAATGAGTGGAAATTACTTTTCTAAAAAAATAAAATCAATAAGACAAATGCTTTAGTATTGTAATGTTAGTGATGATGCTAGATCATCTATAGAACCCCTTTGTGTGATGATTGAAAGTAGTTAAGTATTGTTTGGTGATTGTGTACCTCGTATCTATTTATAGACGCTAGTACCGACCAAGGATACGAGGAAGGAGGATACTACGAAGAAGAAGCCGAGGAGAACTTCAACCACTGCTCTGCACAAGGCAAGCCTAATACTACTAGTTGAATGTGCAAGCTAACACTTGCAACATACTCTACTTTAGCAAGCCTTACTAATCAAGTTGACCTATGCAAGCAAATACTTGCTTGTTACCATGCCAACCATATGCCTTAAGTATATGTGAGCATACCCACTTGATACCCAATCCTAGTTTTACTTCCAAGCTTTATACTTTATTCCGTTATCAAAGCTACTTCCTTAGAGTTCACTTAAGTGACTTGTAGATTCTAGAAAGATAACCGAAGGCTGCATAAAGAGCATAAAATTTGGCCTAATCTAGATAATCTTGATGTCATCCTAAGGCATGAAATTGAACTTAGTTAAAACTCCACTAGTTTATCACCTCTCATTAGTACTCACCCCCACTTGTAGATGCTAGTGCTAAGCATAAAACTTGATCAACTTTAGATTGGAATACTTGGTGGAAAAATGGTTATGAAAACCTTGGAATGATGGATCATTCTACTGAGATGTTTTGACATGTGTTTCCGAACACCAGATGATTTTGGTGATGAAAATCTTGAGGCATGAGCCTTAGCCCTTTATAAAACTGATGGTGGTCTGGATGCGATACCATTCCATTTTTTACCCTACAACCACAATACCCGAAGATTGGGTAGGGCTTGACTGGAAACTTATATACCTTAGTATGGGTTCCCTCACGGCCAAGGTCTAAGATGAGGCTACCTTGTGAAGATTGTCCACCTATGCAGTACCCAAGATGAAAGTTGGTCATGGTTGGGAGGCCAAACTCACAGGAGAGGTGCCTATACTAGGGCGTGTAATTGAAAGGTTAGGATTGATTATCCGCATACTGAGTATGGTGAATTCAAGATTTGTTCCTGACAGATGTATCGAATGTTGTGGTGAAAGTGTACAATCTCTGCAGAGTGTCAAACTATTCGAATAGCCGCGTCTGCGGTTATGGACAGTTGGAGTGGCCATACTGTTCCCTTGTTAGATGTTTTCAAAATGACTTGTGAAATGAATTGAGATTTTGAGTTGACCACAACAGAGTTGTGATATGAGATACAAGTTCCCACTTAGGTGTTATAAAATTTAACTAGCTTCTTTGCTTCAGAACTTAGTAGGAGTAAATCTAGCTTTTTGCAAAACAACCCTAGAGCTTAGTGTCCTATTATAAAAAACCCCTTCACTTGTTAGTATTAGTTTGCGAGTACTTAAAGAGTACTCATGTCTTTGTCCCTGGCTATTCCTGTGGCCAGACTATGAAGAGGAGTACCAGGATGATGGACCCCAGGAAGGTTACGACAACTAGGATCATCTCCCATCGTCAGCATTGCCTGTGACCACGAAGATGGAGCTTCGCCTACGCTACCTTTATTATTACGTATTTTCGCTTCTTGAGTTGTATTAAGAACTGGATCATGAGATCCTTATTTGTGTAAGACCTTATGTATGGTTTGTAATGGATGATGTACTATGGTATCCAATTCTGTTATGTCTCGCAAAAATGGTAATCCTAGGATTGCGATGTATGGCATAATAGGCATCTGGGATTAAAAATCCGTGTGTTGACAAGTTGGTATCAGAGCCATCCTGACCATAGGAGACCCTAGTTAGACTGGACGTTTGAATCAAAAACTTAGTTTCAAAACCAAAGGAAGCAAATATTTACAAAAACTTATTCCCATTCTTATCACTTTGATTCTTTCATGAAAATTCATGTTCCTCAAAAACTCTTGCAAACTACATAAAATTTGACACACTTGATCACTCTATGAACTTACTCATCCTATATTCTTATATATGGACGTGAAGTACATCAAGTTTTATCAGTTGGAGAATGGAGGAGACCTTATCTTTGAGCGGGATTTGGACCAGATTTTCTGGAGGATCAGGCTATGGACTTCTTCACCGATGAGGATGATTTCGCCTTCATCGATGACGATGAGGATGACGACTACACTGACTCCGAGGAGTAGTAGCACTTGAGCACTAGCGTAGTGAGTTATATTCGGTCCCACTGTATCGTAGTTTCCAGAATGGTTCTTAAAACCATATGTTTTCTTGTTTTATGTTGTGTGTTTGTATCGTGTGCTATGAATGAATGAAAAGCAAGTTTCTAGAAAATTCGAGTCAAACTTTAAAAACTTTTCAAAGTCCTGAAACCTTAGAAATTTCCCTCTTTTCTCATGATCTATCTCAATCTTCAGATGCCATGCGGAGGAAGTGGTTCATCCCCGGACCCGATGTTGTAGATCCTACAAATGTTGGTTTCTGTCCGCGAAGCTGAAAGAGCCGAACGTCAAGCCAACCTAGCCACCCTTCAGCAGATAGCTCAGCTAGCCCATAACAACCAAGGCCAAGGAAACCAGGATCACCATGGATTTAAGCTCAAAAATTTCCAAAATACCAACCTACCTATTTTCACTAAGTCGGAAGAGCCCCTAGACGCAGACGATTGGCTGCAAACCATGGAAAACAACCTGGAAGTCGCCGGAGTGGAAGCAAACGAGAAAGTTCTGTTCGCCACCCACTATCTAGCCAGAGATGCCAGAGCATGGTGGAACAGTGTTCGTGCAATGACCGGAGGACAGATGATGACCTGGGAAGAATTCAAAGTCAAGTTCAACAGAACCCATGTGCCACCGGGTTTGATCAAAAGAATGAGAGATGAGTTCAGAGAACTAAAGCAAGGAAGGATGACTGTAGTAGAATACCGTGACAAATTCTTGTCATTAGCTAGGTATGCCCCGGATGAGATCGACACTGAAGCCAAGAAGAAAGAGAGATTCCTGAATGGTCTGCATGATGAGATGCAGACTGTGTTAGTCAATATTCCCTTTGCGGATATTGAAGCCCTTGTCGACTCTGCCATATAGATGGAAGGAAAGATCAACCAAGCTAATGGCAACCACAAGCGTCGCATGATGCACCAGCCAGTAACCCATCAGACCCCAAAGTATCGCCCTAACCCATCTCTAGGATTTGCCCCGAGAACCAACAAACCCCCGATGAACCGTCCGACCTATCCCAACCGTAGAAACCCTAGGCCTGGAGGAAATCACAACAACCCCAGCAACTCTGGAAATTTCAACCGTGCACCACCCAAGTTCAACAACAACAATGCTACCGCCAACACCAACACTGCCCCGAGGACTGGAAGCAATGTTGTGCCTGTTGCAGCAAAGGACAAGTCGCAAGTGACTTGTTATGACTGTGGAAATAAGGGTCACTACTCCAACGAGTGCCCCAACAAGAAGAATGCCGCAGCCCCCAATACCAATGCCCTAGCTCAGCAGCAGTGTCGTGTTCAGCCTGGAAGAAGATTTGCCCCAGGGAATTCGCTCAACCGCAACGGCCGTCTTTTTTCTCATGCATGCTGAAGAAGCCCAGGAAGCGCCAAACGACGTGCTGGGTATGTTTTCTGTTAATTCGGTACTTGCTAGAGTGTTGTTTGATTCTGGTGCATCGCACTCATTTGTCACCGAAGAATTTGCATGCACTAGTAAAATTCAACCAACCAAACTGAAGCATGTCATGATTGTTCAAATCCCCGGTTCAACCACCAAGGCTAGGAAAATTTGCAAATCCGTCCCTATCCGAATCCATGGCATAGATTTTTATGCTAATCTGATAGTACTCAGAACTAAAGGTTTGGAAGTAGTACTAGGAATGAATTGGATGTCCAAACATAAAGGATTGATTGACTGTGCCAAGAAAGCCATAACCATGACCAGTACAGCCGGAATATCAGTCCAGCATACATCTAAAACCTTACCGCGTCAATTAAAGTGCAACAAGAGTATAGCCCAACCTACCATTGACCAAGTTCGGATAGTCTGTGAATACCCCGATGTATTTCCAGATGTTTTGCCCGGTATGCCCCCAGATCGGGATATCGAGTTTATCATTGAACTAATCCCCGGAACAGGACCCATAGCTCAGAGACCCTATAGTATGAACCCATCTGAACTAGAAGAACTGAAGAAGCAATTGGATGCCATGTTGGAAATTGGATTGATTCAACCAAGTGCGTCACCATGGAGATCACCCGTCTTGTTCGTGGACAAGAAAGATGGAGGAAACCGTTTGTGTACGGATTACCGGAAGTTGAATGATGTCACCATCAAGAACAAGTACCCCTTGCCCAAGATAGAAGATTTGTTTGATCTGTTGACCGGTGCCAAAGTGTTTTCTAAGATTGATCTTAGAACTGGCTATCATCAACTCAAGATTCGCGTAGAGGATATTCCCAAGACTGCCTTTACCACCCGTTATGGATTATACAAGTATACTGTCATGTATTTTGGATTAACCAATGCCCCCGCTTATTTCATGAATCTCATGAATAAGATTTTTATGGACTTCCTGGATAAGTTTGTCGTTGTTTTCATCGATGACATTCTGATTTATTCCAAATCAGAAGAAGAACATGAGCTACACCTAAGGACCATCCTTGGAACCCTTAGAGAGCATCAGTTGAATGCCAAGTTTAGCAAATGTGAATTCTGGTTACAGGAGGTAGGATTCCTCGTCCACATTGTATCAGCCGGAGGAATTTCCGTTGACCCTGCAAAAGTGAAAGATGTCGAAGATTGTCAAGCCCCAACCACTCAAACCCAAGTTCGTGCATTTCTCGGATTGGCGGGATACTACCGCAAGTTCGTAGAAGGATTCTCGAGTATTGCTAGACCCATGACCCAATTGCTGAAGAAGGATAAGAAGTTTGAATGGACCGACAAATGTGAAGCGAGTTTTCAAGAACTCAAGAGGAGATTGATTTCAGCCCCTATCTTAATCATGCCAAATATCACGAAGCCCTTCGACGTGTATTGTGATGCATCCAAAATCGGTCTCGGATGTGTGCTAATGCAAGAAGGCAAAGTTATATCTTATCTATCCCGACAACTGAAACAACATGAGCAAAATTACCCAACCCATGACCTTGAACTCGCAGCCGTAGTTCTAGCTCTGAAGACATGGAGGCACTACCTGATGGGAAACCATTGTGAGATTTATTCGGATCACAAGAGCCTGAAGTATATATTCACTCAGAAGGAGACGAGTATGAGGCAGAGAAGATGGATTGAGCTAATCAAGGATTACGACCTGGAAATTCACTATCACCCTGGTAAAGCCAATGTGGTAGCAGATGCCCTTAGCAGATTGTCGTGCCGCTTGAACTCCATGATTTTGAAGGAGCAACCAAGCTTGCACAAAGAGATGGAAGATTTTCGAATGGAATTAGTAAGTGAAGGATTTTTGTCTAGCATAGAACTTCAACCCACTTTGATCAGCCAGATCAAAGAGGCATAGAAAGGAAATGCTAGTATCGACGGAATCAAGCATCGTATTGGTACAGGAAAAGTACCCGGATTCACCGAAGACTAAGAAGGAGTTATGTGGTACAAAGGACGCCTTTGTGTACCAGCATATTCTGAGTTGAAAGAAGTGATTCTGAAGAAAGCTTATGACACTCTTTATTGTATCCACCCCGGAGGAACTAAGATGTATCAAGATTTGAAAGAGCAATTTTGGTGGCATAAGATGAAGAGAGAAATCGGAAGCTATATCACCAAGTGTGATATATGTCAGAGAGTCAAGGCGGGACATCAAAGACCCGCTGGATTGTTGCAACCATTGCAGATTCCGGAATGGAAATGGGATTCTGTTGGAATGGACTTTATCACCGGATTGCCTACTTCTAGTAGGGGAAATGACTCTATCTGGGTCATAGTGGACAGATTGTCCAAAGTCGCCCATTTCTTACCAGTCAAGACCACATATCAGAGTCCAAAGCTAGCGGAGTTATACATCGCTAGAATCGTCAGTTTGCACGGAGTCCCTAAGAACATCGTATCTGATCGAGGAACTCAGTTTACCTCGAGATTCTAGAAGAAAGTCCAAGAAGGTTTAGGAACCCGCCTAGATTTCAGCACCGCGTATCACCCTCAGACCGATGGAAAAATGGAGAGAGTAAATCAAATACTCGAAGATATGCTGAGAGCATGTGTGTTAGAATATGGATCTAAGTGGGAAGACTGTCTGCCTTTTGCAGAATTTTCATACAACAACAGTTATGAAGCTAGTTTGCAAATGGCCCCATTTGAATTAATGTATGGAAGGAAGTGCCGCACCCCTTTGAACTGGTCAGAAGTAGGAGAGAGTCAGATTTTCGGACCTGACATCCTACGAGAAGCAGAAGAGAAGGTGAAAGGATACAGATGTCGCCTAGAGGGGGGGTGAATAGGCGATAAAAACTTTTCCTAGAGTGGCTCAATAAAGGCGGAATAAAACTAGTGTTTACTTTGTTAAACACAACCTAGAACAACTAAGGTTCACCTATGTGCACCAACAACATATGCTAAGCAATACAAGCAACAAAGTGATAGCAAGATATATATTACTTCAAGCACGAAGGCTATCACAATGTAAAGTGCATAAGTAAAGAGCTCGGGTATAGAGATAACCGAGGCACGCGGGGACACCGATATTTTACCGAGTTCCTCCCAACATGGAGTACGTCTCGTTTGGAGAGGGGGTGGTATCAAACCACCAACGCCACAAAAGGCCTCCCTTATTCTCCGGTGAATCTCACCCCAACGGGATCGATCCATGCTTCCACTATCGGTGCACTTGTCGGTGGCAACCGGAACCTCTCACAAGGTTTGGGCACTTCTCCACAACTTAATTGGAGGCTCCCAACAGATGCCACAAAATGCCTCGACAAATGCCACCAAGAACACAATGCCACCAAGGCCACAAAACCGTCTAGGGTTCCAAGAACCCAAGAGGGACAAGCTCCAATGAGCAACTCAAACCAAATCCTCCGAGGAGAACTCAAACCGATGCACCAAATGCAAATGTCAAGCACACCACAAAGATGCTCAAATCCCTCACTCTCAAGTTCCAACAAAGCTACTAAAGCTATTGGGGGAACAAGAGAGGAGGAATCAAAGAGAGACACAAAATCCCTCAAAATCTAGATCCCCAAAGATACACTCACAAAGAGATGTTTTGGTTTGGTCAAAACGTAGATCTAGATCTCCTCCAACTACCCCTCAAATATATGCAAGAATCAATGTAGGGGTGAGTATAAATCAAGCTCAAAGAGTAAGGCAAATGGGGACAAAGCTTAGACAAAAGGAGGAGAAAGAAGTAACCCTAAAAGACCAAGGGGCAAAGCTATGTAAAGGGCTAGGCAAAATCTGCCCGTTGAGGCAGTTTTTCTGAACGGTCACCGCAGGGCTCCAGAAAAAAGGGGAGCAGCGACAACAGATCTGGGGCCACGGGATCCTGGATTCCTAGGCGAGAGAGCGAGCCAGGCTCGAGGGCGCGCGCACGCGAGAAGATGGGGAGGCTCGCGTGAGAGAAGTCAGAGGCGCTGGTCAATGCGTCAAAGCAGCCAAGATGCAGCAGCCAAAGGCCACATGCAGCAAAGTAGCAAGCGGGCGCGGCAGAATGGACAAAAATAACCTAAATTCGAAAGGATTTCACAAAATGACCCATCTGGAAAACTATTTCACTGGCACTAACCCTTTTTGTAGCGCCTAACAGCAAGGCGCTACACTCTACAGTGTAGCGCCTTTCAGCTAGGCGCTATGCCCCTGCCAGCGTGGCACCGCCTGGCCCCTCCCTGGCCCCACCCCCGTGCAGACGCCAGGCGCTATGCCTGGGGCGACTAACGCCCAGGCGCTATGCCTAGGGTGTAGCGCCTATCTGATAGGCGCTACACTTTAATGTGTAGCGCCTAGCAGAAAGGCGCTACACCCTAAGACATAGCCTCGCTGGCAGCCCTCCCCACCCTCCCATTCACTCCCAGGAAGATAGAACACACACACTGGGCGCCGGCGGTTCCTCCTCCTCTCTCTCTCAAATCCACTCCTCAAATCCATCAGATCTGATAGATTTCACCGTGGATTTGCTTCCCCATCCCTCCCTCAAGGTATTCCCCTCTTTTTCCCTCTCTTTCATCCAATCAATCTTGCACATTATTCTCAAACCCTAGGTTTAGTTGGATTCATAATATGGCATGTTTTTGCATGTTTTTGGTTACTTGTAGTTATATATTAGTTGTATTTTATGGTGAATGGAAGTGTGTTGTTGATTTGCATTGTATATGATGGTTGTATATGGATTTGTATGGATGTTTGAATAATATGCTACCATATATGGATTGTACATACCACACACATTTTATTGATGTTTGGAATATATATGTAGGATGGTGTGGCTACTTGAGGATTACTATGATCATCAACACCGGGCATACTTGATGGCGGAGAAGCATATGGTAATAAAAACATGGTTGAACTTCTTTGCTTTTACTTTTCTATTGATTCAATTGTGTTGGAAAAAGCATAATGTTCGATCTTGTATGTATGCAGAGGCTTCGTCCCCTCAAGATTCGGTCTCATGGCGCGTCTTCGAATGACATGCCGTATGACGAGCGGTACACCGAGTACATCAAGCGGCTAGGCCTCCTCCCTTTCATCACGCTTGTGAGCCGGTCGATGCCGAACCTCAACGCGGCTGCTATCACCGCACTTGTCGACCGGTGGAGGCCGGAGAAGCACACTTTCCACCTCCGGACCAGCGAGATCACTCCTACTCTTCAAGATGTTTCCATGATCTTTGGACTTCCTATCGCGGGGGAGCCTCTCTGTATGAGCACAGATTCCGATGGGTGGCGCAATGCGATGCATCTACTTATTGGCATGGCTCCTGAAGAACTTGAAGATAAGAGCAAAGATAGAGTCCCAGCAGGCGCGACATATGCGTGGATCATGGAGAACTTTAGGGAATGCCCGAACCCCGCCGAGGTTGAGGTGATCGAGACACATGCTCGTGTGTACGTGTGGTATGTCCTTTCTAGGACTTTGTTTGCTGACAGCGGAGGTAGGACCGCTCAGTGGATGTGGCTCAAGGCACTAGCAAACTAGGATATCAGCTGGGGTTCGGCGGCTCTTGCCTACTTGTACCGGCAGGTAATCACCTGTGCACTCTACATTCATTTGTATATGTCGAGTCCACACATATGCTATACTGACCTCGTTTTTGTTCACTTGCAGTTGGACGATGCTTGTCGTAGGGCAGGCGAAAATGCCGGAATAGGTGGTGCTATGGTTCTTCTCTCGATATGGAGCTGGGAATGCTTACCAGTTGGTCGTCCCAAAGAGGTGGGCCACCATCCTTGGCCAGTGTATAATAGAAACCCTCTATGCCAGCCGACTTGGGCTTACAAGTGGGACGTGGTATCGGAGATGACAAGCGATGTTGATGCCATGTACCTCAAGTACACGAACGAGTTTGATGCGATTACGCCCGAGCAGGTAGATGTTTATCTATACATCACTATCCATAATATTTACTTCACGAGTCAAAATCGATACCAAACATGTTCTTGTGATATGTTGCAGGTGGAGTGGGAGCCTTATGGTTGTGGGGACGAGTTTGGTATTGCTCCCGGGTTTGATATTAACCCGAAGTGCTTGGAGGAACAATCTCTCTTTCTCATGTGCTGCCCATTGATTTGCAATTGGGCGGTTGAGTTTCATATGCCACAACGGGTGATGAGGCAGTTCGGGTTGTTTCAGTGCAACCCTCCCGTGTGGAAGGACACCAACAAGGAGCTTCATCGGTTAGTTAGCATGAGAACTTGTGCTCAATTGCCTTGGATGGTACTAACATGGTTCTTTGTTGTTGTTCAGGTTGGACAGAAAGAGGCAGAGGAAGATCAAGAATTGGGATCACCATCATAGGAGGCACGTCATGGAGTTCCTCATTTGTGTGGAGAATGCTCGACGAACGGAATGGAATAGTGGAAGAGCACATTGCCCAGTTGCATTTAACAACTACATCCATTGGTTTCTTGGTAGTACCCGTGTCTCCATTTGCCCGCCGTCCTACGAGGAAGAAATATTGGAGGAGCCAGTCCAGTTCGATGAACTTGCCTACACTCAGTACAACCGGCAGGTCAGGAAGGGGACCGACATCCCGCTTTCTTCCTCACTCAACTTTGCGGTAAAGTTATCGTTGCCTTCGCATTACTTTCCTTGCACTCTCATCTCTTTCTTGCCTAACATGTTCTTGTTCTTGACTCTGTAGAGAACGGAGGTAAAGAAATATGCCGACGATGCCGAGGCGATTCTTTTTGCTGCCCCTAAGGGGAAAAAGGGAGAAGGCATGATACGAGACTTCCTTAAGGTATGGATGCGAGACTTCCTCAAGATAGGCATGTTCTTGTTTTGACTTATGTTGTTATTTGTTACAGCGCTCGGCCCAAAAGATGCGTCGCTTATCTAACGTGCTAGGTTGTCGTGATCCCGAGTACACAACCCCGTCCGGTTCTAGGTCCAAGTCGACTACTGATCCGTCGGCCCATCTTCAGGATGATGTTGAGGATGACACCACTTCGGCGATTCGTTCGGAAGATGAGGTATGGGACAACCTTAGATGCATTTAGTGCTTTCTGTTTCCCATGCATTTCTCATAGCCATACAATCTTACATGTAGCTGCCTCATATGGAGAATGAGACTAAGGAGGAGTACTAGATTCGCATACCAGTGAAGCCAAGGAAGCAGTTCAATCATTTGGACGACTTGTAACAAGGGAAAGGCCAATGTTGTCGAGGACGAGCCGCCACGGAGGTCAAGAGCGACTAGGAGGACGAGAGGCCTACAGTATGATGATGAAGATGAGTCGCAAGAAGAGGAGGTGACAAAGAAGATACCTCCAAGGAGGGGCCGAGGCCCAAGGACGCGTGGACGGAAGTAGGTCATGTATGGCACAATGTTGATGATGATGCACTAGGTTGGAGACTATGTATGGGTTGATGTATGGCACTATGTTGATGTTGTTTAAGACTATGTTCATGTATTGGCACTACGTTGATGTTGTTTGAGACTATGTTGATGTATGACAATTTGTTGATGTTGTTTGAGATTATGTTGATGTTATTTGAGTATATGTGCAGTTTGAGTATATGTTGTTTGAAACTAGTATAACAAGTGTTGTTTGAGTATATGTTGTTTGAAACTAGGGCAGTTCAGGATTGTAGCGCCTGTCTGATAGGCGCTATGCTCTGAGGTGTAGCGCCTATCAGACAGGCGCTACACTCTGACTTAGAGTTTTCCCCGCCAGCCAACTCTCGGTTTGCTCTCTGTATGCTCCTGTTAGTTTTGGAGGAGACGAAATCTAGTTTTGGAGCAGACGAAATGACACCAAACCATAAAGCTAACAAGAACACCCTCTCTTACATAAGCAAACCCTAACCCTAACCCTAACCCTAGCCATAACATTCCAATATACCAAACAATGTCATTTCAACAACCCTAAACCTAACTAAATGCTTCATACACATCTTTATAACCAACATTGGCCAATGAATCTAACAAATTTCCAAACATTTCTCTCCAAATCAAATTTCTAGGGTTTCAAGCCAAGTCCAACCAAAATGAAAGATTTCCAAAGGTCAAAACGAAGGGGAATGAGGGAGGGTACCTCTAGCAGCTGGGGAGAGGCACAAATCCACCAAATAAAGCTTCCAATGTGAGAGATTTGAGGGGGGAGAAGGGGGCGCCTCCTTGTTGTTCTCCTTCCTTGGGTCGAGCTGGGAGTGAATGGGGAGGGGTGGGAAGGGGGCTGCCGCGTGACAGGATATGTCTCAGGGTGTAGCGCCTTTCTGCTAGGCGCTACACATTAAAGTGTAGCGCCTATCAGATAGGCACTACACCACAGGCATAGCACTGGCGTTAGTCGCCCAGGCATAGCCTTTGGCGTCTGCGGCGGGGTGGGGCCAGGGAGGGGCCATGCGGTGCCACGCTGGCAGGGGGCATAGCGCCTAGCTAAAAGGCGCTACACTATAGAGTGTAGCGCTTTGCTGTTAGGAGCTACAAAAAGGGTTAGTCCAGTGAAATAGTTTTCCAGATGGGTCATTTTGTGAAATCCTTTCAAATTTGGGTTATTTTTGTCCATTATGCCAGCGGGCGCTGGCAGAGTAGCAAACGCAGCGTGGCGCAGGCAAGCGGCGGCCGCACAGCGTGGGGCCGCCAGCAGCGGCAATGCGGTACTGTGGGGACCAGCGGAGTGGCGGCTGCGCACGCGGAATCGAGCGGGAAGGTGGGGACACGCGCGCTCGCGAAGTCAAGCGGCAGCGCAGCGGCGAGGCCCGAGGCGCCACAGGCGAAGCGGATCGGCCAGCGGCGCGTGGGCCAGGATGCGGGTCAACGCGTAAAGACGGGCATGGGCTGCACGGGATCTAGATCTGGATCTGAAAAATATCTGGGAAAGAAACTGGGCCGGCTGGTACTACCGACCCACCCGGGCGGTACTACCGGGCCGGCCGGTAGTACCGGATCTAGGTACCTAGCACGGCAGAAAGAAAACGGGCCGTTTTTAGGCCCGGGCGGTACTACCGCTCGGCCCAGAAAACAGATTGATAGGCAAATATTCAAACGACAATAACTTTTGACTGGAAGCTCCGATTGACCCGATTCAAATATTGATTATCACCAAGTGAGAAAGTATCAAGTAGAATAATGTGATACCTCACTTGGTGAGAAACCGAAAAGCCGCATAAATCAAAATCGCAACAAGATACATATGGGAGATCCGATTTTGATGAACAAGAGCTTGTTATGGAGATTACCACAAGCTCTATATCCTCACATGGATAAGACCAAATAACAACCAAATACGATGATGCAAGTATGCAAAGGTTTGAGCTCTCTCCGAATGATGTGACCGAATTACTCGTACGAGATCCCCTCTTGATAGTACGGTTATCTATCCTAAACCCGGTCTCACACACACAACGTGAGACCGGCAAAAGGGAAAACCTATCAAGATTATACCTTTGCCTTGAGCATTCCACTTGAGCTCGATGTAGACGATCTTGCCTTCTCAAGATGGAATGCCTTTCTTAATTCCTCATCATCGACCTAGCATATTGAGCTTGCCCAACATATCTTCTTTGCATTTCATCGACCTTGAAGCCAACACATGCTCCAAGCGATGCCAATGGACAAATCCTACAAGTATAACTTAATACACACATTAGTCCAGAAAGATTGTCATTAATTACCAAAACCACACATGGGGGCCCAACATGTTCTTTCAGAAGGTTCACAAGATTTGTGAGCACCTCAAGACCGCTCAGTCAAGGCAGAAGAGTTACGCCGACAAGAGACGTCGAGACCTCGCCTTCAACATAGGAGATTTTGTGTATCTGAAAGTGTCGCCATTGAAAGGAATGCAGTGTTTCCAACTGAAAGGAAAGTTAGCCCCTAGATATATCGGCCCCTTCAAGATTTTGAACCGTCGAGGAGAAGTGTCGTATCAATTGGAACTACCCGAAGAGATGTCAGCCGTGCACAATGTGTTCCATATCTCATTACTTCGCAAGTGTCTCGAAGTTCCAGAGAATACCGAAGTGTTCAAGAATATTGATCACCGGACCATAGAGATCAACGATGATCTGACCTATCCCGAAGTGCCCATCCGTATTTTGGAAGAAGCCTTCAGAACTACCAGAACCCGAAGCATCAAGTTTCTCAAGATTCAGTGGAGCAACCACACAGAATAGGAAGCTACCTGGGAGCGCGAAGATCACATCAGGACGGGGTTTCCCGATCTCTTCAAATCCTAGGTACTCTTTTTCGTCCTTTTTCAAATCTCGGGACGAGATTTTTTTTAAGGGGGGGAAGGTTTGTAACATCCCAAAAATATTAAACTTGAATCATCAAACTCTAATCATCAAAATTAGGGTTAACAAAAACTTTTCAAATTAAAAATATGAAAGCATGCATATGTGTAAGCATTACAATTTGGATTCTTTTGAATTGCCATGCTTGTGTGTTTCTTTGCATGTAAAAGGATTCTTAGGTGAAATAAACATCATCTAAACAATCCCCACACTTTTCCCAAAGACAAACAAATCAAAACAAACAAATTAAGTGAATGGTCACTTTGGCCAAATTAACTCCCATGCCTACTTTGGCTATCTCTAACTTTCAGAATTTAACAGAAACTTGTTTGGATCTTTGCACCCCTTGATAGTACTCATAACACAGTACCAAGGCCCACTTTGTGATCATCCAAAATCTTTCAAATGCATAGTTTAATGATAGTTTAAATTTGAATCTATGGGAAGATCCCACTTTTTCAAAAACCACTCAAAAAAGCTCAATTTTCAAAATCCAAGCATCCACAGATTCACCAGCACATTCCTAGCACACCCAGCAAAAATCTTTTCAAAATTCAAAACTTGAATTCTTGCGGCCATTTCATCAAACACTTGGAGGCACCAAATCAATCTGGCCAAACTTAACTGTTTTGAGCAGTAATTTGGCTAAGCAATGTTCACCATTGATCACCCTTGTCTCCCCCAGTGCCAACCAGTGCTTTGACCACCCCTATCCCCTACCCTTTGCCCCATGCCATGCCATCCCGAGCACCCCCTTGCCAGCCGACCATGGCAAGCTAGCAGGAGCGTTCGACGCGCCTAGCCACCATGTCCAGGAGGCAGCCCACCGTCCACCGCCACCCCCTGTCCAGTGCTCGAACCCTGCCAGCCACTGGACTACACACCCACGCCATGCCAAGCTTCTCTGAGCGCATGCCGAGAGCGCGCCAGAGCGCCACCCTCGACACACACCCACAGACCGTGCGCCGCCCTCGCCGCGTGCATACGTGATCACCACCGCCCCAGCAACCCCGCAGACACCCCCGTTCGCCGCCCCATGCCTCACAGCCACCGCTCGCCGTCGAAGATGCCGCCTCTGCCGCGCAGAGCACCGCACGTTCCTGACCGTTTGCCACCGCCCCTACACGCGCATTAAAGCCCTAGAGCATCGCCATGCCTCTAGCTGCCCGTAGCCGTGTCGCCATCGTCGCCTGCCCATCCCGTTCGGTCTCGCCGTCGGGCCTATAAAAGGAGGCCACCTCCAGCGGATTGAAGCACACCATCTCACTCCCCTCACTTCACTGATCGTTCCACCCCGTAGCCGGAGCAAGGCGAGCATCGCATCGCCGGAATTGCGCCGGAGCAGGCTGCCGCGACCACCCCTGAGTTCGCCGTCGTCGACTTTGTCGTTTGCCCGCCTCGCCGTCGTCGCTGGAGCCCTAGTATGCCCCCATGCACCCCCACCGAGCCGCTAGGGTTCGAGCTCACCGGTGACCTGTTCATTGTCGACGACGACCCTCAGCCATTGATCTCACTTCTAATCCAATGCACCACATCGCCTCGTACCGCTTCGCGTTTAAAGAGCCACTGACCGGTGGAACCCCCCTATCAGTTGTGCCCCGCGCCGCGGAGTGACACTGGGCCGGCCCATTTCCCCTTCCCGCGCAGCCCACTCGTTTGAATTTAGATTTTTCTATTTTCATTCAAATACAGTTCTGTACCTAGTTTCAAAAATCAACCCAACTCGATTCAGTGAACCAAATTGAATGAAACGAATTTTGTTAGAAAGGTCTTGAAATGCTTAATACAAGCCCGTTGGATTCAAATCATTTGGATCTGTAGATCACCCTTGGTAAAAATAACAAGGCAGAAGCTTTTCTGCATTCAAACATTTTTCAAATTTAAACCATAATAGCTTTTGAGTTGATTCCAGCTCTCAAAAATCACATTTGATCAGACCTTTCAGAATATATAAAAATATACGGGTTTACTTACAGAAATAATGTTCAAGTAATAAAAGAATGCCACATAGGCATTTCTAGTCACTTATTTTATTTACAATAAAGGGGTTAAACCTTATTAAATTGTGACACCACTTTAAATCACATTCCCGTGTACTGAAATATGTGGTGATGACATGTGTCAACATGATCCCATGTTTGGTTTGGAGAATATTAAATCTTAAGTAGTTTTTCAATGAGTGGAAATTACTTTTATAAAAAAATAAAATCAATAAGACAAATGCTTTAGTCTTGTAATGTTAGTGATGATGCTAGATCATCTATAGAACCCCTTTGTGTGATGATTGAATGTAGTTAAGTATTGTTTGGTGATTGTGTACCTCGTATTTATTTATAGATGCTAGTACCGACCAAGGATACGAGGAAGGAGGATACTACAAAGAAGAAGCCGAGGAGAACTTCAACCACTGCTCTGCACAAGGCAATCCTAATACTACTAGTTGAATGTGCAAGCTAACACTTGCAACATACTCTACTTTAGCAAGCCTTACTAATCAAGTTGACCTATGCAAGCAAATACTTGCTTGTTACCATGCCAACCATATGCCTTAAGTATATGTGAGCATACCCACTTGATACCCAATCCTAGTTTTACTTGCAAGCTTTATACTTTATTCCATTATCAAAGCTACTTCCTTAGAGTTTACTTAAGTGACTTGTATATTCTAGAAAGATAACTGAAGGCTTCATAAAGAGCATAAAATTTGGCCTAAACTAGATAATCTTGATGTCATCCTAAGGCATGAGATTGAACTTAGTTAAAACTCCACTAGTTTATCACCTCTCATTAGTACTCACCCCCACTTGTAGATGCTAGTGCTAAGCATAAAACTTGATCAACTTTAGATGGGAATACTTGGTGAAAAAATGGTTATGAAAACCTTGGAATGATGGATCATTCTACTGAGATGTTTTGACATGTGTTTCCGAACACCAGATGATTTTGGCGATGAAAATCTTGAGGCATGAGCCTTAGCCCTTTATAAAGCTGATGGTTGTCTGGATGCGATACCATTCCAATTTTTACCGTACAACCACAATAACCGAAGATTGGGTAGGGCTTGACTGGAAACTTATATACCTTAGTATGGGTTCCCTCATGGCCAAGGTCTGAGCTGAGGCTACCTTGTGAAGATTGTCCACCTGTGCAGTACCCAAGATGAAAGTTGGTCATGGTTGGGAGGCCAAACTCACAGGAGAGGTGCCTATATTAGGGCGTGTAATTGAAAGGTTAGGATTGATTATCCGCATACTGAGTATGGTGAATTCAAGATTTGTTCCTGACAGATGTATCGAATGTTGTGGTGAAAGTGTACAATCTCTGCAGAGTGTCAAACTATTCAAATAGCCGCGTCTGCGGTTATGGACAGTTGGAGTAGCCATACTGTTCCCCCGTCAGATGTTTTCAAAATGACTTGTGAAATTAATTGAGATTTTGACTTGACCACAACAGAGTTGTGATATGAGATACAAGTTCCCACTTAGGTGTTATAAAATTTAACTAGCTTCTTTGCTTCGGAACTTAGTAGAGGTAAATCTGGCTTTTTGCAAAACAACCCTAGAGCTTAGTGTCCTATTACAAAAACCCCCTTCACTTGTTAGTATTAGTTTGCGAGTACTTAAAGAGTACTCATGGCTTTGTCCCTGGCTATTCCCGTGGCCAGACTATGAAGAGGAGTACCAGGATGATGGACCCCAGGAAGGTTACGACAAATTGAATCATCTCCCATCGTCAGCATTGCCTGTGACCCCGAAGATGGAGCTTCGCCTACGCTACCTTTATTATTACGTATTTCCACTGCTTGAGTTGTATTAAGAACTGGATCATGAGATCCTTATTTGTGTAAGACCTTATGTATGGTTTGTAATGGATGATGTACTGTGGTATCCAATTCTGTTATGTCTCATAAAAATGGTAATCCTGGGATTGCGATGTATGGCATAACAGGCATCTCGGATTAAAAATCCGGGTGTTGACAGAATGAGAGAGGGGAGGAAGGCGTTTTTAACGAGCATGGTCTCAGCAAGAATCACTGAGCCATTAACGTGAATTTAACACCGCGAATTCAACGCAGAAACGCCTGGGAGGAATTGGGGAGGAACAGGTCGTGGGGAAGACGATGGCGTGGTCGGTGGGGCCTCGCGGTCAGCGAGATGAGGGTTTACGTGTGGGGTCTGGTCGACAGTGGGTGAAGGGGTAGATCTGCGGGTGAGAAAAGAAATATCGCGGGGAGAGAGGTGGGCTGGCTGCTGGGCCTGGGCCAGGTTAGTTAGGTTGGGGTTAGTTGGGCCGGGTCTTTTCTTATTTTTTCTTTCTAAATATTTTTCATTTTATGATTTCATTTTCTGTTTTCATTTTTTTCAAATAATTCAAACACCCATTTGAATTCAGAACTTTTCCAAACTTTCAGTAAGCTTTTAATACTGTTTATTATTGTATTTAAATATTCCATTTTAGAATATTTTCTTATATTCTCTTAGGGTTTATTATTTATTTAAATTAGACACTTGTCTTTATTTAAATAAGATTTTAAATGTGTTCCAATCCATATTATTATTTTATTCTTTTTAAGTTAATTAGATAACTTTTTAATCCACTTTGGCAATTTCCATTATATTTTCCATGATTTAATTAATCATTTTTATTAGGGATTTTGTCTTCATTTTAAATATAATTAGAATATGGTTTAATCCCATATACTTTTATCTGAATATTCTTTATCCCTTTATTTTATTTGTATTATCTTTATTCCATTTGCTTATGGACTTAATTCAAATTTCCATTTGTCTTCTAAATAATTTTCTTGGGATTTGTTATTTAGTTTAAGCAATTTGTCTTTATTTAAATAAAATTGAATATGGTTCAAAGCCCATATAGTTTATTTAAATATTTTTTTATTATTCAATAAACTTTTATTTGTTTATGGACTTGGCCAAGATTTAATTTGGCTTTTAAATATTCCTTATTTCTTTCTTTCTTTCTTTCTTTCTTTCTTTGCCTTGTAAAATCCATATCTTTTTATTTATAGTTCCAAAATTGGTGATTCCAATTTGTATAATTTTATTTAATAGTTGTTTATATTTTTAAATCTTTTTAGGATTATTTTGTTCATAATTTGGCATGGATTTTTAGCTAGGATCTTTATTATCTTTGGAAATTTATTTCCTTCTAACTTATTATATTCATAAATTTTTATCCATGGCTCCAAATTGAATGAAACCAATTTCTATGGTTTTATAATATTTTTGTTTATAATTTTTGATCATTTATAAATGTTTGTTGCTGAATTTTGATATGGATCAAATCCATAGTCTTAGAGAGATCTTGGAAATGATTTTCTTCCATTAGGGTTTTAGGGTTTTGGTTTAAGTTCTCCAAGTGTTTAAATTTCAAGATACATTCATTGATGAATGCATTTCACTTGATTGAAATTTTGTTAGATTCCCTTTTCATTCAAATTTGTTCAAGAAGGGTTTTGATGTTTCCATTTAGAAGCAAAAGGTTTCTTTTGACCATAAATTTCAACAATTATTTCTTTTGTTTATTTATTTTTCACATTTCAAAATTTGGAAAATTTCGGGATGTGACATGTGATTTAGTGGCATCCATATTGATGGTGGTGATAGTGCAAACACTATTGTTTCTAGCAATTTCAGCTTCTCTTTCCCACTTAGCATGTAGTTGAGCTAACAATCTAACATTTTCATCAATTGTAACTTGTATGGCATGAGTAGAAACAAAGGTACTTTCCAAGGTTTCAGGTTTAGCATCCATTTTATTAATCAAAGAGGATTGAGCTTCAGACAAAGAGGAAATATTTTTATCAACATTCAAAAGCTTTTACTCCATAGTCTTATTGAAAGTGGTTTGTTTACTAATAAAGTATTTAAGCATGACTTCAAGCTCAGAGGGAGCACTTATAGTATTGTTGTAGGAGTTTTCATAGGTGTTGCCATTATTAGGAGGATAAGGCCTATAATTATTGTTACTACCAAAATTATTCTTATAGGCATCATTGCTGAAATTGTTATTTCCAATGAAGTTCAAATCAACTTGCTCTTGTTGAGAAACCAAAGAGGCTAAGGGAACATTATTTGGATCAATATGAGCTTTTACATTAACAAGCATAGCCATGATAATATCAATCTTATCACTCAAAGAGGAGGTTTCTTCAACAGAATTTACCTTCTTACCATGTGGAGCTCTCTCTCAGTGTGCCATTCAGAATAGTTGACCATCATATTATCAAGGAGCTTTGTTTCAACACCCAAGTAATGGTCATAAAGGTACCTATAGCAGTTGAATACAACATATTTCTTGAGGAGAAGTTTAGCCATGCATAAAAAGTATGGATAATCATCCAAGCAGTAAGTCCATGAGTGGGATAATTCTTAACCAAAGATTTCATCCTTTCCCAAGCTTGAGCAACATGTTCATTATAAAGTAGTTTAAATTTCATTATTTCACTTATCATAGATATAATCTTAGCAGGAGGATAGTATTTTCTAATAAAAGCATCTTTGCACTTAATCCAGGAATCAATACTATTTCTAGGCAAGGATAGCAACCATTCTTTAGCTTTTCCACTCAAGGAGAAAGGAAACAATTTGAGCTTAATAATATATCCATCTACATCCTTATATTTTTACATCTCACAAAGTTCAATAAAGTTATTGAGGTGGTTAGCAGCATCATCAGAACTAGCACCAGAAAATTGCTCTTTCATCACAAGATTCAACAAAACAGGCTTAATTTCATAAAAGGTAGCATCAGGAGCAGGTGGAGCAATAGGTGTACTCAGGAAATCATTGTTGTTTGTGCTAGTGAAGTCACACAACTTGGTGTTCTTAGCAGAGTTCATTTTTTCAAAAGTGGAGCAACCAACAACAGCGGCAACTAGAGTAGGAACTATTTTTTGTGTTTTTGATTAAAAAGGCAAACAAAACAAAGCAAAAGAAACTAAGCAAAACAAAAAAAGTAAAGATAAATGTTGTGAAGGACTCCCCTTGTGAAGCCGTCCTTAGCCTCCCCGGCAATGGCGCCAGAAAATAGCTTGATGCAGCTCAGGTCACTATAGAGCTTCATTGGGAAAACCCAAGAGGAAGGTATGATGAGCATAGCCGCAAGTTTTCCCTCATAAAGAAACCAAGGTTATTGAACCAGTAGGAGGAAGGAAACGATCCAAAGGTGTTGCTAGCAACATGGAAACCTGCACAACACAAACTCAAGACTTTGCCCCAACGAACAGTGAGGTTGTCAATCTCACCGGTTTGCTGAAAACAAATGATTAACTGTACGGTGTGGAAGGTAATGGTGGCTTGCAGAAAGTAAATAGGAACAGTGGAAGATGTATCAATGGTAAAGATTGGACTGGGGTCCATAGTTCACTAGAGGTGTTCTCCTTAATATAAACAACATAACATGCTGGGTAAACAAATTACAGCGGAGCAATTGACAGGACAAAGCAAGGCATAACAATGCAATACAAGACATTCATGATCCTATGAGATTTGATTGGGCAATACAACAATATACATAGATCGCCATCCAACTGCATCTATGACTAGTAATCCACCTTCAGGTTATCATCCGAACCCCCTCTAGTATTAAGTTGCAAGCAACAGATAACTGCTTTAAGCAAGGTGTGTAAAGTAAATAATCCACTTGTTTCATGAACAAGAGATCGTTGTTTTATCCCTAGTAGCAAAAGCACATCTACAACCTTATATATTTCTGTCACTTCCCCAGATTAAATAGAGGCATGAACCCACTATCGAGCATAAATACTCCCTCTTGGAGTCACTAGCATCTACTTCGCCAAGATATCTACTAGAAAGTAGAAACGGAGAGCATGCAAGATCTCAAACAACATAGACATGATAGAATCATTAACCAATATGACATAGTAATCTCAATATCCATTGGATCCCCGCAAACACAAGATGCATGATTACAAATAGATGATATTGATCATAAACGGAGCTCACAAGATCTAAACATGGTAGCACAAACGAGGAGAAACAACCATCTAGCTACTACATGGACCCGTAGTCCAAGGTGGAACTACTCACGCTTGTAGCGTTGTGTTGATGTGAGAGCGCTTCGTCGGGAAACCCCAAGAGCAAGGTGTGATGCAGCACTGCAGCAAGTATTCCCTCTATAAGAAACCGAGGTTATCGAACTAGTAGGAGGAAGGAAACATCTCAAAAGTGTTGCAAGCAACTTGGAAACCTACACAACACAAACTCAATACTTTACCCCAACGAACAGTGAGGTTGTCAATCTCACTGGTTGCTGTAACAAAGGATTAACTATATGGTGTGGAAGGTGATGGTGGTTTGCAGAAAGTAAATAGTAATAGTGGAAGATGTATCAATGGTAAAGATTGGACCGGGGTCCATAGTTCACTAGAGGTGTTCTCCTTAAGATAAACAACATAACATGCTGGGTAAACAAATTATAGCGGGGCAATTGACAGAATAGAGCAAGGAATAACAATGCAATACAATACATTCATGATCCTATGATATTTGATTGGGAAATACAACAATATACATAGATCGCCATCCAACTGCGTCTATGACTAGTAATCCACCTTCAGGTTATCATCTGAACCCCCTCCAGTATTAAGTTGCAAGCAACAGATAACTGCTTTAAGCAAGGTGTGTAAAGTAAACAATCCACTTGTTCCATGAATAAGAGATTGTTGTTTTCTCCCTAGTAGCAACAACACATCTACAACCTTAGAAATTTGTGTCACTTCCCTTGGAAACTAGAGGCATGAACCCACTATCGAGCATAAATACCCCCTCTTGGAGTCACTAGCAACTACTTAACCAATATAGCTACTAACAACGGAGAGCATGCAAGATCACAAACAATACGGACATGATAGAATCAATAAGACAAAACCATTAATCAATATGACATAGTAATCTCAATATCCATCGGACCCCCGCAAACGCAACATGCATGATTACAAATAGATGAGATCTTGATCATGAACGGAGCTCACAAGATCTAGACATGAAAGCACAAAGGAGGCGATACAACCATCTACCTACTACATGGACCCGTAGTCCAAGGTGGAACTACTCACGCTTCATACCGGAGGCTGGCATGATGAAGAAATACTAAACCGATTTTTTTGAAAATCTTCGGTTGATCAAATCAAAAAGTGTTGTACTAAAGAAAGTTATATAAAATACTGGGGGATCCATTCGTAAATTTTCAGCTCAACCGGACTTATAGAGACTCCTCACGAATTTTTATGGTGGAGGACAGAAATCTATTTCGGGACAGCAACTCCCCAAATCTTACTTCCCTCTCATTAGATGTCATTATTGGCACAAAAAGCAAACAAAAGGATAAGGATAGGTCATTACTGAAGTAATAACTTCCAAGACTTAAGAAAACTCTTAAGTTATCTCCCAACAAGTACTTTTATTTAACGCCTTTAAGTTAAGCATGATAATTTGAGAAGATGCTCACATAAGAAATATGAATTGAAGTAAAAGAGAGCATCAAGAAGCAATTTAAAAACACATTTAAGTCTAACCCAATTCCTATGCATGGGAATCTTGTATGCAAATAAATTCACAAAGAACAAAGTGCCAAGCATAGGAAGATAAAACAAGAGTAACTTCCAAACTTTCAGTACATAGAGAGGTGTTTTAGTAACATGAAAATTCCAACAACCATATTTTACTCTCTCATAATAATTTTCAGTAGCCTCACAAATAAACTCAACAATATAACTATCACATAAAACATGCTTTTCATGATCTACAAACACATAATTTCTATCAAGCTCAAAAATAGTGGGATTAAAACCTTCACTAGTTTTACCCAAAGTAGATATTTCAAAAGGATCCACATGAACATAACATTCATCCTCCTTTGGTAAGCATGAGCGACAATCAAATAATGTAAGAGATAAAGAGTTACTCTCATTAGAAGGTAGACATGGGTAGATCCATTCTTTCTCCTTTGTTCATCACTCTCCTCCTCTTTTTCATCTAACGAGCTTCCGGTTTCAACATTTTTTTCTTCCAAAGGCTCCTACAAGGCATTAGTCTCTTCCATTTGTGGAAAGCATCTATTAAAATATTAAAGAATATAGCCATTTTCTTCCTTGTAATTATCAAAGCAAGATTTAAGTATCTCATAAACCTCATATTTATAAGGTGCATCATCAGTATTTTCAAGCAAACTAGCAAGTTCAAATGCACCCTTGAAAGCAATAAATTCTTCATTTTGTTCCACGTCATAAAAGTCGTAATTTCCTTTAACATAAGAAGATATGGTAACATTATCATTATACTCACATTGAAAAGGTAGGTGTTTATACCTCCTACAACACAAGATTTATCAAAGCAATAAGTAACATTATAAGTAGAGCACACCTCTCTAGCAATAGTATTCAACTTATCAATTTGTTCACATAAGTGTTTCCCTTTTTGTGACAAACGGTGTTTCTTATAATAATACTTTTCTTCTTCCGTGAACCCACCTTGCCAATAAGAACTAGTTTCGAAGAAACCATCCATTGATAGAAAGCATGACAAAGCAAGGCAATAACAGACCAGCAACTAGAGCAGGAACTAATTTTTTTGTGTTTTTTATAAGAGAAAGCAAACCAAACTAAACTAATTTTTTCTGGAATTTTTGATAAAAAGAGGCAAACAAAACCAAGAAAAAGAAACTAATCAAACCAAAAACAAAGTAAAGAGAAAGGTTGAGGAGGACTCCCCTTGTGAAGACGTCCTTAGCCTCCCCGGCAACGACGCTAGAAAAACTCGTTGGCGCTGTGTTGATGTGGGAGCGCTTCGTCGGGAAACCCCAAGAGCAAGGTTTGATGCAGCACATCAACAAGTCTTCCCTCAGTAAGAAACCGAGGTTATTGAACCAGTAGGAGGAAGGAAATGTCTCAAAGGTGTTGCAAGCAACTTGGAAACCTACACAACACAAACTCAAGACATTGCCCCAACGAACAGTGAGGTTGTCAATCTCACCGGTTGCTGCAACAAAGGATTAAATGTATGGTGTGGAAGGTGATGGTGGTTTGCAGAAAGTAAACAATAACATTGGAAGATGTATCAATGGTAAAGATTGGACCGGGGTCCATAATTCACTAGAAGTGTTATCCTTAGATAAACAAACATGGCATGCTAGGTAAACAAATTACAGCAGCGCAATTGACAGGACTGAGAAAAGCATAACAATGCAATACTAGACATCAAGATCCTATGAGATTCGATTGGGCAATACAACAAGATACATATACCGCCATCCAACTGCATCTATAACTATAAGTCCACCTTTGGTTTATCATCTGAATCCCCTCCACTATTTTTTTTAGGGTAAAACAGTAGGGTAAAAAAACCCCACTGCAATTTTTCTTTTTATATATCAAGTAGAGTTACAAAAGATTATTTACAATACATTCTAAAAAAAAAAAGAGAAGCAACTAATAGCATATATCTCATGTCTAAATTTGGTTTCAAATCCCCCTTAAGGCCTAATAATATTTAAAGGGGACCCATCTTAATTCACAGGCTATAATAGCCTTCCCTCCTCCGTAGGCGATATCTTTGATTGTTGAAAATTTCATTATTTCTGCAAATAAGTTGCAAGCAACAGACAACTTCTTTAAGAAAAGTGTGTAAGGTAAATAATCCATTTGTTCCATGAAAAGAGACCGTTGTTTTCTCCCTAGTAGCAACAACACATCTACAACCTTAGAGATTTCTATCACTTCCCTTAGATTAAATAGAGGCATGAACCCACTATCGAGCATAACTACCCCCTCTTGGAGTCACTAGCAACTACTTGACCAAGATAGCTACTAACAATAGACAACATGCAAGATCACAAACAACACAGACATGATAGAATCAATAAGACAAAACCATTAATCAATCTGACATAGTAATCTCAATATCCATCAGATCCCCGCAAACACAACATGCATGATTACAAATAGATAAGATCTTGATCATGAACGGAGCTCACAAGATCTAGACATGAAAGCACAAAGGAGGAGATACAACCATCTAGCTACTACATGGACCCGTTGTCCAAGGTGGAACTACTGACGCTTCATACTGGAGGCTGGCATGATGAAGAAGAAGGCATCCGGGATGATCTCCCCTCCGGCAGGGTGCCGGGAAGAGCTTCAGATCCCCCCAATCTAGGGACGATGGTGGCGGCGGCTAAAGACGTTTTCATAGATTATTGATCGGGTACTTAGGGTTTAGGCATCGGGGGCTTCTTATAGGCGAAGAGGCGAGGCAGGAGGGCGGCCAGGGGGCCCATACCCTGCCTAGGCGCGACCTAGGGTGGTCCCGCGCCTTGGGGGGGTGCGGCCGCCCTGTGTCTCTCCTCCGTCTCTCCTCTGGACTCCGTGTTCTCCTCAGTGAAATATTGACTTTGGCTTTTGTCCCGTCCAATTCCGAGAATATTTCCTTACTAGCTTTTCTAAAACCAAAAACAACAGAAAACAGGCAACTGACATTGTGGCATATTGTCAATAGGTTAGTTCCAGAAAGTGTATAAAAATACCTCAAAGTGTAGACAAAGCAAAGCAAAGTAGATATTAAACAAGCATGGAACATAAATTATAGATACGTTTCTGACGTATCAAAGCTTCATACCGGAGGCTGGCATGGTGATGAAGAAGGCCTCCAGGATGATCTATCACCTCCGATAGGGTGCTGGGAAGAGCTTCAGATCCCCCCGATCTAGGGACGAAGGTGGCGGCGACTATGGACTATTTCGTGGAAGATTGATCGGGTACTTAGGGTTTAGGTATCGGGGTCTTCTTATAGGCGAAGAGGGAGGCTGAGGGGGTGCCCGAGGCGGCTGCACCCCCCAGGCGCGGGCCAGGCTTGGCCGCGCGGCCAGGTGGTGTGGATCCCTCTGTAGGGGTTCGTAGCATGGAAAACAAAATTTTTCTACCGCATGAACACACAATCAAGATCTAATCTATGATCAAGTCAAGATCTATCTACTAGATTGTAGCAACGAGTTGATAGAATACTAACCCTCGAAGATTCCAAAGCGGTTAACGAGAGAAGATTCTCGTGGGTGATGTAGTCGTACACTTCCGATCTCAAGATCGCGTAGACGATCCTTCCCAAGGCTCCTGCGCCCACTTCACACACGTTCGGTACTCGATGAAGACCTTCCTCTCCTTGTTCCAAAGAAAATGGAGGTTGTAGCACTCTCCTCACGATTCCGGCAGCACAACGACGTGGTGTCGGAAGTAGAGGGGAGATCTCGCAGGGCTTCGCCTTAAGCCGGAGCGAGTATGGTAGAGTATGAGAGAGACTTGGGGATCTACGGATTAGAGGCACCAAGGGGAGTTGGCTTGGACAGCGCTAGGGTTTAGAGAAACCCTAACTCGGTGACTTGAGAAGCCCTAGGTGGCGGCAGCACATGGAGGGGTGGTGGCGCCTAGAGCTAGGGTTTGGAGGAGAGAGGTGTAGGGAAGAGGGGGCACCCCTGCCCCTTCTTTTATAGGTGGGAGGGAGGCGGCTAGGAGGAGGGAGTCCTCCTCCAACTCCTCCTCCTTGGTCGGCGGGTGGAGGGAGTGGGACTTCCTCCCCAAGTAGGTTTCCTACTCTCCCTCCACCAAGCAAATTTGTTGTTTGACTTTTCAAATTGGCGTTTGACTTTTCAAACTAGTATTTGATTTATCCCTTTATTTTGCTCAGCGATGACACCTAGTACATGATGCAACCATTCCAACTTGTTATGAAACATTCATGTACCCTTCCCCTTCGGAGTGCCGGACCTTCCGGACCCTTCTAGAACATTCCCGGTGAAAACACCGGAATCATTCCCCAACTCCGAAATAGGACTTTCCTTATATGAATCTTATTCTCCGGACCATTCCGGATCTCCTCGTGATATCCCGTATCCTATCCGAGACTCCGAACAACATTCGGTCTCTTACTCATCATTCCATAACTACTCAACAACATCGAATCCTTAAGTGTGTCTCCCTACGGTTCGTGAATTATGCGGACATGATCGAGACACTTTCTCCGATCAATAACCAATAGAGTAATCTGGAAATTCATATGGCTCCCACATATTTCTACGATTACTTTGCGATCAAATGAACCACTTACATACGATACCAATTTCCCTTTGTCTCACGATAATTTACTTATCCGAGGTTTTGATCGTCGGTATCTCTGCATACCTAGTTCAACCTTGTTACCGATAAGTACTCTTTTCTTGTTCCCGTGGTATGTGATCCCTTGTGAGACAGTCACATGATTGCAAGCTAATTGGATGACATTCCACCGAGAGGGCCTAGAGTATATCTATCTGTCATATGGATGGACAAATCCCACTCTTGATCCATGTGTCTCAACCCATACTTTCCGAACACTCAATGCCTCCTTTATAGCCACCCAGTTACGGCGTGGTGTTTGATGTCATCAAAGCATCCTTCCGGTGATGGTGATAAGCATGATCTCATGGTCGAAGGAATTAGGTTACTATGTATCAGAAAGCTTATAGCAAATGAACTATATTAAATGACTTGATCTTTATGCTACGCTTAACTATAGGAGTATGTCCATCACATCATTCTCCTAATGATATGACCCTGTTGTTAATAACGTATCTATGTTCATCATCAGGAAACCATGATCATATGTTAACCAACAAGCTAGTTTAACAAGAGGCTTTACTAGGGACTCTTTTATGTTTACAAATCACACAAGTATTAATGTTTTCGGTTAATACAATTATAGCATGGTATGTAAACATTTATCATAAGTATGAAAATATGATAATAACCACTTTATTATTGCCTCTTGGGCATATCTCCAACAGTCTCCCACTTGCACTAGAGTCAATAATCTAGTTTCAAACCTTTGTGTATTCAACACATATGGCTTTCTGGTGTTGTATGTACACGATTGCTAGTGGTCAAATGATCTACGGATCTGACACTTCCAGGTCCGTGTATAATTGCATTTATTTGTGTCTCTATGCATCACTCATTCTCTAATGAGATGGCTTTGTATAAATTTGGTCCTTTGGTGAGACCTTTAGTTCTTTGGGGTTAAAACATGTTGATAATATTATCGTACAATATATCTTCATAGTATTATCCCGCTGTGAACTACACCTAGTTTGATAACAAACTACTTGACACAAATGCCCTCTTCAGCTGCTATAATAGCAGTCATATACTTAGCCTTTTGTTGAAGTATCTGTCACAATGTCTTAACTTTGGAACTCATTCAAATCCATTATGGAACTTACTTTCCATCACATTGTGCCACCCTTAGTTTAGATTGAGATAAACTTAATTTGTACTTTGTGACAAAACTAGTATCAATGTAATTCTTTTACAATGAACTAACCATCTATTTGTCACTTCTACAAAATAATATATTCTTAGTTCTTTTACAAGATCATAAGAACATCTTTACTATTGTCCAATAATCATCTTATGAATCATTCTGGTATACGCTCATAACATTTAGAGCATAGGACATATCTGGATTTGTACACATCACATCAAGATTGATAAAATACTCTTTGTGATTTTATCTATCAAGTATAAAAAATACTTAAATATTTATTCAATCCTTCCTGTGCAACCAGAAATTTTCTTGTAGTTTCTATATTGAACTCATTCAATATCTCATCTATGTACTTCTGGCACAACCATATTGGCGTCATAATTTATCCATATAGACATTGATGCCAAATATTCGGGTTCTGCCTAAGCTTTTCATCGAGATGAAATTCTTATCTTGTGTTAATAAAAAGATACATCATTTCCAATCAACAATATGTCTTCCACATAATGTATTAGAAACATGTCTTAGCGCTCCCACTTAATTTCTTGCAAATGCAAGCATCTTCATCGTCTCCGATGAATTTAAACTCTTTTAACAGTTTCATCATAGTGAAGATTCCAACTCCGCGATGCTTACTTCAACCATTGAAGTTTTCATATGCATTTAGCATCCTTTGAATTAACAAAACCCTTTGGACCGTGTCATGCAAACGTCCTAGGTAACCCTTCTATTAGAAGAACTTTGTTTTGTTTATTCAACACATAACAAAATTATATGTCGTGGTTGCTACATTAATCCTTATAAACTAAATATCGCTTAATGAAATATCAGATCTTGTCATAGTCAACTCTTTGAACATTGTCGTGAACTCTTTCCCGACATGTCGATAATTTCATAGATGTAAAACATCCATGTCTATTTCTTTAAAGATCCAAATACGACTGTAAGGTCTTGTACCTTTCAGAGGGTCTTTCAAGCTCAAAGCTTGATTTCTTGTATATGGAACTATCACGGATTTTATGGCTTCAAGCCATTTGACGGAGTCAGGGCCCATCATCGCTTCTTTGCATGTAGTCGGTTCATTATTCTCAAATAATGGTTCAACCCTCAAATCTTGGTATTTGATTGTTTACCCGACCTACTTGTTACAATAGGAACTTAGACCTCCGTGACCACAACCTTTGAGGCACGTGAGCCATGAGCATTGTTGCTGCCTCCGAAACAATTTTCGGCGCTGCGCAACTTTGATCATATATGGCTAAGGTTCTTTTAACCTTGTCAAAGTTCTATTGTCCTCCCACTTAACTTTTCACGGAAAATTCCTTCTCAAAGAAACTTGACGTTCTAAGCGACAAACATTTTTGTCTTTGGTGTTTATGGAGGAATTCTTAACAGTTATTCGAAAATAACATACAAAGACATGTTTATCCGATTTTGGTTGCAAACATCTTTCTTATGCATAGCATACCAATATTTAAGAAAGGACAACTTGGGTTTTATCCCAAACCATAACTTTATATGGTGTCAATTCAACGGATTATGATGGAGCTCTTTTTAGTGGAAAACCGGTAGTCTCTAAAGCTTTTAATCTTTAAAATATAATAGCAGTTTTATGAATTACACCTTTGATCTTACCATGTCAAACAAGGTTTAATTACATATCTCGAACGCTCCATACTCTTATGGAGTTTCGGGAAATGCAAATCCACGGAATGATTCCTTAAATCTTAGGTATTATGCTTAACTTGTAACTCAAATATCTTCCTTTATGATCTTATCATAAACTATTTATATTCTTGTTACAATGATTTTGCACTTCATCTTGAAAATCTTTGAACTTTTCAAATACTTCATACTTCATCCTTATTAAGTAAATATTCATATATTCACTCAAATTTTCGGAGAAAGCATATGAAGTTGAAATCCATCGCTCTTGACTACACATAATAGACTTCATACAATAATATGTACAAGTTCCAATAAGCTAGTCATTCGTTCCCTTTTGGCCTATGAACGAAGTTTTAATTATCTCTAGGAAAGTTTCACAAGCGTCATTTGATCAAAAATAAAAAAAACTCCAAAATTCCATCCACATGGAGTTTCTTCATGTTTTCTTTCCAATATAATTTTAAACGGCGATGTCACTTCCTAAGTGATCTTTCAATCAATTTGTCTTTCGACATTTTAGCACTAGTTTTATGGATGTGATTTCTCCAACGAGATATGTAAATCATCCATCTTTTATGGATTACGGCAATCATTTGAACAACCCTTTTGTTCTCATAATACCTGATAAAACAAATCTTGAAGGCAAGCTTTGATGTTTAACGAGCAACACAATAACCCTTTATTTGTTCTCGATGAACATCATCACATATTCTTTTGCTAGTTTCTTAGGCCATTGTAGTTCATGAATTGTGTTGTTTCGTACGACTATTCACACCAACAAATTCAGTATCAAATACTTAAGGACCACATTGTTTAATAAGCAAAGAATATAGCCATAACATGTATATCATCTATATACTTAAGCTGAACAATTCTAGTCTTTTTTTCTGCCATATATTTATGAGATTCTCTTTCAGTATTTCCTTTTCTGTGTGAAAGAATCTATCAACATCAATAGTGTAGCCATATACATGACACGTAGTCCAAATCATGTATAGTTAAATACCAATGTCTTTGGACTTGCACTTTGAAGTAGATCACCATCATCAAATGTTTGGTGTTCTTTCAAAATCCTTTCTTTAGTAATTTCTTGGTGTAGTAAACATTTTACCTACATCAAATATTCACCCTTATCATGGAATTATCCATGATCGAGCTACTTTTAGCTTATAACGATGAATCGCGAGTATAATGTTGCTCTCCAAAACCTTTTGGTGGATTAGGACAACTAGTGTCTCCAACCTTTTGCAAATTCTCATCAAATATGAGAACATGACTTTTGCCATATTATACTCTATCATGTTGCAACAAAAACTTCGTTTCAGATATCACAATATCTTCCACACATGGTTTCTGAAACAACTCTTTCAGATCCTAGATAACCTTGATATTAAGGCAATCCTTTGAATATCAAGAATCATGGAGACAAACATGATACTCATACACTAACACTTGGAATTGTCACTCTTGATTTAAAACCAATTATTAAACTTCATGGAGTAATCGAACTTCGAAAGTTTGCAATAGGACTTTTAAACTTTAGATTAACACTTCAAAACTATACGATACCAGTTCGTAAAGTAACTAACCAGAATTATATAGTTCTATCATCTCAATTATAACTAAGCGCAAGGTGGTAAACGGATGCCAATGACTACAACAACTATGCAAATTCACTTTGATTTAATTTATGATAAATAGTGTTCAACTTTCAATCATATAGTTGTTGAACTCCCACTCAAAAACAATATCCCTCACATTGTTTTAGTGATTACACGAACCAAATCCACCACATCAAAACCTATCATCACGAGAGTTGATGTAGCTTTAATGGCGAACAATCAACATGTTCATCATATCTACTATATGACTCATGCTTTATCTTTCGGTGATCCGTGTTCCGAGACCATGTCTGTACATGCTAGGCTCGTCAAGATCAAACCTTAGCTTCCGCATGAGCAAATCTGGCTTGCTCACGTTGTATACACTCGCAGAATCTAACACACCCGATAATCACGTGGTGCTTCGAAACAACGAGCTTTAGCAACGGTGCTTACTAAGGATGAACACTTTAAAACTTGAAATTGTGTGCTTGAGGGATCATCTTATAATGCTACCGTCGTGAACTAAGCAGTACACGATGCATAAAAGGATTAACATCACATGCAATTCATAATATGTGATATGATTTGGCCTTTACTTTTGTGCTTCCGATCTCCATCTTCAAGCACGAACATGATCTCCATCATCACCGGTGTGGCGTCAAGGTCAATGGCGCCGCTTCATGGTTGTCCACTAGCATCAACTATTACAACTTCTTTGAATAGACATGCAGGTCTTAACGGAATTTAAAGACAACCATATGGCTCCTGCCGGTTGCCAACTTACAATAAGGAACATTGCATACATCAAATATAATCACAATCATGGCCATATCACATCACATCACACCCCTGCAAAACAAAGTTAGACGCCTCTAATTTTCTTTGCATGTTTTACGTGGTTTGGGGCTTTCAATAAGTGTCGTTCTAACTTACGAACAAGAACCACAACATTGATACTAGTATTGTCAATCACCCATTGTAAATTGAATCTTAACTATGTTGGGAGAAAGCACCAAGAAAGCCACTTATGCAATACAAGTTGCATGTCATGTCAGCGTGGAGCAAGTCTCATGAACGATGTCATGTAAGGTTAGCCCGGGCCGCTTCATCCCACCATCCCGCAAGATGCAAAGTACACAAGAAGCAATCGACAACAAAAAGCATCAACACCCACAATGACCATTGTGTTCTACTCGTGCAACAGATCTACATATAGACACGACTCTGATACCACTGTAGGGGTTCGTAGCATGGAAAACAAAAAAATTCTACCGCATGAACACACAATCAAGATCTAATATATGATCAAGCCAAGATCTATCTACTAGATTGTAGCAACGAGTCGATAGAATACTAACCCTCGAAGATTCCAAAGCGGTTAACGAGAGAAGATTCTCGTGGGTGATATAGTCGTACACTTCCGATCTCAAGATCGCGTAGACGATCCTTCCGGCGCTGCGTTCCGGTAGCGCTTCCGCAGTCGGTCACACGTTCGGTACTCGATGAAGACCTTCCTCTCCCTTGTTCCAGCAGGCAACGGAGGTTGTAGCACTCTCCTCATGATTCCGCAAGACGACGGCAAGTGCTCGAAGTAGAGGGGAGATATCGCAGGGCTTCGCCTTAAGCCGGAGCGAGTATGGTGGAGTATGAGAGAGCCTTGGGGATCTACGGATTAGAGGCACCAAGGGGAGTTGTCTTGGACGGTGGCTAGGGTTTAGAGAAACCCTAACTCGGCGACTTGAGAAGCCCTAGGCGGCGGCAGCACATGGAGGGGTGGTGGCGCCTAGAGCTAGGGTTTGGATGAGAGAGGTGTAGGGAAGAGGGGGCACCCCTGCCCCTTCTTTTATAGGTGGGAGGGAGGCGGATAGGAGGAGGAAGTCCTCCTCCAACTCCTCCTCCTTGGCCGGCGGGTGGAGGGAGTGGAACTTCCTCCCCAAGTAGGTTTCCTACTCTCCCTCCACCAAGCAAACTTGTCGTTTGACTTTTCAAATTGGCGTTTGACTTTTCAAACTAGGATTGGATTTATCCCTTTATTTTGCTCAGCGATGACACCTAGTACATGATGCAACCATTCCAACTTGTTATGACACATTCATGTACCCTTCCCCTCCGGAGTGCCGGACCTTCCGGACCCTTCTAGAACATTCCCGGTGAAAACACTGGAATCATTCCCCAACTCCGAAATAGGACTTTCCTTATATGAATCTTATTCTCCAGACCATTCCGGATCTCCTCGTGATATCCCGTATCCTATGTGAGACTCCGAACAACATTCGGTCTCTTACTCATCATTCCATAACTACTCAACAACATCGAATCCTTAAGTGTGTCTCCCTATAGTTCGTGAATTATGCGGACATGATCGAGACACTTTCTCCGATCAATAACCAATAGAGGAATCTGGAAATTCATATGGCTCCCACATATTTCTATAATTACTTTGCGATTGAATGAACCACTTACATACGATACCAATTTCCCTTTGTCTCACGATAGTTTACTTATCCGAGGTTTTGATCGTCGGTATCTCTGCATACCTAGTTCAACATTGTTATCGATAAGTACTCTTTTCTTGTTCCCGTGGTATGTGATCCCTTATGAGCTAGTCACATGCTTGCAAGCTAATTGGATGACATTCCACCGAGAGGTCCCAGAGTATATCTATCCGTCATATGGATGGACAAATCCCACTCTTGATCCATGTGTCTCAACCCATACTTTCCGAACACTCAATGCCACCTTTATAGCCACCCAGTTACGGTGTGGTGTTTGATGTCATCAAAGCATCCTTCCGGTGATGGTGATAAGCATGATCTCATGGTCGAAGGAATTAGGTTACTATGTATCAGAAAGCTTATAGCAAATGAACTATATTAAATGACTTGATCTTTATGCTACGCTTAACTATAGGAGTATGTCCATCACATCATTCTCCTAATGATATGACCATGTTGTTAATAACATCTCTATGTTCATGATCAGAAAACCATGATCATATATTAACCAACAAGCTAGTTTAACAAGAGGCTTTACTAGGGACTCTTTTATGTTTACAAATCACACAAGTATTAATGTTTCCGGTTAATACAATTATAGCATGGTATGTAAACATTTATCATAAGTATGAAGATATGATAATAACCACTTTATTATTTCCTCTTGGGCATATCTCCAACACCCTCGAGGCCATTCTCCGTCTCGTCTTCTGGCTCCGTATTCCCCACGGTAAAATATTTACTTTGGCTTTTGTCCCGTCCAATTCCGATAATATTCATTTTCCGACTTTTATAGAACCAAAAACAATACAAAACAAGCAAACTGTGGCATCTTGTTAATATGTTAGTCCTAGAAAACATATAAAAATACCTCAAAGTAAAGACAAAGCAAATCAAAGTAGATACTAAACAAGCATAGAACATAAAAAATTATAGATACGTTTACGACGTATCAGACACGCGTGGTTGTAGGGTGGAGGCGGGGCAACAGGGCTTCCTCCTTGCGCAATTGAGGAGCAGCGGAGTTGAGTAGGACGTGGAGGCCTCGAGCAACGTCCATGGCTTCCTTGCCGAGGAGGATGTCGTGAGGTTGGCGGAGGTGGCACAGGGAAAGGGAGATGAGGGAGGCGAGCCAGGGTAGCTGCGCAAGATGAAATGAGGTGGCGGCGACACAAGATTGAGACAATGCGGTGGTGGCGCTTGACTGCGATTTTGAGTTGGACACGGAGGTAGGGAAGACGAAGTCACGGGATCAACGAGGAGATAAGGTTGAGTTTTTTACCGGGCGTTGAGTTGGTAGGGCCAATGAAGGTGTACCTCATGGTCGGTTTAATCCAACAGACGCGCATCCGGGGGACGCGAGCACGTGATCCCCTAGGGGAGTTGTATCATTTCTATAATGAGTTCATGTCGTACTAAGTTTGGGTTAATTATATCGAAAGAGGAATATAGGTGATTAGTTAATGGATTAATCAGCTATTTGGGTGCATTAGATTGGGCTAATTAATCGGGCAATCCTAATTGAGTAACTTAGTCCATGAAAAATGATGGATATTCCAAATCCACTACTCATATCCGCCGGATATCCTTTGACCAAAATCCCTATCCACATCCATATTCGGTGGATTCGTATAATTGTGTGTCATATCCTTAAAAATGGATGCATACGAGTATTCAGGACTGAAACTGTTTACTATATTCCTAACTTGAGATGCAAACGGAAGCTTTGTGGGCTTGTCTAGGTCCGGTCGGACCTATGGTGCTGACCAAGAGGGTTGTGGCGATGGTGGTTTACGTGCAACAGCGTGGCGACGGGGACTTCACGGGTCCTCCGGGGACTAGCTAGGCCTTCCCGGACTGGTGTGTCCCGGCTGTCGTGTCCGGTCGGCGCCCGTCCCGGTGATGGAGGAAGTCCCCGAGGTGAATGTTGATGCCGCCCTCCGGATCCAATGGCTTGGTGTGCTCTTGTCGCTACGTCTCGTTGGTTACCACCATCGTGGTGGAGGTTGTTCCCTCCTACGCGGTTGCGTTTATGACACTCCCTGTCTATGGCCGCTTCTTAGTCCGACTGGCATCATGGTGTTTGCCATGGTGGTATGGCGATGATGGGTTCTAGACCGCGGTGGCTTATGTTGGCGGGTGGCGAGATTGGCGGAGCACTATGACTTGTCCGGTGATGTGCTTGCTTGGGGGCGGGATAAATCCCTGTCACTGTGACACCGACACAGCGACGCTTTTGGGTGTGGCTGCTCCTTCCTAAAGAGTGTTGGGTGCTCCTCTTTCCCACTATCGTTAACGTGCCGATGGAAACCCTAGGACCAGTCCGGGCAGCAATGTTGTCGTTGTCACTTTCCTTCTTAGAGTACTTATCATCTCCACCAAAAATGACAAAGCCGGTTTTTTTGGCTAATTAGCTCTCAAGTTGCTACTAGATCTCAAGTTTCAGCCGTACATACAATATATTAGCTTCTCTATTAAGCGATAACGATTCTTCCCTAATGGCTAAAAAATATCACTTCGGGAGTATATATAAGGTGGATCCTGTTTCGACTAGTTATCTTTTATGATGACTGTCTGCTAATAAGATTGTTTGGATCCATCCATACCTTGCGCTGATACGTATGAGACTTCTATATGGGGAAATATTTACATACTCATCGTGAAACTAGTTATTTCATCAATCTCTACTATCAATCTCTACTGATATTATTGTATTGTCCACTAGTGGAATGTTCGTGCATTGTCATGACTCTTACCGTATGTCCAGTGTCGCATGTTAGCATGTAAACAATGAAAGTATTTAAAAGTATCTAAAAAATAACCACTAATATTTAAAAACATATGAGAGTTTATTTCACATAGTTTAGTGTAATGTGTATTTACAAGGAACGACAAATTATCACTTATTCACTAAGCCTTCCTCTTTTGACACGCCTAAAGTATCATCAAACAACATCAGAAATGTTGTCCTCAACTTCATTTCCATGGTACTTGAGCATGTGTATCCAAAACTTTTTCCTCAACTCGTATCCATTTTGCATGAGAAATCTACGTTGTTAACATGGAGTTTTTCCATAAAATTCTAATAATCATGAACATACAAACTGGTTGTATAAATCTTTTACCATCCTATGAGAGCATAAAACAAAAAACTAAGTAACCCGACAACTTCTTGTAAATGAATGGATTATTGTTATATTGGTCATTAGGACGATAATTATAAAATAAGTTGTTTGTAATGATAACCAAATAAAATCACCTATCATGGATTATTTATATTATAATACTTCAAGGATATTTATGTGGCCAAAATATATATCAGAATTCTAGCCATGTTGTGCTATTTAGAGAGCTTCCTTTAGATAACATGAGCCCCTCTATAATTTTAATTGGTACCTCTTCCCCAATAGAGGATCAGACAATGGGTCTAAAACAGATACATGTGTGTCCATGTTTGTCGATGATGAACAAGATGAAGTCACTAAAGGATGCACGTGGCAACAAAATCTGCAAGTGGTGACCATTAAAACACACAAAGCAAAAATAGATAAGGGACCAATTTACCATGTTGCAAGACAAGATATCATGGTCTATCCCAGGCTATCTATGCAGGAGTGTTGACAACGCCTTAACATATGGATTTATGCGTCATTTTGGATGTCGTGTACCATCTTTATTGCTCACTAAGGCAAAAAAAAGTATAGAACCATCACAGTTATAATAACTATGATTGATTATAATAACTTACATAAAATCTTGAGTCCATTTTATGCACAAGAGGCTATATGAACAGTTGTATCTGATAGCATGCTACTATACGAACAACCATGTTGAAACAATCCTCGTCCACAGGCTAGTCCATCATGGGTATGCCCTGAAATTGCTTTAGAGTTTTAATCTCAGTAGAGAAGGCTTGGAGCTTTGCACCCATTCTTTCATGTGAAACATATGATAAGAATAATGATATCATAATAATATGTACTGAAACTTCATGATTATATCAACATCAGGCTTACTCCAAATATTTTGTATCATTGATGGACGTGATGTATTTGTATATCTCGTCAACTAACTCATATGGTTTGGTGGGCACGATGCAAACCCTCCATTTTAGGTATTTGAGGGTGCATGTTGACGTGTAAGTCAATAGGACAATCGTCGGACCCAATCTACGGGCCGGAAGGGAACATATCACACTACACTGTCCCTATGAATGTGTGGTGTGTCTTCTGGACTATCGACATTGAGTACTTGACCGAACACAATTGTGTTATCGTAAAGACACCTTGCAAGGGACTAACATGTATTATTAGTTCGTCAGAGTGACACGAGATCCAACTTTGGAGTTCCAAGATGATGAACTAGCCATATGCATCGACATGAAAACTTTGGGTCCTAAGGAAACATATTTTGTCAATTACCTTTTATTAGGATATTTTTTACGTACATCACCTAGTGCTAAATACTGAAAAATAGTGACTTTAATGTGGAAGTTGATGTTCATGTTGTTGTTATGCTTCCTCCAGTTAGTGTGAAACTTTAGTATAACAATCCATTAGTGATATATGCTTCGACAGATTCGGTAGGTGCCGCTCTTAAATACAAAAGCGCAAAGAAGTTGCTAAATGAAAATTAGAATCCTTCACATGTCACATATATAATTTATGATTTTTTTGCTTTGAGTGTTGATTGATGCAAACGCCACATGAAAAATCACTCAATGATGTTAGTGCTAATTAGATCACCTTTTATCTCTTTAATAATGGTACATTGTCCATTGGGTATCAAATTAACGTGAGTCAGAAGACCAATACTAGTTTTCCTTTCCACGAAGAACTAAAAAAATAACCGTTTTATATAAATGGTTCATAGCCTTTGACCTCCCATGAACCAACAAGATTACTAAATTTATTGTTTCTGTAAGATGTCATAGCCTCTACCTACGAGAGTACCAAGCCCATAACTAAGGGGATTCTTAGGTATGGACCTACCAAAGGACTAGGTATGCTAGACCATACTGACATGGGTATACCCTACGGGTACCCGATGTTAGCTACCTGGTCCAGCCTGAAGGAAGGCCCACTCGACGATCTACCGAGGTACATGACGCTCATGACTGTTCGGGTGGTATGAAGCCATGTGGACACGGACTCTCAAGCGTACAAGACAAGGAAATCTCAAGACTAGAGTTTGAATACAACTTGTAATCTACTCGTATTGGCACCCGAGACCTAGCCTCCCCATATATAAAGGCTAGGAGGGTCCAACGAGGAGGGCACGTACACAATAGACAGATCTACAGATCTACAAACTCGACTCATACTTTCGCACACGCATCCACGCCAGATCGAATCTGCGCACCTTGTAACCTTCGGTTCCGCCGTAATCAAAGAGCAGACAAGCAGGAGTAGGGTTTTCCCTCCGGGGGCCTGAACCTGGGTAAATCTCGTGTCCCCTGGTTGCTTGTCTGTTAACCGTGCCACGATCTCCGGCATCCCCATCTTCTCCAAAACCCAAGTCCATAACAATGGGCATTGACGAGATTAAACCTCGTCAATTGGCGCCGTCTGTGGCAATCGGGGCTGCTGATTGTGCGGTCGTGACGGTTCCGACCCGATCGATCTACAACTCCACGGCGACGGAGAATCACCTCCTCTTCGGCGCTTTCGACTTCACCGCCCACTCGCCGGCCACTCTGAAGGATTTCGAGCCCGTAGGCGACGGACTCGAAATTTTGTTCGGGAGCTTCTGATTCCAGTGGGACAAACTGGCACCCTCCGCCTCCCTGAGCGGGTGCCCGTGCCGTCAATCAGGCCCGCTTCATGAGCTCCACACCCCGTGCTGCGCACGTTACCATCAACTGATGAGTTCTACAGCAGCAGCAGCTGCAACTTCGATCTGTGCGATCCACCTTCGGATGAAGGGACCTACGGTTCCGGATCCGAAAGCTGCGGCAGCAGCCAACCAATCTGCAGGCGCTATCTGTGCGCCAATTGACGAGATTAAACCTCGTCACATACCACTCAAGTCGTTTATATGGAGGGAGAATTCCCGAGCAGAGCATGGATCTCTACCATGAAATTATCCAATCCATTTTATGACCTATTTGTTATGCCTCCACAAACTATTGTTTTAAGATTGATAGGTATAGGCATAGAAGGCATCGGGAATCACAGATGGATCACTCGAATTATAACATGCATTCACATATACAAATATCCATTGTGCCCCTTCCTCATGCTCCTTTGGCTTAGCTATTCTCTGTTCGATTCACTCCTCCTCGAACCATCGAGCCCTCAGTCATAGTCATGTTATATGACATGTTCTCATGAAAACTTGAGGGATCAACATAATTATGATCTCATGCTTAAATAGGATGGGATGGGGACATGGATAGATTGAGAAATGAGTACAATATTATTGGCTCCTCCAGAGTAGACTTCTTGTGTTTTGATAGATATGGACTAGAGAGCCTATATATTTGCTTGTTTTTGGCTCTGCTTGTGGGATAGAAATATTCGTATCACATATAGGTGGTATAAACGGGTATGAATCCCACAATCACATCAGCCTTAAACTCTTAATAAAGATACATTGCTTTCTTCCTGATGCTACTCAAGTTACGACTACTATCGATAATCTACCTCACCATGACTAGTAACTGCCAATGTGCTTTTTATCAGTATGCTTTTAGGTTAATCTATTTTATGTTTATTCCTTTCTATGCTCAAATAAAAAAAGGAACATGCTTCATAATCAATTAGGTAGTGTTCCATGTTAATAGGAAAACATCAAAGTTTCAGGCTAAGGCGAGGTCACACTCCTTTCACTGCACGTTCAAGTATCAACCAGTGTTCACACGAACAGTGACAAATACTAGGTTTATCTCGTTGATGTGCGAAAAAATCAAAATGCCAATTGAAAAACAACTTTAACACTTGTATTTTCTTGTTTTTTTGTATAAAAAATCACTCAAATGTTGACCCGAATGCTTATAAGTTTTGGAGATCTTGATGCGATCTTATATGAATATCCTCGGGTGTGCTAGAAAAATTTCTGTATAAACAAATATGGTCTCAATTCCATTGCCTAGACTTCAACAATGAATTTGGACCAAACTTGTTATTGATGATTTTTAGCATTTTACCTTAGAACTCCTTCAATGTTGTGAACACTATGATTTCATATTAAAATTCAAGGCATATCCTATCTATTAAAATTAAGGGCATGGGATAATTATTTTATTGAATACATAATACAATACCCCACTCACCCCACCAATAAAATTCATAAGCGTGGCAGACAAGTTCAAACCTTAAGTTCATCTCCATACAAAAAATGGCATATATCTCATAAAAAAGTATCGTATTAACAGAGAAAGTCTTGTATTTTTGGAAAAAGAACTATTTCCCTTTATGGCTAGCCGTGTCGACTTGTTTTCTCACCTCGTAATATTATACCCCACAAGTTTCCTCTCCCCTTTTCCTTTTTTCTCCTATCCCTACATCATAGTATACACCCATGTTCATCGCCTCATTCTCCATGGTAGGTTCTCCTCATCCATCGGTCCTCCACCCTGATACTTCTCTTCTGCCATTCCACATCATCCACCTAAGATAGAGGTTGTGGAGCTCATTGTCACAAATTCTCGTTGAAACTCGAGTTAGAGCATATAGTGGTGGTATCTAAGATGAAGTAGTGGGGCGATAGGTTTGACCCCCACAAGATCTAGCATTACAGGGATCCAACTAGATGAATTTGTCGATAATGAATTTAATACGACGAGGTCGAAGACTATTGCTGGTGAAAGTATTTTGCTTTGAATTTTTTTATATTACACATGCTACTTCGGGATGTTGGTGCATACATATTATTGACATGTTGCAATGTTTCGAGATGTCTACTACAAATAGACGTGTTCATGTTGCATAGATGTTTTTCCATTCTTTAATAGATGCTATTTTGTATATTACACACATTAGTTTTCTTGCTAATAGAAAAACATGTTACATGCAACAAAATTTATAATATCTCGATGGTAAGATATACTATTCCCTCTGATCTATATTAGTTAATTTAAATTTATTAAAATTTAGATAAATCTATATACTAAATAGTTTTTAGATTTATCTAAATTTAGATAAATTTGAATTAACTCGGTCGAAAGAAGTAGTATTTTAAGACGCACGTCCCCACGGTTTTTGAACTCGGCCTTCCACCCGGCCGACCCCCAAGCGCGATACCCGAAGCCACGCAGCACCACGACACGTACATTCGACGCGTGTCACACCGGCGCCGCGCGCGTCACCACATCTACCACCAGCTCTCCACGTGTTCCACCTTTGCATCGTCTTCTTACTTCTACAAACATCCGAGGCCCGCCGCCGGGCGCGGATTTAAGCGGCTCGACGGTGGCTTGATGCTACTTGTTCGAACTCATCACTAGCTCTCAGTCTCGGCCTGTACACTCTCAATGCGACATCTCATCATGATCAACGTTGTAGCCATATGCCTCGTCCTCTCCACTCTGGCCGCCGCCGGAGTCTGGTCGCCCACGCCTGCACCACCGGCGGTGCAGCAGCAGGGTGAACATGTCCTACGGGAGGGCCGTCGCGTCGTCATCGTCGAGTACGAGCGCGAGCTCCCGCTCACCCCGGGCCACGGCGCCGTCAAGGAGACGCACGTCCTGCCCCCGCACGGTGCCCTCGAAGGCGGCGAGGACGAGGGCGGCTCGCTCACGGACAAGGCCAGGGAAGCGGTCTCTGACGCGGCGGACAAGGCGTCCGGCGTGGCGGAGGAGGGCAAGGAGAAGCTGTCCAATGCCAAGGAGAGCACCACGGGCAAGGTGTTCGGCGCGGTGAGGCGCTGCAAGGACAGGCTCTGCGGCGCGGCCAAGGGGGCGGAAGAAGGCGCGTCGCGCGTCAAAGATGGAGCCGAGGACGCGGTGAGAGGCGCCGGGGAGACGCTCTCGGAAGCCAAGGACAACGCGGAGGACATGGTGTTCGACGCTGCGTCGGGGGCCAAGGGAACTGCAAGGAGTGCCAGAGACAAGGCCGCCGAAGTAGCTGGCGAAGCCAAGGAGAAGGCGGCACACGTCGCGGCTGGAACCGTGAGGAGTGCCAAGGACAAGGTGTCTGAAGCGGCCGGCGAAGCCAAGAAGAAGGCGTCGCAGGTGAAGGACAAAGCAGCTGGGACCGTGAGAAGTGCCACGGACAAGGTGTCTGAAACGGCCGGCGAAGCCAAGGGGAAGGCGTCGCAGGTGAAGGACAAAGCTGATGAAACTGTAACGAATGCCAAGGGCAAGGTCTCTGAAGCGGCCGGCGAAGCCAAGGAGAAGGCGTCGCACGTGAAGGACAAAGCAGCAGACACGGTGTCCAGCGCCAAGGGCAAGGTCTCTGAAGCTGCCAAGAACGCCAGGGACAAGGCCTCCGACATTGCAGAGCGCGCCGAGGACTACGCGCAGGATGCAGCGGAGAGCGCGGCCGACAAGGTGGCGCGGGCCGAGGAGGTGGCGAAGGTGAAGGCCGGCGAGGTGACCAAGAACCTGACGGACATCACGAGGCGGGCCCGGGAAGTGGCGTCCGACGCGGGCGCGTACCTCCTGGGCGCGCCCATGGAGGCCGCGCGCACCGCGACGGCGGTGATGCACCTGCTCGGGTTCTCCCTGGCCTACGGCGCGTGCGTGTGGGTGACGTTCGTGTCGAGCCACGTCCTGGCCGCGGCGCTGCCCCGGCAGCAGCTGGGCGTGGTGCAGAGCAAGCTGTACCCGGTGTACTTCCGTGCCATGGCCTACTGCATCGGCCTGGCGCTCGCGGCGCACGTGCTCGGCCGCGAGCGGGGTTCCTTCGCTGCCCGCGCCCAGAGCTTCAACTTGCTCAGCGCGCTCGGGCTCGTGCTCGCCAACATGCTGCTTCTCGAGCCCAAAGCCACCAAGGTAACGCGTAACTTTATTCGTGTGCTTTACCCTGTTGAAGTTTCAAGACTCATTTCTTCTCATGCACATGTTTCCTCGACGTCTTCGCAGGTGATGTTCGAGAGGATGAAGGTGGAGAAGGAAGAAGGCAGGGGAAGGGACATGGCCGACATCATCGACCCGCCGGCCGTCACGGTGGCAACTGCCGCCACGACCACCACAACCACTCCCACGGCAGCAGGAGCCCGTATCCCGGTTGACGGCACAGCAACCGTCAGGGCGGCGAAGACCACGACGACGACGACATCCTCTGCCACGGCCCCGGACGGGGAGATGGCAAAGGGCAAGGTGGTGAGTCTGAACAAGCGGCTGAAGCAGCTCAACAGCTACTCGTCCCTGTGCAACGTGCTGTCCCTGATGGCCCTCACGTGGCACCTCGTTCACCTGGCTCGCCGCCTGCAGATGAGCACCGCCTGCTAGGCTCAGAGGGTCCTCTTCCTAGCCGCCATGTTTCTTCTAGTCGTCGGTGATCCTGACTCGTGTCGTGGCTGTCGTATGGTTTAGTGTGTGTTTAATTAAGCAGCAACTTTGTAGTTTTAGGCTTTGTTTCCGTAGGATGGGATCTGAATGTTGTTAGCATGTCTGATGTAGTACGTGTAATGTAATTCCTCGTCTGTTTCGTAGTTAAGCTTTGGAAGAACCTCGAGTTATTAAGACCAACCACACCGTTGAACCGATTCAATACAACTTGTTAGAACCGCTCTAGTTGTGCTGTAGTGTATGTTAGAACCGCTCTAGTTGTTCTGTAGTGTATAGAACCGGTTCTAGGTCCCATTCTTTTTATCCCCTGCATGCATGCCTCAGGTTTTCTCCTCACAATTCAACCACTTGCCCCACAATTGCATGCAAAGAAGCTCAGGTTTTCTCCTCACAATTCAGCCACTTGGCCCACAATTGCATGCAAAGAAACAATTGCATGCAAAGAAGCGACTCAACTAGCACACCGTGGCGAGAGAGATTGCTAAGAACCAGCACACCGTGGCGAGAGAGATTGCTAAGAACCAGCACACCGTGGCGAGAGAGATTGCTAAGAACCGCTTTTGAAACACACTGGCTGGTCTAAGGTGTGCCCGAGTCGTGGGTCGGCTCAGCGTGTGCATTCCTGCTCCCGTCTTAGACCATGTACTTACCGAATCGAATTTGGTATCCTTTCAATTAGCTGCTATGTTGGCATCGATTTTTACCGTTTGGACAATGATTAAAAAAGCATGTATGCACTTACTTTTTCTAACTATGCAGCAATCTCTCTCCAACCGTTTTATCTATGCCATGTGGGCCAATGTTGCATGCAGATTCTTTTGAACCGGACCAAAAACTTGGTTCGTTTTTCTCTATGACAGCAATGAATCGACTGCCTACTATGTGTTGAACCGATTCCAAGAAACTTTGAATCGTATACATAGTCGTAGAAGCTCTGCTCGGTACGGGATGGCAGCCGCGGGTGGAGCTTAAATCCGCATCGCACATCAGTATAGATTGTTAGACGTGTCTTAAATCCGCATCGCACATCAGTATAGATTGTTAGACGTGTCTTAAATCCGAACATCAGTATAGATTGTTAGACGTGTCTTAAATCCGCATCGCACATCAGTATAGATTGTTAGACGTGTCCTATTTCAAATTGTAATCTCTAACTTGCTTGACAACCAAGTCTTTTTTGTACTATTTATAATCCCAGCCGTTAGACAAATCAATTAAGTGTAACAATTATATTTGCCTTCATGGTATTAGATTAGGGTTTATGATCCGCTCCCTCAATGGCGCCGCAAGATCCCTTCGTCTCCGATCTCGTGGCGGTTGCTGCCGAGGCCGCCGCCAAGGCCTCTCTCTGGGCGTTCGCCGCCGCGCTCCCAAGCATTCGCGCCGCTGTTCCGGTCACCCTCAAGCTCTCCACGTCAAACTACCTTCAATGGCGTGGCATGTTCACCGACGCGGCTGAGAAGTACGCCCTCGAGGATCATCTTCTCGAGGAAGAGTACCCCGCCAATCCCACCGACGCGGCTGAGAAGTACGCCCTCGAGGATCATCTTCTCGAGGAAGAGTACCCCGCCAATCCCACGCCACAGTGGCTTCGGAACGACGCCATCGTTCGATCATGGCTCAATGGCGCCGTTGCACCCGAGCTTCTGGCCATGGTTGTCGACACCACCATGCCGCTGCCTGCCCACGCCTTATGGACGCGTCTCTCCAACATCTACCATGACAACTCTGAGGCGCGGTCCTCCTACCTTGAGCAAGAATTCCACGGTCTCAAACAGGGCCCCATGATCGTGGCCGACATCGCCGCAGCGTAAGATCCTCGCCGATGAGCTCAACGCGTTGGGCACGACCATCACCGACAAGCGCCTTGTCCAGACACGCTCCGCGGGCTCGGGTCTAAACTTGCGTACATGCGCACGCTGACCCTCAAGCAGCGCCCCTACCGTCGTTTCTCGACGTGCGCTCATCGCTTCTCCTCGAGGAGATCACAGTACAGCAGTCCGACGAGTCATCCTCCTCGGCTCCATCCGCCTTCGTCGCTCGAGGTGCTCCAACGCCTTCACCACCGCGTGGTCCAGCAGACAATAATGCACCACCACGCTGCCCTGATGCGTGCCATAATTTCCAGCGAGAAAGCCGCCGCTTCGGCACGCGGTGCCGCTACCTCCACTCGGCGCCTCCCCAGCAGCAAGGCGGCATCCAACCCAACACACCTGGGAAGGGTCCCCAGACTCCCTGGCCGTCAATGCAGAACCCCTGTGCAGGATCCATCCAGATGTGGCCCGGGCAGCCCCAGCGCCCACCGTTCCTTGGCTCGCCTCAGACTCATCACGCCGTGGTGTCGCCTCCGAGTTTGTGGCCCTATGCTGCTTCCCCGACTATGCCATGGCCACCTGGGACACCTCTACCTCACATGCGTGGATGCAAGGAGCACCAGGACCGTTGTCGACCACTCCACCGCATGCACCGACATACACTGCTCCATCTCCGTCCTTCGACCAAGGTTCCCTCATGCAGGCTTTCAACACCATGTACCTGACGCCACCGTCATCGAATGCGTGGTTCATGGATTCAGGCGCTTCCGCTCACATGACCAACAACCAGGGTAACCTCTCGCACATCCTCCCCTCTCACTCCCCTTATCCACATGTCATCGTCGGCAATGTTCATACCCTTCCAATCACCAGCGTCGGTCACACAACTATTTCTACACCTAATCAGTCTTTTCAACTTAACAATGTCTTAGTTACCCCCAACCTCATCAAAAATCTCCTCTTTGTCCGCAAGTTCACCACTGATAATTTTGTTTCTATTGAGTTTGATCCGTTTGGTCTTTCTGTGAAGGACCTCCGCACCAAGAACGAGATTGTCAGGTGCAATAGTGTTGGCGACCTCTACCCCTTCTGGTGGCCGTCTTCTCCTGCGCACGCCCTCTCCACCACTACATCACCGTCAACATTATGGCATCGTCGTCTAAGACATCTCAATAGTCAAGCTTTGTCGCACCTAGCAATAGCATTTTCTTTTCCGTGTAATAAGAATAACACCGATGATCATTTATGTCATGCTTTTCAATTAGGGAAACATGTTCGACTATCCTTTGATAATTCATCTACTCAAACCACTCGTCCCTTTCAACTAATTCATTGTGATTTGTGGACTTCTCCTCTCTCTAGTGTGTCTGGCTACAAATACTATCTGGTTGTGTTAGATGATTTCTCTCACTATCTTTGGACTTTTCCTTTGCGCGTCAAATCCGATACTTTCTCCACCCTCAAAAATTTATTTGCTTATGTCTCTAAACAATTTAACACAACTATTCAGTCCTTGCAATGTGACAATGGCCGTGAATTTGACAACAATGCATCTCGTGTTTTTCTCTCATCCTTAGGCACCACGCTTCGTCTATCTTTCCCATACACATCCCCCAGAACGGCAAAGCCGAACGTGTCATTCGTTCCATGAACAACATGGTGCGTTCACTTCTTTTCCAAGCAAGCATGCCTTCGGTCTATTGGGTTGAAGCTCTTCACATTGCCACCTTTCTCTTCAACCTTCACCCCACCAAAACCCTTCAGCAGCGTACACCACACGAAGTTCTCCTAGGTCTCCCACTTCCATTAGACCAGCTCCGTGTTTTTGGTTGTCTATGTTATCCTAACATCTCCGCCACAACACCTCTCAAACTAGCTCCTCGCACAACCGCTTGCGTCTTCCTAGGGTACTCCTCTAATCACCGTGGCTATCAATGTATTTACCTTACCACTCACAAAATTATCATATCTTGTCATGTCATCTTTGACGAAAATTCGTTCCCATTCTCCAAAACTTCAACACCCCCTCCTACCGCCACCGATCTATCATTTCTGGATGATCTTCCCCCATCCTTACGCTCCCTATTACCCCTCCTATACCTCCTACACAGCCTCACGCACCTCAACCCGAGCCACACACACCGCCTACACCTCCACCTACACCTCCTGTGGTCCTGGCGTCCGTCGGTCCTCCTCTGGTCGATAACACTCATTCGATGTATACTCATGGAAAACGTGGTATGGTGCCAAAGCCTGCTGATCGCCTTACTCTCCTTCGATGTTCCCGCCCTTCCTAAGAGCTACCGCAGTGCTCTGAAAGATGCTCACTGGCATTCTGCTATGGTCGACGAATTTACTTCCCTAAAAAACAATCAGACATGGGATCTTGTCCCCCGTCCTCCTGGAGCTAATGTTGTTTCTGGCAAGTGGATAGTTCGGCATAAGCTCAGGCCGGATGGTTCTTTGGATCGGTATAAAGCACGGTGGGTCCTCTGTGGCTTCACTCAGCGTGCCGGCGTCGACTACGGAGAGACTTTCATCCCGGTTGTCAAACCGGCTACTGTTCGGACCGTACTCTCCATTGCCATCTCTCAAGACTGGCCAGTTCATCAGATCAACATCAACAATGCCTTTCTACATGGTACTCTCGCCGAGACAGTATACTGTGCGCAGCCGTCAGGTTTCATCGACGTCTCCAAGCCCGACCATGTGTGCCGCCTAAATAAGTCTCTCTATGGGCTTAAACAGGCGCCGCGTGCATGGTACAGTCGTTTCACTGATCATCTTCTTTGACTCGGTTTTGTTGGTTCCCGCGCGGATCCATCGCTCTTCATATACACCCGCAACACGGAGACTGTCTACCTGCTTTTATATGTTGACGACATAGTACTCACGGCTTCATCCGAACAGCTACTTCGGCAAACCATCATGGCTCTTGAGCGCGAGTTCTCCCTCAAGGATCTTGGTGCGCTACACTATTTTCTGGGAGTTGCTGTTACTCGCGCCTCTGCTGGCATGTTCCTCTCACATCGATAGTACATCCTCGAGCATGCAGGTATGAGCGAGTGCAACCCTTGCTCCACTCCTGTCGATACACAGTCCAAGTTTGGCGCTGATGGCGATGTCGTTGCTGACCCATCCACCTATCGGAGCCTGGTGGGAGCCCTCCAATACTTGCCATTCAGCAAACCGGATGTCGCCTATGCCGTTCAGCAGGTATGCTTATACATGCACGATCCCCGTGAGTCGCACCTCAATGTGGTTAAGCGGATTCTCCGGTATCTTCGTGGCACCATCGACTATGGCCTACAACTACATCGATCGTCGCCGACATCGCTTACTACATACACTGATGCTGACTGGGCTGGCTGCCTGTAACATCCCAAAAATACTAAACTTGGATCATCAAATTCTAATCCTCACATTTAGGGTTAACAAAAACTTTTCTAAATAAAATTATGAATGCATGCATATGTGTATGCATTGATTTTGAATTCTTTTAAACCCACCTTGTTTGTTTGTTTCATTGCTTGTAAAATGTTTCTTAGGTGAAATAAACATCATCTAAAACATTTCCCACACTTTTCCTAAAGACAAGTAAATCAAAACACATATATGAAGTGAATGGTCACTTTGACCAATTTAACTCCCATGCCTACTTTGGCTGTCTCAAACTTTCAAAACCTAACAGAAACTTTTCTGGATCTTTGCACCCTTGAATGTACCCATAACAAGGTATCAAGGCCCACTTTGTGATCATCCAGAAACTTTCAAATGCTTAGTTTAAATGATATTTCAAAATTGAATCTTTATCATATGGGAAGATCCCACTTTTTCAAAAACCACTCAAACAAGCTCAACTTTCAAAACCCAAGCATCTGCAGACTCACCAGCACCAATCTAGCAAACCCACCAAAATTCATTTCAAAATTCAAAACTTGATTTCATGCGGCCATTTCATCAAACATGTTGCATACACAAATCAAACAAACATCAAACACTATTATGAGCAGTGATCCTTGCCTAACTAGTTCCCCATTTAGCTTACACACAACTCAGTAGATCATCTAGAAAGATTTGCCCAACACTAGCACCCCTGTGAGCTTGCCATTTCCATTAATGGTGAACAGCCGAGCACCCCAATGTCACCCCATTTTGGACAGCAAGCTAGAGGAAGAACTAGCCGTGCCAACCTTGTCTGGGAGGCAGCCCACCGCCACTCGCCATGCACCAGCGTTGCCAAGCCTCGACCAGCACGAGCATGCACCAGCGCCTCCCTCACCGCGTGCACACACGATCACCACCGACCCAGAGACCACCAGACATCCCCTGCTTCGCCTGCCATACAGCCACCGCCGTCAAGACGCCCGCCTCGCCACAGAGAGCACCGCCCGTTCCATACCAAGCCGCACCGCCCCATGCCTCGAGACCATGTCATTGAGCATCGCCAGGAGACACTACACCGTCCCCTACCCTTGCCCATGCCTTTAGCCGCATGTAACCTCGCCCCCAACGAGCTCACAGGCGCCTGACGGTCCCTCGCCGACTATAAATAGAGGCCACCCCCGCATGATTTCTTCACACCATCTCACTCCCCTCTCCTCACTAATCGTGCCACACCGTTCTCAGAGCAAGGCGAGCACCACCTCACCGGAATTTCACCGAGCCCGCCTCTGGAGAAGAAGGAGCCAGCGATTGAGCCGCCAGAGAAGCCACCGGTACAGGAGGTTCGCCGTCACGACTTCATCGTTCTCGCCTCGCCGACCTCGCCTGCACTCGGTGAGCCCCAGACCACCTCAGCAGCTTAGGTTTCGTTCTCGCCGGAGTTGTCTCGCGTCGACGATGACCCCACTGTAGGATTAGAACTAGATCGAACGATCCACGTTGCCCCATACCGCTTCACCCAGCCCTGTCACCGACAGTGGGGACACCCACTTAAGCATCCCGCAGAGCATCGCTTAGCTTGCCGCCCAAGAATTTTCCAAGAGCCCAGAATTCAAATTAAACCTTTTCTTTTTAAATTCAAACACACTTCAGTACCCAACTTCAAAAATCAACCCAGACCGATTCAGTGCACCAAATTGGATGAAACCAATTTTGTTGAAAGGTTCAGGAATGCTGAATCCAAGACCGTTGGATTCAAGTCATTTGGATCTGTAGATCACCCATAGTAAAAATAACAAGGCAGAAGATTTTCTGCATTCAAACATTTTTCAAATTTAAACCATAAAAGCTTTTGAGTTGATTCCAACTCTCAAAAATCACATGTAACCATACCTTTCAGAATATATAAAAATATATAGGTTTACTTGCAGAAATAATGTTCAAGTAATAAAAGAATGCTACATAAGCATTTCTAGCCACTTTAATTAATTAAAATAAAAGGGTAAAACCTTATTAAATTGTGACACCACTTTAAATCACATTCCCATGGACTACAATATGTGGTGATGACATGTGTCAACAGGATCCCGTATTTGGTTTGGAGAATATTAAATCTTAAGTAGTTTTTCAATGAGTAGAAATTACTTTTCTAAAAATAAAAAGAATCAAATCAAGCCTTAACCTTGTAAGGTTAGAGATGATGTTAGATCATCTATAAGACCCTTGTGTGTGATGATTGCAAGTAGTTAAGTATTGTTTGGTGATTGTGTACCTCGTATTTATTCATAGACGCTAGTACCGACCAAGGCTACGAGGAGGAAGGAGGATACTACGAAGAAGAAGCCGAGGAGAACTTCAACCACTGCTCTGCATAATGCAAGCCTAATACTACTAGTGAATGTGCAAGCTTATATTGACATTGATGCAAGCTAACACTTGCAAGATACCCTACTAATGCAACAAACCCCTACTTATTACTATGCCTTAAGCATATGTGATCATACCCATTTGATAAACTAATCCTAGTTTTATGTGCAAGCTTCTCACTTTAATTTCTTTATCAAAGCTTACTTAGAGTTTACTTAAGTGACTGGTAGATTTTGGAAAGATGCTGAAGGTTGCATAAAGAGCATAAAATTTGGCCTAAGCTAGAAACCTTGATATCAGCCTAAGATATAAGGTTGGACTTAGTGAAACTCCACTAGTTACCACCCCTCATTAGTACTACCCCCACCTGTAGATGCTAGTGCTAAGCATAAAACTTGATCCACTTTTAGATGGAATACTTGGTGGAAAAATGGTTATGAAAACCTTGGAATGATGGATCATTCCATTGAAATGTTTTGGACATGTGTTTCCAAACACTTGATGATTTTGGTGATGAAAATGTTGAGGCATGAGCCTTAGCCCTTTATAAAACTGATGGTTGTCTGGATGCGATACCATTCCAATTTTAGCGTACAACCACAATACCCGAATATTGGGTAGGGCTTGACTGGAAACTTATATACCTTAGTATTAGTTCCCTCACGGCCAAGGTCTGAGCTGAGGCTACCTTGTGAAGATTGTCCACCTGTGCAGTACCCAAGATGACAGTGGTCATGGTTGGGAGGCCAAACTCACAGGAGAGGTGCTTATACTAGGGCATGTAATTGAAAGGTTAGGATTGATTATCCGCATACTGAGTATGGTGAATTCAGGATTTGTTCCTGACGGATGTATCGAATGTTGTGGTGAAAGTGTACAATCTCTGCAGAGTGTCAAACTATTCGAATAGCCGCGTCCGCGGTTATGGACAGTTGGAGTGGCCATACTGTTCCCCCGTCAGACTTTTCAAAATGACTTGTGAAATGAATTGAGACTTTGACTTGACCACAACAGAGTTGTGACTTGAAATACAAGTTCCCACTTAGGATTTATAAAATTATGACTAGCTTCAGAACCTAGTAGAGATAAATCTGGCTTTTGCAAAACAACCCTAGAGCCTAGTGTCCTATTATTCAAAAAAACCCTTTACTTGTTAGTATTAGTTTGCGAGTACTTAAAGAGTACTCATGGCTTTGTCCCTGGCTATTCCCATGGCCAGACTATGAAGAGGAGTACCTAGAAGATGGACCCCCAGGAAGGTTACGACAACTAGGATCATCTCCCATCACAAGATTGCCTCGTGACCCGGAGATGGAGCTTCGCCACGCCACCGTTATTATTAAGTATTCATTGCTTGATGTTGTATTAAGAACTGGATCATGAGATCCCTATTTGTGTAAGAACTTATGTATCGCTTGTAATGGATGAAGTACTATGGTATCCAATTGTTATGTCTCACAAAATTGGTAATCCCTGGATTGCGATGTATGGCATAACAAGCATCTAGGATTGAAAAATCCAGGTGTTGACAAGTTGGTATCAGAGCCATCCTGACCATAGGAGACCCTAGTTAGATTGGACGTTGAACCAAAAACTTAGTTTCAAAACCAAAGAACAAAAATATTTACGAAAACTTATTCTCATTCTTACCTCTTTAATTCTTTAATAAAACTTCATGTTCCTCAAAAACTCTTGCAAAATAGATAAAATTTTGACACACTTGATCACTCTACTAATCTACTCATCCTCTATTTTTATAGATGGACGTGAAGTACAGCAAGTTTTACCAACTTGGAAATGGAGGAGACCTTATCTTTGAGAGGGATCTGGATCAGCTTTTGGAACTTCTGGAACGTCCGCATCCCGAGTTCTTCGGAGCTCAGCTCAATGATCGAGGAGAAGATCTGCAGTGGCTAATTGTTGCAAGTCTCTGAGGAAAGATTGAACCTCCCACTGCTGAGGGAATTCAGTTTACCTTGAGGGAAAACAACTGGCTCGATGGACTTGCCAGAGCAATGCAGGAAGCTCTTTCCCGTCTGTGTGGGCAGAGCATCAATCAGATCAAGGGTACTCGCTTTTAGTTTTGCCCAAGGCGTGATGCAAATGGACAACCATTGGAAGACCCATACCACCCCGAGCTGAAGACTCAATTGGACCACCTTAGCTTTATGATGTATGATCGTCAGCAGGAATTGGACAACTGCCGTGACTATTGCAACCACAAGTCTGCCATCATCAAGACGAAGGACCAGACCATCGCCATGCTAGCAAAGGATCGCAAGTCTCGCCGTCACCGACAAGAAGGAGCGCATTATTGCCCGTCTTCGCCATCGCATCTCATCTCTGGAGGAGACCATCCACGAGAGAGACATGCAGTTAGAGGAAAGGGAGAATGCCGGAGAGGATCTTCGTGGAGACCCTTACTCCTATCTTAGCGATGACGACGATTTTCTGGAGGATCAGGCCATGGACTTCTTCACAGATGAGGATGATTTCGCCTTCATCGATAATGTTGAAGATGATGAAGCCACAGACTCCAAGGAGTAGTAGCACTGAGCACTAGCGTAGTGAGTAGTAGTCAGTCCCACTGTATCGTAGTTTCCCGAATGGTTCTTAAAACCATCTGTTTTTCCTTGTTGTGGTGTGCGTTTTATCGAGTGAATGAATGAATGAAAAAGCAAGTTGCTAGAAAAACCTGAGTCAAACTCTAAAAACTTTTCAAAAACCCAAAACCTTAGAAATTTCCCTCTTTTCTCATGATCTATATCAATCTTCAGATGCCACATGGAGGAAGTGGTTCAGCCCTGGACCCGATGTTGCAGATCCTGCAAATGTTGACTTCTGACCGCGAAGCTGAAAGAGCGGAACGTCAGGCCAACCTAGCCACTCTGCAACAGATAGCCCAGCTAGCCCACAACAACCAAGGCCACGAAAATCAGGACAACCACGGATCCAAGCTCAAGAATTTACAGAATACCAACCCACCCCTTTTCACCAAGTCAGAAGAACCCCTAGATGCTGATGATTGGCTGCAAACCATGGAAAACAACCTAGAAGTCGCCGGAGTGGAAGCCAACGAGAAAGTCCTGTTCGCCACCCATTATCTAGCCGGAGATGTCAGGGCATGGTGGAACAGTGTTCGTGCAATGACCGGAGGCCAGATGATGACCTGGGAGGAATTCAAGGTCAAGTTCAGCAGAACCCATGTGCCACCAGGTTTGATCAAGAGAATGAGAGACGAGTTCTAAGAGTTGAAGCAAGGAAGGATGACTGTAGTGGAATACCGTGACAAATTTTTGTCATTAGCTAGGTATGCCCCGGACGAGATAGACACCGAAGCCAAGAAGAAAGAAAGATTCCTGAATGGTCTGCATGACGAGATGCAGACGGTGTTAGTCAATATCCCCTTTGCTGATATTGAAGCCCTTGTCGACTCTGCTATCCATATGGAAGGAAAGATCAACCAAGCCAATGAGAACCGCAAGCGTCGCATGATGCATCAACCCGGAACCCATCAGACCCCAAAATATCGCCCCAACCCATCTCCGGGATTTGCCCCAAGAACCAACAGACCCCCTATGACCCGTTCAACCTACCCCAACCGTGGAAACCCTAGACCCGGAGGAAATCACAACAACCCCGACAACTCTAGCAATTTCACCCGTGCCCCACCCAAGTTCAACACCAACAATGCTACCGCCGACCCCAACACTGCCCCGAGGACTGGAAGCAATGATATGCCTGTCACGGCCAAGGACAAGTCATAAGTGACCTGTTATGACTGTGGAAATAAAGGCCACTATTCCAACAAGTGCCCCAACAAGAAGAATGCTACAGCCCCCAACGCCAATGTCCCTCAAAGAAGCCGTGTCCAGCCAGGGAAAAGATTTGCCCCAGGAAATTCACTCAACCGCAATGGCCGTCTTTTTCTCATGCATGCTGAAGAAGCTCAGGAAGCGCCAGATGTCATGCTAGGTATGTTTTCTGTTAATTCAGTACTTGCAAGAGTGTTGTTTGACTCTGGTGCATCGCATTCATTTGTCACCGAAGAATTTGCCTGCACTAGTAAAATTCAACCAACCAAATTGAAGAATGTGATGATTGTACAAATTCCCGGATCAACCACCAAGGCTAGGAAAATTTGCAAGGTCGTCCCTATCCGAATCCATGGCATAGATTTTTATGCTAACCTAATAGTACTCGGAACTAAAGGTTTGGAAGTAGTACTAGGAATGGATTGGATGTCCAAACATAAAGGATTGATTAACTGTGCCAAGAAAGCCATCACCATGACCAAGATCAACAAATATCAGTCGAGCATATATCTGAAACCTTACCTCGCCAATTCAAGTGTAACAAGAGTATAGCCCAACCTACCATTGACCAAGTCCGGATAGTCTGCGAATACCCCGATGTATTTCCAGATGTTTTGCCCGGTATGCCCCCAGATCGGGATATCGAGTTTATCATCGAACTAATCCACGGAACAGGACCCATAGCCCAGAGACCCTATAGTATGAACCCGTCAGAACTAGAAGAACTGAAGAAGCAACTGGATTCCATGTTGGAAATCGGATTGATTCAATCAAGTGCGTCCCCATGGAGATCACCTGTCTTGTTTATGGACAAGAAGGATGGAGGTAACCGTTTGTGTACGGATTATCGGAAGTTGAATGATGTCACCATCAAGAACAAATACCCCTTGCCTAAGATAGAAGATTTGTTTGATCAGTTGACCGGTGCCAAGTGTTTTCTAAGATTGATCTTAGGACTGGCTATCATCAACTCAAAATTCGTGCAGAGGATATTCCAAAGACTGCCTTTACCACCAGATATGGATTGTATGAGTATATAGTCATGTCTTTTGGATTAACCAATGCCCCCGCTTATTTCATGAACCTGATGAATAAGATTTTTATGGACTTCCTGGATAAGTTTGTTGTTGTTTTCATCGATGACATTCTGATTTATTCCAAGTCAGAAGAAGAACATGAGCTACACCTAAGGACCATTCTTGGAACCCTTAGAGAGCATCAGCTGTATGCAAAGTTTAGCAAATGTGAATTCTGGTTACAAGAAGTAGGATTCCTCGGTCACATTGTATCAACCGGAGGAATTGCCGTTGACCCTACCAAAGTGAAAGATGTAGAAGATTGGCAAACCCCAACCACTCAAACACAAGTTCGTGCTTTTCTCGGATTGGCGGGATATTACCGCAAATTTGTAGAAGGATTCTCTAGTATCGCCAGACCCATGACCCAATTGCTGAAGAAGGACAAGAAGTTTGAATGGACCGACAAATGTGAAGCGAGTTTTCAAGAACTCAAAAGGAGATTGATTTCAGCCCCAATCTTGATCATGCCGGATATCACGAAGCCCTTCGATGTGTATTGTGACGCATCCAAGATTGGTCTCGGATGTGTGCTAATGCAAGAAGGCAAAGTTATATCTTATTTATCTCGACAATTAAAGCAACACGAGCAAAAATATCCAACCCATGACCTCGAACTCGCAGCCGTAGTTCTAGCCCTGAAGACATGGAGACATTACCTGATGGGAAACCGTTGTGAGATTTATTCGGATCACAAGAGCCTAAAGTATATATTCACTCAGAAGGAGATGAATATGAGGCAGAGAAGATGGATTGAGCTAATCAAGGATTACGACCTGGACATTCACTATCACCCTGGTAAAGCCAACGTGGTAGCCGATGCCCTTAGCAGATTGCCATGCCGCTTGAACTCCATAATTTTGAAGGAGCAACCAAGTTTGCACAAAGAGATGGAAGATTTTCGAATGGAATTAGTAAGTGAAGGATTTTTGGCTAGCATAGAACTTCAGCCCACTTTGATCAGTCAGATTAAAGAAGCGCAGAAGGGAAATGCCAGTATCGACGGAATCAAGCGTCGTATCGGTACAGGAAAAAGTACCCGGATTCACCGAGGACGAAGAAGGAGTTCTATGGTACAAAGGACGCCTTTGTGTACCAGCAGATTCGGAGTTGAAAGAAGTTATCTTGAAGGAGGCTCATGATACTCTTTATTCTATCCATCCCGGAGGAACTAAGATGTATCAAGATTTGAAAGAGCGATTTTGGTGGCATAAGATGAAGAGAGAAATCGGAAGCTATATCGCCAAGTGTGATATATGTCGAGAGTCAAGGCCGGACATCAAAGACCCGGATTGTTGCAACCTTTGCAAATTCGGAATGGAAATGGGATCTGTAGGAATGGACTTTATCATCGACTACCTACTTCTAGTAGGGAAAATGACTCTATTTGGGTCATAGTGGACAGATTGTCCAAAGTCGCCCATTTCTTGCCCGGTCAAAACCACCTATCGAGTTCGGTTAGCAGTTGTACATCGCAAGAATCGTTAGTTTGCATGGAGTCCCCAAGAACATCGACGATCGAGGAACTCGGTTTACCTCGAGATTCGGAAGAAAGTCCAAGAAGGTTTAGGAACCCACCTAGATTTCAAGATCACGTATCACCCTCGCATCGATGGACAAACGGAGCGTAAACCAAATACTCAAGATATGCTTAGAGCATGTGTGCTACAATATGGATCCAAGTGGAAGACCGTCTGCGTTTGCAGAATTTTCATACAACAACAGCTACCAAGCCTTTGCAAATGGCCCCATTTGAATTCATGTACTAAGAGAGTGTCGCACCCTTTGAACTGGTCAAGTAGGAGAGAGTCGATTTTCGGACCCGACATCCTACGAGAAGCGTAAGAGAAGGTTCACAAGATTCGTGAGCACCTCAAGACAGCCCAATCCCGATGTAAGAGTTACGACAAGAGACGTCGAGACCTCGCCTTCAACATAGGAGATTTTGTTTATCTGAAAGTGTCGCCATTGAAGGGAATGCAGCGTTTCCAACTCAAGGGAAAGTTAGCCCCCAGATATATCGGACCTTTCAAAATTCTGAACCGTCGAGGAGAAGTATCATATCAATTTGAACTACCAGAAGAGATGTCAGCTGTGCACAATCTATTCCATATCTCGTTACTTCGCAAGTGTCTCGAAGTCCCCGAGAAGACCGAAGTGTTCAAGAATATCGATCACCGGACCATAGAGATCAACGATGACCTAACCTATCCCGAAGTACCCATCCGTATTTTGGAAGAAGCCTTTCGAACTACCAGAACCCGAAGCATCAAGTTTCTCAAGGTTCACTGGAGCAACCACACAGAAGAGGAAGCTACATGAGAGCGCGAAGATCACATCAGGACGGAGTTTCTAGATCTCTTCAAATCCTAGGTAATCTTTTCGTCCTTTTCAAATCTCGGGACGAGATTTTGTTTAAGGGGGGAAGGTTTGTAACATCCCAAAAATACTAAACTTGGATCATCAAATTCTAATCCTCACATTTAGGGTTAACAAAAACTTTTCTAAATAAAATTATGAATGCATGCATATGTGTATGCATTGATTTTGAATTCTTTTAAACCCACCTTGTTTGTTTGTTTCATTGCTTGTAAAATGTTTCTTAGGTGAAATAAACATCATCTAAAACATTTCCCACACTTTTCCTAAAGACAAGTTAATCAAAACACATATATGAAGTGAATGGTCACTTTGACCAATTTAACTCCCATGCCTACTTTGGCTGTCTCAAACTTTCAAAACCTAACAGAAACTTTTCTGGATCTTTGCACCCCTTGAATGTACTCATAAAAAGGTATCAAGGCCCACTTTGTGATCATCCAGAAACTTTCAAATGCATAGTTTAAATGACAATTCAAAATTGAATCTTTATCATATGGGAAGATCCCACTTTTTCAAAAACCACTCAAACAAGCTCAACTTTCAAAACCCAAGCATCTGCAGACTCACCAGCACCAATCTACCAAACCCACCAAAATTCATTTCAAAATTCAAAACTTGATTTCATGCGGCCATTTCATCAAACAGGTTGTAGAGACAAATCAAACAAACATCAAACACTATTGTGAGCAGTGATTCTTGCCTAACGGGTTCCCCATTTAGCTCACACACAACTCAGTAGATCATCTAGAAAGATTTGCCCAACACTAGCACCCCTGTGAGCTTGCCATTGCCATTAATGGTGAACAGCCGAGCACCCCAATGTCACCCCATTTTGGACAGCAAGCTAGAGGAAGAACTAGCCGTGCCAACCTTGTCTGGGAGGCAGCCCACCGTCCACCACTCCTGCCCTAGCTGCGGCGTTGCAAGCCTCGACCACGCGACAAGCCACGCCGCCTGCACCATGCCGAGCATGCGCCAGAGCGCCACCGACCGGCGGCCCAAAGACCGCCACGCCGACAAGGCACACACGATCACCACCGACCCAGAGACCACCAGACATCCCTGCTTGCCGCCCTGCCATACAGCCCACCGCCCGTCAAGACGCCGCCTCTGCAGAGCACCGCCTGCCTGCACCAAGCCACACCGCCCCATGCCTCGAGACCATGTCGTTGAGCATCGCCAGAGACACGCACCGCCCCCTACCTTGCCCATGCCTTTAGCCACCTGTAACCTCGCCGACGAGCTCACCGGCGCCCGATGGTCCCTCGCCGACTATAAATAGAGGCCACCCCGCACGATTTCTTCACACCATCTCACCTCTCTCCTCACCGATCGTGCCACATAGTAATCGAGCAAGGCGAGCACCACCTCCGAATTTCACCGAGCCCGCCTCGGAGAAGAAGGAGCCAGCGATTGAGCCGCCTAGGAGAAGCCACCGGTACCGGAGGTTCGCCGTCGTCGACTTCGCCGTCCCGCCCGACCTCGCCTGCACTCGGTGAGCCCCAAAGACCCTCACCGGCGCTAGGTTTCGTTCTCGCAGGAGTTGTCTCGCGTCGACGATGACCCCCAACCGTTGATTAGAACTAGATCGAACGATCCACGTTGCCCCATACCGCTTCGTCCAGCCCCGTGTCACTGACGAGTGGGGACACCCACTTAAGCAGCCGCTGAGCATCAGCTTAGCAGGCCGCCCAAGAACTTTCCCTGCAGCCCAACAATTCAAATTAAACCTTTTCTTTTTAAATTCAAACACACTTTTGTACCCAACTTCAAAAATCAACCCAGACCGATTCAGTGTACCAAATTGGATGAAACCAATTTTGTTGGAAAGATCTGTGAATGATGAATCCAAGCCCGTTGGATTCAAGTCATTTGGATCTGTAGATCACCCATAGTAAAAATAACAAGGCAGAAGCTTTTCTGCATTCAAACATTTTTCAAATTTAAACCATAAAAGCTTTTGAGTTGATTCCAACTCTCAAAAATCACATGTAACCATACCTTTCAGAATATATAAAAATATATAGGTTTACTTGCAGAAATAATGTTCAAGTAATAAAAGAATGCTACATAAGCATTTCTAGCCACTTTAATTAATTAAAATAAAAGCGTAAAACCTTATTAAATTGTGACACCACTTTAAATCACATTCCCATGGACTACAATATGTGGTGATGACATGTGTCAACAGGATCCCATATTTGGTTTGGAGAATATTAAATCTTAAGTAGTTTTTCAATGAGTAGAAATTACTTTTCTAAAAATAAAAAGAATCAAATCAAGCCTTAACCTTGTAAGGTTAGAGATGATGTTAGATAATCTATAAGACCCTTGTGTGTGATGATTGCAAGTAGTTAAGTATTGTTTGGTGATTGTGTACCTCGTATTTATTCATAGACGCTAGTACCGACCAAGGCTACGAGGAGGAAGGAGGATACTACGAAGAAGAAGCCGAGGAGAACTTCAACCACTGCTCTGCCCAAGGAAAGCCTAATACTACTAGTGAATGTGCAAGCTTATATTGACATTGATGCAAGCTAACACTTGCAAGATACCCTACTGATGCAACAAACCCCTACTTATTACTATCCCTTAAGCATATGTGATCATACCCATTTGATAAACCAATCCTAGTTTTATGTGCAAGCTTCTCACTTTATTTTCTTTATCAAAGCTTACTTAGAGTTTACTTAAGTGACTGGTAGATTTTGGAAAGATGCTGAAGGTTGCATAAAGAGCATAAAATTTGGCCTAAGCTAGAAACCTTGATATCAGCCTAAGATATAAGGTTGGACTTAGTGAAACTCCACTAGTTACCACCCCTCATTAGTACTACCCCCACCTGTAGATGCTAGTGCTAAGCATAAAACTTGATCCACTTTTAGATGGGAATACTTGGTGGAAAAATGGTTATGAAAACCTTGGAATGATGGATCATTCCATTGAAATGTTCTGGACATGTGTTTCCAAACACTTGATGATTTTGGTGATGAAAATGTTGAGGCATGAGCCTTAGCCCTTTATAAACTGATGGTTTTCTCGGATGCGATACCATTTCAATTTTAGCGCATAAACCACAATACCCGAATATTGGGTAGGGCTTGACTGGAAACTTATATACCTTAGTATTAGTTCCCTCACGGCCAAGGTCTGAGCTGAGGCTACCTTGTGAAGATTGTCCACCTGTGTAGTACCCAAGATGACAGCTGGTCATGGTTGGGAGGCCAAACTCACAGGAGAGGTGCTTATACTAGGGCGTGTAATTAAAAGGTTAGGATTGATTATCCGCATACTGAGTATGGTGAATTCAGGATTTGTTCCTGACGGATGTATCGAATGTTGTGGTGAAAGTGTACAATCTCTGCAGAGTTTCAAACTATTCGAATAGCCGCGTCCGCGGTTATGGACAGTTGGAGTGGCCATACTGTTCCCCGTCAGACTTTTCAAAATGACTTGTGAAATAAATTGAGACTTTGACTTGACCACAACAGAGTTGTGACTTGAAATACAAGTTCCCACTTAGGATTTATAAAATTATGACTAGCTTCAGAACCTAGTAGAGATAAATCTGGCTTTTGCAAAACAACCCTAGAGCCTAGTGTCCTATTATTCAAAAAACCCCTTTACTTGTTAGTATTAGTTTGCGAGTACTTAAAGAGTACTCAGGGCTTTGTCCCTGGCTATTCCCATGGCCAGACTATGAAGAGGAGTACCTGGAAGATGGACCCTAGGAAGGTTACGACAACTAGGATCATCTCCCATCGTCAGCATTGCCTGTGACCCCGAAGATGGAGCTTCGCCTACGCTACCGTTATTATTACGTATTCCGCTGCTTGATGTTGTATTAAGAACTGGATCATGAGATCCCTATTTGTGTAAGAACTTATGTATCGTTTGTAATGGATGAAGTACTATGGTATCCAATTCTGTTATGTCTCGCAAAAATGGTAATCCTGGGATTGCGATGTATGGCATAACAGGCATCTAGGATTGAAAAATCCGGGTGTTGACACTGCCCCGACACACGCAAGTCCACCTCAGGCTACGGAGTATTCCTTGGCGACAATCTGATCTCTTGGTCCTCTAAACGCCAGCAAACTGTGTCCCGATCGAGTGCGGAAGCAGGATACCGAGGAGTTGCCAACGCCGTTGCTGAGGCATGCTGGTTACGTCAGCTCCTGTCCGAGCTACATCGCCCCCTTCATCGAGCTACGATGGTTTACTGTGACAACATATCTGCGGTCTACCTATCGACGAACCCGATTCAACATCAACGTACCAACCATGTGGAGATTGATCTTTATTTTGTCCGCGAGAGAGTTGTTTTTGGAGATGTTCGTGTTCTCCATGTCCCAACATCTTCACAGTATCCTGATATCTTCACCAAAGGGTTGCCATCGACGGTTTTCACCGAGTCGTCCGCCCTGCTCCCGCTCCGACTGCGGGGGGAGAGGGGGGGGGGTGTTAGACGTGTACGTATAGGACACGTCTATCGGCCATATAGTTTCCAAATTGTAATCTCTAGCTAGCTTGGCAACCAAGTCTCCTTGTACTATTTATAATCCCAGCTGTGGGACAAATCAATTAAGTGCAACAATTATATTTGCCTTCGTAGATTTTGTCTCTTACGTGCACCCCTTGAGGTTGAGGTAACCGCAACCCGTACATGGGTATATATTTTCGTTCCACGGGTAATACCCACGTATTAGTGGTAAAAATACTAAGTATGTCATATGGCGGGTAGGTGCAGGTTTTATCTTACCATACTTGGGTTTTGTCTTACCATATCCGCATCCGTTGTCTTACCATACCTGCACCCGTAATATCCAACAGGTAAAAACTATTATCATTTTTTTATCCATGGGTAAAGATTTTTTACCATACCCTTACTCTAATGGATAAAAACCCGTATGGATAAACGGGTAGCAGGTATCCATTGCCATCTATACGAGAAGGAGATGGCAGCGCAGACTCGCTAGGTACGAGGGTGACGGTCCGTCCCCGGTGAACCACAACGAAGCTGTCTGCCTCCTGTGATGGGCGAACTGGACTATCGCAGATTTTTTTATCCATGGGTAAAGATTTTTTTACCATACCCTACTCTAATGGATAAAAACCCGTAGGATAAACCGGTAGCAGGTATCCATTGCCATCCGTACGAGGAGGATATGGCAGCGCAGACTAGCTAGGTACGAGGATGACGGCCCGCCCCAGGTGAACCACAACAAAGCCGGCTGCCGCCTGTGATGGACGAACCGGACTATCGCAGACGTGATGCACTACATTGCCGAGGGAGATCATTATTGCCTGTGCTATCCGCACTTTCACCCGCCCAGAGCCACAAGAAGGGTGGTGGTGGTGGTGAAGGTTGCGGGCGTAGCGCCGTCGTCATCCGGAAGACCCCTCCCCTGCGCATCGTAAATCTGAGGCCAGAGTGGCAGGTGCCGCTGGAATATGCCATGGCTGAGCTGAGGATCTAGCCGCGTGCGCCTAACAACGATAACAATGACAAAGACGACCTTAAAGCTGTGTACTATAGAGCTAGACATGATTATTACTAATTTTTATTTTTTAATATTAATAAATGTCTCGCGTGTTTGTCTCTCTACCACCCTCCCGAACTATGAAGATGTTGTATTCTTCTGAGTTCGCTCAAGTGCTCAAGTACTTATTATTTAATATTAATAAATGTTTTGGTGTTGTCCATATCAAGTTGCAATACTACATGTTGAGAGTCCAAAAAAAAGTTTTAATACATTATTACACATCACCAACATCTCCATCCAACAACAAAATTCCCTTCTTCTACCTTCCTTCAGCAAACTCACAAATTATAACAAAAATAGGGCTAATTCACAAAAGCTTCATAAGAAGACACAATAGCCTATTAAGAGTCAGTTCATATCCAGAACACGGTTATATAAAAGGTTTAATACATTATTATACATCACCACTAATATAGTGTTGGGATTTTCTTCTAGTCCGTAACCATGGAGCATATTCCTTATTTAACAGGATGCTTGGGTCAGTGTTCATTGTGAATGGCGAAATTTTATGAAACTTATTATAATATTCTGACATGTCTGTTTTGCCCTCTACTCCCATGAACTATGTGACGCTTTGGCTCATCGTATGATGTATTATTTTGCTTATCTTTCTTTTTTCTCAATTTGGTAGACATGTCCTTCACATAGAAAACCTGAGCGACATCATTGGCTAGAACGAATGGTTCATCTCTATACGCAAGATTGTTGAGATCCATAGTTGTCATTCTGTACTGCTGGTCTACCTTTACCCCATCTCCTGCCAGCTTGACCCATTTGCACCGAAATAAAGGAACCTTAACATAAGTTCCATAGTCAAGTTCTCATATCTTCTCTATGTAACCATAATATGTGTCCTTTTACCCATTGTCGTCTGTTGCATCAAATCGAACACCACTGTTTTGGTTGGTGCTCTTTTTATCTTGGGTGGTCGTGTAAAATATATTCTCATTTATCTCGTACCCTTGGAAAGTCAATATAGTCGAAGATGGTGACCTGGCCAACAAGTACAGCTGATCTCCAACAGTGATGTCATTCATAAGATGTGTATGCAACCAAACCACCAAAAGTCGCCATGTGTTCAACCTTAATCCAGGAGTCAACTGTCCTGGATTTTTGGAGCGTATGATATTCTGGTGTTCCTCGATATACGAACATAACTATGACGAAGATTCTCGAATATGTCATCCTAAGACATCTTCGAGAAGCTCGCCATAAAGGCACTCCCTAATATGTGAAATTTGTTATCTCCCTAGCGTATTGATCTAGAGCTAGAGAAGTTATAAAATACAAGATGGTGCGAGAGGGACACCACTATGGCGGAGCTTCTCAGAGATGCCTTAGGATCCCGTCCTCAGACATCTTGGAAGAGCTTGCCATAGAGGAGCTTCTCAAAGATGTACTGAGCTAGTGTGTGTATTCTTATGAAGGTTTTGTGAATTAACCCTATTTTTGTTACAATTTGTAAGTTTGCTGAAGGTAGGTAGAAGAAGGGCATTTTGTTGTTGGATGGTGGCATGATGCATCTGTGAGTGTGTGTACTAACAGTTGTAGTATAGGATGAACCCATGTATCTCTGTGTTGTGTAGTTGTAGTAGGATGAACCAATGTTTTTCTATGTTGTAGTAGTTGTAGTAGCTAGATAGGATGAACTCATGTATCAAATGAATTTTGAGACGATGTCCCAAACCATGGTATTGATAGAATCCACATACTAAAAATGATATTTAGCTTGGAGTTCATTATATTAGTACAAGATAGATAGAATTCAATTAATACAAGTTCACATCTCATGTTATTATTGCAAAAATTACTTTCATGACTAAACCCACAAATCCCTCTACTTTTAGAGCATGAAATGAGCTAAACTAGCAATAAAAGATTGAACCGGGACTAGTGGGTACCGTGTCTTGTGGCCATTTTTAGCCGTTAAAAACAGAGTATTAGTTCCGGTTTGTAGCAAACTGAGACTAATGCTCCGAACGCAAAGCCATTTTTCTACCGGTGATTGGTTTCATCCTTCCAAATGTATGGACGCCGAAGTTTCTGGTTGGTGGAAATCCAATTATCCTTCTCTCCATGTCAGTCCGTAACCAGTCCGTGCATGTACCCATTCATGCGTCCGAGTAGGATACAAGGTGTGCTCCGTCTCCGACTAGGTCCTTGAGTCCTGCCTATGCGTGTCAGCGTGTATATATGTGCACCTGCAGAAACAATCCAGCAGCCAGCTTGATTGCTAAGTACCAGGTGCGCGTCTCGCCGGATTAGAGCCAGCTTTGCTAGTTGTTGTACGCGCGTCTTGCATCGTGCGAGTTAGCCGGCCGGGAGCAAGCAGGCCAGCAGACATGGCGGCGGCAGTGCAGTCCGGCGGCCTCCCGTTCATGAGCCCGGCAGTGGCGAAGATGATGCAGCGGATGAACTACAGGAAAGGCTCGGGTCTAGGCGCGCGGGGACAAGGCATCGTCGCGCCCATACAAGCGACCGAGCAGCGCGCAAAAGCCGGCATCGGCCATGGCAAGAAGCCATACGACAACGGCCTGGACGCTGGCAAGCCGCCGGCGGCGCCACAAACGGAAGAGGAGTGGCAGGAGTGGAAGAATCGCTCTCGTGCCCTGGATCTTGAAGAGGAGTGCTGCGACAAGATCCTCGCGCTGCTGCTCGACATGACGCTCAAAGGGGACGACAGCGCGGACACGGCGGACGCGGTGGCGGCGATCGTCAAGTCCAAGGAGGTGTTCAACTCGAAGGAGCGCACGCCGGGGACTTGGAAAGGCACGCTGCCTCCTTCCACCACCCGGTACATCGTCGAGGAGGTGATCATCCCAAGGATGGCCGTGGACGCGCGAGAGTGGTCGCCGGAGTGGGACCCTAACTGCCACAACTGGCTGCGCCCGTTGATTCCGCTCGTCGGCCACTTACCGGCGAGCCTCTACGGCATCGTCGAGAGCAAGATCAGCGACGGAAACTACGACATCATCTCGCCGTGGAAGGAGTACCTCGACCCGGCGCGATGGGACGTCTTCTGCCGGCGCCACATCCTGCCGAACCTGGCGCGCGCGGTACGGGAGCTGAGGGTAACGCCGCCGAAGCAGACCGACTCCTCGTTCAGCTGGGTGATGATGTGGGCACGTCTCGTGCCACGCGCTCAGGACGTGGTGTCGGTGCTGGAAGACGAATCCTTCTTCGACAAGTTGGAAGGCGCGCTGCGACACTGGCTCCTGGCCGCGAGGCCACCGCTGTCGGAGGCCACCGCGTGGTGCACCGGCTGGAATAAGCTCTTCACGCCGGAGCTGCTCGCCCACGAACGCGTGCGTGCGCATCTTGAAGCTGGCCTTGCCATTGTGGACCGTGCAGCGCAAGACAGGCTCTCGTAAACAGTAGTAGCAACTTGGTAGTCGATCTGCATGTCCACTGCTCCATTGCAAAGTTGTATTAGCAATTGCTGTCTTGTACAAATGTAGCTACACTCATCATCTTTCAGAATGATAGTATTATGGAAGACGTTTATGATAAGATACATGTGTATTGTTATTTTAAAGAAATAAATTTTGTCAAAATTAAGAATTCATTAAGTTCTTTTTCTATAAGTTCTATACTACATAGAGAAATAATGGGTATAAACTCACGTTTCTAAATCGCAAGAACAAATAGATCTCGTCTCGGTTATAGTGTGTGTGTATCGTCCAATCCATTTCGAGCCGTGCCATTACATCTTCCATGTCTGATCATTGCATTATTATGATGCTCACGGGTCAGATGGGCTAGCCTTCGTATAAAGGATTATTGGTGGATAAAGCAGAGGGGTTTTATGGATACCATGCATGTCTGAGGCTTGGAGCAGACCAGTGCAGGCAGATTTGCAGCTTAAACATCAAATTCTGCAGGGACGTTCAGGATCTGGGGTCTTGCTTGAATCGGCAACATCAGATTGCTAACATCCGACGATGGCTGATCAAGTGATCCTGGGCTTGGACTATGCGCAATCAAGAAAACAGAGAGTTGCCAACTGCTGAGATAGCTCTAGAGTAGGGTTTTTTGGAGGAGGATCAAGGAAACGGTTTTTTGGTTTGCTGATCAGGAAAGCATGCTCATGGGAGTATATTCTTGAACCAATGGGTACCGCTTGACATCGCTGGTGCTTTTGATTCAGTCTCCTTGTCGTGGGAATTGTCACGGCAGATGCTGCAATCGGCAGCGAGTAGTAGAACGAGGGGCAAGGGCGGCCAGCCATCTGCGGTGCGAGATGAGGACGGAGACACAGGGTTTTACCCAGGTTCGGCCCCCCCCAGAGGGTAAAGACCTACTCCTGCTAGATTGTATTATGATGGTGGTACAATGGGCGAGCTCGGCGGCTAGGCAGCGAGTCGCTTGGGTGTATGATGGAAGGTATCTCTACACGCCCCGCAGGGAGGTTTATATATGCTCACCTCCCCTACGGTTTACATATCTCAACTGAATTAGTTAAGGCTTCGATACTTGTTTAACCTAATCCGACTGGGCCTATCTACTCGCCTGGGCCTTCAGCTTTCAGTCGCTTGGATCCACGCCGGGCCTTGATCCAGTCGCCGTCTCGCAAGCCCACTCGCCAGTTCCTGGGCCAGTCGGAAACGTCCTGCTGGGTATACCCCGGTAGGTACATCCCCATCAGTAGTCCCCGAGGCCGTCGTTGATTGGGCATAGGTGGCTGCGGCGATGAGTATCTGACGGTAGACATCCGGTCAATGAATCGGCGGGCTCCTGTATAAAGGAGAAAACTAGTCATCCTGATCGCAGCTTTGGCGAGTCGAGTCGGCGAAACACTGTCATAGTGATCGGGTCGGCGAGCCGAGTGGCTGAAGTTGGACCGTTAAACGTGGTCAAACTAGCCGTTGGGGTAATCCAACGGTAACTTTTGGCGTAATCACCGCGTAGTAACGGCTCCCTGATTTGGCGGGTAACAACCGATATATAAAGGAGAATGGCAGGCGATCAGAGAACCATCTTCTCGCCATTTCCTCCGATTGCACGCACTTTCGCCTTACGACGCGATCCAGCCGACCAAAATCCTCGACACCCACAAATCATACGCCATGGCCCTTTCCACGAACCTTGGGTAGATCTAAGTGTCGAGGCATCGCTTCCTTTGAGGAGGCTGGGATCTCGCGCCGCTTGGCACATCCTCGGCGGAGAGGTGACCCGAACCCGCGAGAATTCATCGCTTCACCATCCACCTAGAATGGGGCTAGGATTCCACGTCCTGTTCTTCCGTAACCTGCGCCTACTATGGGATCCAACCGTCGGACCTGGGTCCACACAGCATCGAGCATCTCGCCATCTTCGTGGCGTTCTGTGAGTGCTACTTGGGCTGCCGGCCCTACTTCCCTCTATGGCAAGATCTGTTCCACGGACGGATCAGCCGCGAGGAAGCGGGCGGCCCAATGCTTGTCGCGGGCGGCCTAACATTCCAGCTGAAGTCGAAGGCTTCGTTCTTTGACTTGATGCTGCCCGCCAACCGGTCCGAACCGCGCCGACTTCAAGTCGGCAAGCTCCCCAGCGACCAGCGGATGGTCGTGGACAAAATGCTTTAAACCATCCGCGGTCTGAAGAAGAAGGGCCTCCAGACGATCAACTTATATAACTGCTGGCTCGGGCGGCGGCTTGTCCCTCTGGCTCGGCGCGACCACTATATGTACCAATACACGGGCCGGGAGGACTCGACGAAGTCCTGCCTAGCCGAGTGGAAGCTCGAGGAATACACCCCAGCGCTGAAGAAGATCACCCAGGCGGTGTACTTGGACGCAAAGGCCGGGGTCGCCCCCTACACCGCAAAGCATCCAGCCTCAACGGTAAGTCACCTCGCATCATTCGCAGTCGCAGTTTTTGCAGTCACGGTCATTCTAATTTCATTTTGTGTTCATTGCAGCTATTCCAAGTGGTGGAAGGATGGCTCCCGCCTTCAGATGACGAGAACTCGAGCTCGTCCGTCCAGGACATGGGCGAGTCGCCTCCCGCCAAGGGCGACATCGAGAGCGACGAGAGCAATGGCGACGACGAATCCGAGGAGGAGGTCGCCCCGCTGGTCCGCAAGACCCGTGGGCAGCGTCAGCGTGAACTTGAGGCGAGTAAAAGCCTCGAGCGTCATGATGACGATGACGAACTTCCGGAGACCACCTCGCGCCGCCAAGCTACTTCGTCGAAGAAGAAGAAGAAGAAGAAGAAGAAGAAGAATAAGAATCCTCAAGAAGAAGAAGGCAAGCCGATGAGGCTGGCCTCGCCACCGCACTCGGCAGCCCGACGCCCCAGCCCGGCCAAGGACGATGCGCCGCCGGCGGCAGCGGCACGGCCACGCCGAGGTGCCATCGCCTTGATGCCTCCGCCATTCGCCCGATCTGCGGGCTAGGGGCCGCTCCGGCCGCGGCGGCTTCACCTCGCAGGGAAGCCCCTGCTGAAGATGTCCCAGAGGCTCCCGTTGCATCCTCGACCACGAAGAAGCCGTCCGTGTCTTGGGCACGCGACGTCCTGGAGATGGGCCTCAGCCGCCGACTGGGCCCCGAACTGGAGAAGCCGGCCGGCATCCGCACGGGGCTGCGCTTCATTCCAGTCGCCAAGTGAGTTCGCTCACCTACCTTTTTCTTTCATAGCAACTTGAATTATCTTGCTCACACGATTGATTTACAGGACCGGAGCAAAGAAAATAGTCCACCCGACCGTGGCTAAGGTGCCACCCGTCGACAGCGAGGAGGATCCTTCCCGTAAGAGGAAGGCGGACAAAGTCGTCGCCCCTGCGGATGGCGCCAAGAAGGCCAAGGGCGAAGATGTCGTCACGATCTCCGACGACACGGCGGTCGCGCTGGATGAACCCGCAACGGAGGCGGCCGTACCTACGAAGGAGGGTGCTCCCTCGCCTGGGGCGTCCGAGCCAGCCTCCTTTGGTGCCGGCGCCTCTATTGCAACATTCCCGCGCTTCATGACCAGGGCGGCTGCCGCGAGTGGGACCTCGCTACCCGACTCGGCGACGTTGTGTGGAAGTACCCGACTCGGCGAGTGGGACCAGGGCGGCTGCAGCAAGTGGAATCGTTCGACGCGCGGCAATATGTGGCCACGCTCGTTGACTCGGCGACGTTGTCGGCGACATGCATCCGAGCCTACCTCCAGGAGATATCGCCCACTAAAGTAATTCCCAGCGACCTCGTCGAGGTGTGGAAGTACTTGGAGAAGGCGCCATCGGTCGTTGAGTTCATGAAGCGATCGGCGTTCCGGCGTGGAGCGGCGACGGCGCTTAGCCTTGGGCTTGCTCATTTTCCAGAAGATTTCGATCTGGACGATGTGACAAGTGGCTACCCGTCGTCGACTGGCGAGGTGGAGATCTCCGAGGTGCTCAAGTTGACGGGTCGCGCCGCGGTGTACTCCGAGCGCGTCTGGGCGATGGGCGACCTCCTTCCTTACCAGGAAACGGTCGTCGCGCCCAACGACCCCGAGCCGCAGAACCATGACTTCAAGGTCGAGCAGCCTTTTCGTGCGGCGATGGCGGGTGAACTGACGACGTATCCGTCGAACCCGTACACTCCCTCCTTCCGCAATCGCAAGGGTGCTGGCGAGTCGTCGTCGAAGCCTGCGGAATAAGCTAGGTTGCCCTGGGGCGTTAGTAGCAGTTCTGCCATTCGGCATACTATGTAATTTGAGACAATGCGACATGCTATTGAATGAGATATCGTGTCTGTTTTGTGATTTGTCATGTATTTTGTGGTTGAACGAGTCCCCGAGCGCGTCCGCCCTTTTGTGGGGTTTACCTCGTGTGTGAAGTGTTTGTGGTTTTTGAACGTTTTGTTATTGTGGTCGACTCGCCCGGACTAGAAGAGCCAGTCGCAAGGCGACTCCCTTGAGTGCTCTGTACTTCACAGTTTTCCCTTGCGCGAACGAGGTCGGGTGGCCGAGTCCCCGAGCGTGGTACTTGGTTGTTCTAGGCGCGACTCGAGGATGGGTGAGGACTTGGCGCGTTAGTTTGAGCGCATCACTCCTGCAGCCCGTTAGGTCATCGCATGGCGAGTCCTGAGCATGCTCTCATACTTGGCGTTTTCGAGCCTTCATACTGAACGGTCGTCGGTCCCGAGTGGTGCGTGGCGATCGAGTCGCTATGTCGAGGATGCGGAGGATCATGGTCGATGAAGCGAAGCGGTTGTCTTGGCTCGTGAGAGCCGGCTAAGCGACTCAATGGGGCTCCGGGTAGGCGCTTTTCGTGGACGATGCAAAACCTGAGGTGACCCAGTGCTCTTGCATCGCACTACTTGGCCGTGCCGATCGCTTTACCAAAGGTTGACTTCTACGGTTAGCTTGATGCTGTTATTACGAGTGTGAGTGGCACAAGACACGGAGAGTAGGTGCGATTTGCGGTAACCAATTCTTTTTATTTCATAGTGACTGGAGAGTACATATGTGGAGTTCTAGGAATAGAACTTCCGTAGGAGGTTTACATTCCATGGTCGCTTGACGTCGAGTTTGCCGTCCCCGTGGACGTCGATGAGGTAGTAGGAGTCGTTGCCGAGTATGCGCCCGATGGCGAATGGTCCCTCCCATGGAGGGGAAAGCTTGTGCATGCCCTTCTTGTCCTGGATGAGGCGCAGCACCAAGTCGCCTTCCTGGAAGGTGCGAGTTTTCACCCGCCGGCTGTGGTAGCGGCGTAGTCCCTGCTAGTAGATGGCGATACGTGATCGAGCGAGGTCACGTGCCTCGTCGAGTTGATCGACCCCGTCCTGGCGGGCGAGTTCGTTCGCAGCCTCCGTGTAGTGGACGACCCTTGGCGAGTCGTGCTCGAGGTCGGGGCATGACTGCCTCGGCGCCATACACCATGAAGAAGGGGGTGAATCCTGTCGACCTGTTGACCGAGGTGCGGATGCCCCAGATGACGGAGAGTAACTCCTCGACCCAGCACCTGGCGGTGCGCTCGAGTGGTACTTGGAGTCGCGGCTTCAGGCCGTGGAGGATGCTTTGATTGGCTCGTTCCGCCTGGCCATTGGATTCCGTGTGGGCGACTGACGCGAGATCGAGCCGGATGTGGTGTTCTTCGCAGAACTCGGCCATGGCTCCTTTGGCAAAGTTGGTGCCGTTGTCCGTGATGATGCTGTTTGGAAACACGTAGCGATATATGAGCTCGCGTAGGAATTTTGTGGCGGTCTTCCCGTCACATTTCCGGACTGGTTTGGCCTCCACCCACTTTGTGAATTTGTCGACCGCGACCAGGAGGTGGGTGTAGCCGGAGGGAGCCTTTTTGAAGGGGCCTACCATGTCCATGCCCCACACGGCGAATGGCCAGGTGATGGGGATTGTTTTGAGCGCTGAGCTCGTCACGTGCGCCTGGTTGGCGTACTTCTGGCACCCGGCGCACCGCTGGACAATGTCGACGGCATCGGTGTGTGCGGTGGGCCAGTAAAAGCCATGCCGCATAGTCTTGGCGACCAAAGAGCGGGCGCCGGCATGGTGGCCACAATCGCCGGAGTGGATGTCGTGGAGGATCTTGCGTCCTTCGGCGGGTTGGACGCAGCGTTGGAACACGCCAGTGACGCTGCGCTTATGGAGCTCGCCGTCGATGATGGTGTAGGACTTGCATCGGCGTACGATCATTCTAGCGTCCGTCTCGTTTGCCGGCAAGGTGCCGGCCTCTAGGTAGGCGACGTAGGGCTTGGTCCAGTCGTCTGGCTCGGTGACGAATGAGATCAGGGCTGCATCCGGCTGCAGCGGGACTCCAATATCAATCTCCCTCGGGGGGAGACTGACGGCTTGGTGATCGTGTCGAGGAAGACACTGGCGGGTGGTGCGAGTCGAGCCGACCCAATGCGAGAGAGTGCGTCGGCCTCCTCGTTCTTCCGCCTGTCAATCCACTCGACGGAGTAGCCTGCGAAGTGTCCGCCAGCTTGTCCACTGCTTGGCGATATGCCGCCATGGTGGGGGAGACGGCGTCGCAGGTGCCGACTTGCCATGACGGCGGTCGAGTCTCCGTGGCGTAGGCGGTTGGCGTTCATCTCCTGGCAGCTCGCATGTCGTGGAGTAAGGCCTCATACTCGGCCATGTTGTTGGTGCAGGGGTGAAGTCGAGGCGGAAGGGCGTGGCGGGCTTGTCGCCGGTGAAGTTAGCACGATCCTCGCTCCTGCGCGTCCGCGTTCTTGGAGCCGTCGAAGTGCGCTCGATAATGGAGGTATGGCGGCTTCTCGGCTCTGGCCTCTTCCCAGTCGGCGATGAAGTCCGCTAGAGCCTGTGACTTGATCGCCTTCCGTGGTTCGTATTTGATGTTGTAGACGCCGATCTCGACGGCCCACTTGGTGACCCGCCCGGTCGCCTCGCGGTTGTGGATGATGTCCTGCAACGGTGCTGAGGAGACGACCGTGACCGGGTGCTCCTGAAAGTAGTGCGCGGCGCCCGTGCTCAAGACCGTGTATACCAGTTTACGGTACTGCGGTATCGTGGCGCGACTCGGTGAGGACCTCACGATGTAGTACACGGTCATTTGTCTTTGGCGCTCATTTCCTTCCTCCGGCCGTTCGACGACCATGACGGCGCTGATGACGCGCTCGGAGGCCGCGACGTAGACCAGCATGGGTTCTTTGTCGGCGGGGGCGGCGAGTAGTGGTGCGGCGAGTAGCACCTTCTTGAGGTCGCGAAGCGCGTCATCCACCTCCTTGTCCCACTGGAAGGTGGGGTTCTTGCGCATCAGACGGTATAGGGGAATCTCCTTTTCACCCAGGCGGGGGATGAAGCGACTGAGAGCCGCTACTCGCCCGACCAGCTTCTGGACGTCGCGCAGGCACTCGGGTTTGCCGAGTCAGGCGATCGTGTCGATCTTGGTGGGGTTCGCCTCGATCCCTCGCTTGGAGACGACGTACCCCAGTAGTTGTCCTGCTGGTACACCGAAGGTGCATTTGCCTGGGTTAAGCTTTATCTTGTATTTTCGCAAGTTGGCGAACGTTTCCGCCAGGTCGGCGAGTAGGTCACCCTGGCGAGCGGACTTTACGACCACGTCATCGATGTAGACATGGATGTTGCGGCCAATTTGGCTCGCGAGGCACTCTTGCATGCACCGCTGGTAGGTCGCCCCGGCGTTCTTGAGGCCGAAGGTCATGGCGGTGTAGCAGAAGGCTCCGAATGGCGTGATGAACGCCGTTTTCTCCTCGTCCTCGACAGCCATTTTGATCTGGTTGTACCCAGAGTAGGCGTCGAGGAAACATAGCGACTCCGAGGCCGCGGTGGAATCGATTATTTGGTCGATCCGCGGGAGGACGAACTGCTCCTTTGGGCAGGCGCTGTTCAAGTTTGTGTAGTCGATACACATCCTCCAGGTCCCGTTCTTCTTCTCGAACAGGACTGGGTTTGCCAGCCACTTGGAGTACTTGATTGGCCGGATGAAGCCTGCAACGAGTAGACGCTGCACCTCCTCGGCGATGGCTCAGCGGCGCTCTTCATTGAAGGGCCGCAGCGACTGTTTGACGGGTCGCACTTTGGGGTCGGCGTTTAGCTTGTGCTCAGCGAGGTCCCTAGGGACACCAGGCATGTCAGAGGGCTTCCATGCAAAGATGTCCCTGTTCTCACGGAGGAACTCGATGAGCGCGCCTTCCTAGGCTGGGCTCATGCCCGTCCCGATCGTCACCGTCTAGCTGGAGTCGCCTGGGACCAGCTCGACGGTGTGGGTGTGCGTCGTTGCCTCGAAGGTTGAGGTGTTTGCGCCCTCCGAGTTGAGCTTCTTGAGTATGGTGGGGTCGTCGTTGTTGACCCCACTCGCGTACTTGGCGAGCTCATCGGCGTGGTTGGTTTCTGCCGCGATGATGGCATCGGCGAGTTCTGCTCCTTTGGCCTCGCACTCGGCTGCCATGTCCGGGTCGCCGTTGATGGTGATGACGCCGCACGGCCCGGGGAGCTTCATCGTGTTATGCAGCGTGGTGTGGCGCCATGAACTTGGCGAACGCTGGCGCCCAGACCGATGGTAGGGGCTGTCGAAGGGTACCAGCTCGAAGATGATCTGCTCGGTGCGGAAGTTTGCTGGTGTGCCAAAGGTGACTGGCAGCGTGACCTTGCCGATCGGGTACGCCTTCCGACCGGGGACGATGTCATGAAACGTGGTGTGGGTTGTCTCGATCATCGACTGCGGGAGCCGTAGCCGCCTGAAGGTGTCCAGGTACAGGATGTTGATGGAGCTGCCGTCGTCCATCAATGTCTTGGGGAGCCAGTAGTCGCCCACCTTTGGCTTGACCACCAGGGCGACTCGGCCTGGTTACTCGATGCACGGCGAGTGGTCCTGGCGGCTCCAGGTGATGGGCTGCTCCGACCAGTTGAGGAACTGAGGAATTTCCACCTGGGACACCGCGTTGATGGCGACGACGCGGGTGATGATCTTCTTCTCGCGTTTCGTATTGAAGCCTGTGAAGGTATGGAGCGAGCCGGCCACGTTGCCGAATTTTCCGCCGTTTGGCGGGTTGTTGTCGGGGTCCTCCCTTGCTCGCCGTGCCTTCTCAATCTCCCTGAGGGTGTGGCAGTCGGCGGTTGTGTGCGTTGCGGGTTTGCCTTCCCTGCTATGGAACGCACAAGGTTGTTTAAGGAGGGCCGCAGGGTCGAACCTTGGCTTAGCCTTGTAGTTGCCGCCGTTGCGGCGTTGTCCTCCGTCGCGGCGAAAGATTTTGGGCTCGCGTTGTGCGTGCCCGGCGTTGGCGACGAAGTCGACTCACCCGTCTTTCGCGGCGGCTTGCGGTGGCGAGCGTTATTCTTTATGTGCGGACCGGGGTCTCGTCATCGTCGTTCGTTGGTCGCGTGCGCCCGACCAAACCCTCGGTTTCGTTTTTCCTCCTGGTTCTTCTCCTCGCGCTTTTTCATGGCGATCGAGAGGATATTGTCAGTATGTTCGAGAGAGTGTGTAGCGACCGCGACCAAAGGCTCGCGGCGCGGCGCTTGAAGCAATGGATGAGGGTGTCGGGTGTAACGGGTACCAAAGTTCTTGCCACCGCTGGACCCGCTTGGTCGACTCGCGGGTCCCTCGGACGACGCCCGTGTCCTCGATGGTGGTGGCGGGTGTAGGAGCACCGAAGTGCCCGACGGCGGCGTCAGATCTCCTCGTGAGTCGATGCTATCCTGGGGGAGGATGTTGATCCATTGTCTGTATGTCCCCTCCATCATCAGGGGGAGGTAACGGGCGGCTAGCAGGTCGGTGTGGCCTGCGATCCCCATCGCCATGAGGTATGTATCGAGCCAGACGGCGGGGTCGTACGAGGGGTCGTACTTTTCTATCTCCTTCGGCGCCTTGAGGTTCGGTGGGTACTTCTCTCCTCGGATCATGGGTCCGAAGCACTTGGGGCCGAGTCGACTTAGCGACCCCATTGGCTTGCCGTCGCGGCGATTGGTTAGGGTGTGTCGCAGGTCGTCGGGCTGGCGTGCGCGCCAGCTTTGATTGTTGATGATGTGGGTGCGGGCGTCGATGGGTTGACCGTTGGCGGCGACGAAGTTGGTCGCTGGCCTGGGGTCGTTGGTGGAGAGTGCCGCGTTCGCGGGTCGGTGTTGGAGTTGCAGTGGCTCTGGTGGCGGGCAGTTGAGAGTGTTTGCCGCCATTGGGCGGCCGCTCGAGGCCGCTCTGCTTTCCAAAGAATGCGAGTACAATCGACCCTGCGAGTCGGCGCCTGCGTTTTGCTGCTCGACGGCCTTTGCGAGCAGGGCCCTGATGTACTAGATCTGTAGGGCGCCGTCGCCGGTGGCCGTGATGTTGTCGGCCGCTGCTCGGCCCGCCACAAGGTTGTCCATCGGGGTGGAGAACAGTGGGAGGCCGTTCGCGTCTCGCTCCCGTGAGGAGACTACTATCCGCGGCTGATCCCTGGGGGGTGTGCGGTTGGGTGGAGGTGGGGCGCCCATCGCCGTCGACCCTGGCGGGGGCCGGGCGCTTCCTCCTGGTGGCGCGTTCTCGTAGATCGCACGCTCGGCCACGTGGTCCGGGTCGTTTTCGTCGTCGAAATTCAGGGCGCCGACGCGGTGGGGTTCGGTGACTGATTCGCTGGTGGTAGCGCGATAGCTCTGCGCCACACCTTTCGAGGCGAAATTTTTTCGCCGCTTGCTCCTTGCGCCTGCCTCCGCCAAAGTGAGTTCCTCGACCTCCGTTGCCGTGGCATTAGGAGGGATCGGGGTGGAGACGGGATCCTCCGGCGGATCGGTGCCGGTCGCCATGTAGGTCGCGGTGTGGCGACCGGTCCCGTCGCGGAGGTCAGAGGAATTTCCCGACCCGGAGTCGAAGTCGAAGATCCCAAGGATGGAGGGGTCCTCGAAGTCTCCTATGTTGGAAACCTGGGTGATGGAGCCCGGGGATGAAGCCGCGATGATGGATCCGGCGAATGACGCCGGGGTCGCCGAGTCGGCGTCGTCGTTGAGGGCCGCGTCTTCTGCGGCCGCTGAGTTTTCGGCCACGTTGCTGTGGGCCGAGTTGTACTCGGAGGCGAGGCGATGGATCGTGCGGATCTGTCTCTCGGAGAGCCGATCGTGTGGCGGCGACTCGCGGATGCGAGCCGAGTCCTCCGAGACGATGACGTCAGTGAGGCCGACGAAGAGGCTGATCGTGCCGACCGGCAGGATCACGCTGTGCATGACGGGTCGCGCCGGCGAGACGTAGCTTCTCGGCAAGATTTGGAGCATCTCGCCGATCGCTATCATGCGGCCGGTGGCGACCGTCTCGTTGATGGGCAGATTGGATCTCGCCGCAGAACACCGGCCAGACCGGCCAGGCCCCACGGTGGGCGCCACTGTCGTGGGAATGGTCACGCAGATGCTGCAATCGGCGGAGTAGTAGAACGAGGGGCAAGGGCGGCCATCTGCGGTGCGATGAGGGCAGAGACACAAGGTTTTACCCAGGTTCGGCCCCCGGAGGGTAAAGACCTACTCCTGCTAGATTGTATTATGATGGTGGTACAATGGGCGAGCTCGGCGGCTAGGCGGCGAGTCGCTTGGGTGTATGATGGAACGTATCTCTACACGCCCCGCAGGGAGGTTTATATAGGCTCACCTCCCCTAGGGTTTACATATCTCAACCGAATCAATTAAGACTTCGGTACTTGTTTAACCTAATCCGACTGCGCCTATCTACTCGCCTGGGCCTTCATCTTCCAGTCGCTTGGATCCACACCGGGCCTTGATCCAGTCGCCGTCTCGCAAGCCCACTCGCCAGTTCCTGGGCCAGTCGGAAACGTCCTGCTGGATATACCCCGGTAGGTACATCCCCATCACTCCTGCAACGGCGGAGCCAAGAACAAAGCATAAGAGGGGCCAAGCATTGCGCACGGCTCCAAAATGAAAATCTGTCTGTACTATCTAGTTTTTTTTACAATGAACATAGGAACATATGTACTACCATTATAAATATTGACAACATAATTAGACATCTAAAAGATGTAGCATGGAGGCAAATTATATGTTTCGATAACGGAGAACAAACAATTTTCAGGCGAACTGCACGTGGCGTATCGTACCAAATACATAAATAAATTCAACCATAATGCGTTGCAATCATTTTCACGATCTATGTCATCAAGCTATCTCTTAGAAACCATTTTTTGCACAAATGACTTGCAAATTAGAGATCAAAGCGAAAATATATGTCATCTTGCATGTGCTCCAAATCGGAGAAGAAATAAGATCAGGGGTGTTTCTGGGCTGGGTTGCTTGGGTGCTTCGAATATTGAAGAATAGAGAAAGGGGAGGGGGGGATTACATAAAGGAGAAAACCACATGCGGCATGCAGACTCGTGGTTGAAGGAATGTGAAAAAAAGTTAAAAAGCTACTCAAAGGGATCTTCTTTGAGGAGCATACGTATTTCAGTACTTAAAGAGATGGACATGGAATAGAATAGGCCGTCGTTGGTCTCCCGGTCTCCGATGAGTATATGCTTGAAATAATGGAAATATTCAGAAATACAACTCTAGCATGAACGTTAGGTCCCGTGCATGCTAGAGACGTCTATATGCTTTTTTTTGCTTTGAGATTTGCACAAAAATGAAATGTCATGATTCACAATGAAACATATTGTATTATTGGTTTCTTGTTTTTCTTTAATATATTTTATTTTTTTAACTTGAAGGATTTTGTCAACTATTTTCTAATTATGATGGAAAAAGTTTGAGACATAAAGAAAGAGACAGTTTTAGCAATAAAAAGCCACCAAGTTTCATATAATTTTTTTTTGTTTTATCAATTTCAAAAATCGATTTTTAAATATTGTCAAAATATAGTTAATATTAGTCTTATTTTGAAGCTCTCTCCGTTAAAAACCTAGATGTGCAAATGGTTTTTAAAGTGAACTTATAATTAAAAATCTATAAGCGTTTTAAATTATACCATAATATGAAAGAAAATGGGCTAATCTATTTAAAGGTTGCATGCAACAGAGGAGAGAGAGGGTGGGGCCATGCACGCTATATAGCGTGCACGCCAGAATCGCCGTTTTGTGGAAACATTGGGTTTCAGCCCTCAGATAGAAATATTTGCTTTCTTTGATTTGTAGCACTTTCTTTTCTCGGATCATGGCAAACAGAAAGGTTGGGAAAAGATCAAGCACACGAGGGGATTGCGTGAGGGTGATCTCTTGTCCTCGATACAATTTACAATAGTTATTGCACTAGTTGTAGTTTTGATTCTCCGCCGTAAATTTGTATGTAGGTGGGAGCTTGTGACCATGATCCGTTTGACTTACAACCTCACACACACGCGTAAATCATATAGCTTTAGGCGTTTGGGTATAGATAGTTGATAACAACTTTACTTCATGTTGGCTTATATATTGATTGGAGTGTAAGATGTTCAAGTGTTAAGGCCCAGTTTTTTTGGGGGCTTCTCCGAGAAGCCGCCCTCCCCCCAGCTTACTGGGGAAGCCGGTCTAAAAAATTTGCGAGGCTTCCAAAATAGTTAAGGCTAAACAAATTTGAAAGCCTCGCAAATTTTTTAAACCGGCTTTCCCAGAAAGCTGGGGGTAGGACAGCTTCTAGGAGAAGCCACCAAAAGAACTGGGTCTTAAGAGGGTGTCGACTTCTGGTGGAAGTTGGTTGGAGCTCGTATCTCCTTTGGTAGGAGAGATCGCTATTTGTATGGATATGTGTGTGTATGAACTGATGAACTGGCCTTGGTCTCCCTCCCTCCTCTGCTAGAGGGAGCTATTTATATGGTGAGTAGTGGAGGTCTCGTCCTTGGAGGCCATAAAGCCTCGTGAATTTTTTCCGTACCCGTGAATCTTTATTTTGGAATATGTAAATAATGTCTAAATTCTATTGATATTATTTTTGAACTCGTGGACAATTTTGTGGATCCTCATAAACATCTGAACAAACTTCCTGAACATCATTTCAAAATACTTGAACAATTTTTAGATATGATTTTTTTCTAAAACCATTAACATATTTTTTCAGCCCATGAAAAAATATATTTTTGCTCGTGAATTGTTTTCGTGAACATCATGAATCCATGAACGTTTTTAAATATCGAGAACATTTTTAAAACTATGTATAAACAATTTTCAATATAAAAATAAACATAAATTAAAATAAGTAGAAACAAAAAAGGAAAAATAAAAATGGAGGAAATAAAAATAAAGGGAAAATTTAGACAATGACCGGTCTGAAAAATTTTGAACCTCGCGGACGCGCTTGTATGATGCATTATCTAGTGGCCACATGCACTAAACAACAATCCAATCAAAGTCAGCTAAATAGAAAATCGAAAATTCAAAATGTTTTCTAGACCAAACCATTTGTCCGATTTAGGATCCAAAACACTTGAGTTATCCATGTCATAGTATGCAAGTTATCCACCTAAAACATATAACTTATCCAACATATAAACGGGCCGGATCAAGATGTTTTCGTATTTCTTATATGTGTAACTTTATATCTTTTTCACCTCATAAAACCTCGATTGCCCATGTATTTCAGTAGAATTAATTAAACGTAAGCTACAAACAAGTTTAATTGGGACGCGGTAGTATAGGTGTTAGGGTACCGAGAATTCGTGTCAGGGTATCGACGAGTGGTGAAGGTTTGGTACCGTAGCACCCTTCGAGACTTCGTCACCCATACACCGCGGTACGACCAGTTGGCGACAAGAGATAAAAGTAAATCTACTCTTAGACAGATATAAGAAATTTAAAATTTAGCGGACGTGAATAAAGTGCGCTGCATATGCTGGTGTACTATAAGACAAATCGAATCAGAGCCAGCTATAGTGTGAACGCTTGATGTCAGCCATCTTAGAATCATATCGAAAATTTAAATGTCCTGTAGATCAAACCGTATATTCAATTTAAGATCCGTTTTCACCGTTGCACTAGTCGCGACGAGATCTTTAAAACCAGATCCTATGTTGATATGTTTCGAGAAATTTTTTTGGACCAAAAGGTTATCCACCCTAAACACGTGAGTTATCCATGTCATAACATATAAGTTATCCACCAAGTAATACATAAGTTACCCACCATATAAACATATTGGATATAGGCGTTCTCGCATATATGTTGAGTAAGTTTAATTGAAACATGGTATAGTTGTTAGGATACTGAGATTTTATTGCCATAAACGTGTTAGCGTCGATGAGCGATTAAGACTCGGTATCCTAAAACCCTTCGAAGCTTCGTTACTCGTCCACTACAGTAGTGGCGATGGACGTCGACAAAGTTAAGTCGCTAGATTACAGGTTATGCGTGGTGGGTGGGCTATGCAAAAGAAGCTTAAAATTTGTTCCTTTAAAAAGTTATGTTTGATGTTTGGCGCGGTAGCCTTTCGAGGTTGAGTAGTCCGTACGTTGCGAGAGAGCGATGGACGACAAGACCGTGTCGTTAGAAAAACTTTTAATATTCTATCTGTGAATAAAATTTTACAGTGATGGATAACTTACATGTTATTTGATGGGTAACTTACATATAGCCTGGATAACTCTCGTGTTACTGATGGATAACTTATGATAAATAAAAAAGTTACTCATCTATAATACAGGATCTCTGAGTAAATTTTATAGTAATAAATAACTTATATATTATTGGATGGATAACTTACGTGCCGAAATCCGGATAACTCGTGTGTTACGGGTGGATAACTTTTGGTCAAAAAAATGTTGTCAGAATATACCAACATGGAATCTAGTTTCGAAGATCTCGTCGCGACTAGTTTAATGGTGAAAACGAATCTTAATTCGGACAAACGGTTTGATCTAGAAAACATTTTAAATTGACGCATATGAATTGAGCTGGCTAATCAAGGTTTGCACGGAGTCAATTTTTGGTTGCGACACTGCCGGGCGTTCCCGTTCTGTTCGATCCGTCACGTTTATAATTTTTTAGAACGATCGTTACCTAGAGTATCCAAAATAAATTACCAACAAAGTGAAAGAAAAGACAAAGCAGAATAGAAAACAAAAAATAAAAAATGAAAGAGAAATTAGAATTTAGAAAACGAAAAATAAGAAAGAAGAAAAACCGAATGACTGCTCGCAGTACCGTGCGAGCGAGAAACGATGGAACATGTACGACACGAAGAAATGGGCCTGTGTCAGTGCCATGGGCCCATGTACCGTAGCATTGAGCGGCACAGCCGACCGGGTTTGGGGGCGCCCGATGGTCGCGCAGCGCGGTGCGGCCTGCGGCGTGTGTGCTGCGCTGCTGAAGATGTCACACAGGAGAGCTACAAAAGAAAACCTCGCCGATCTATTGGTGCCAAACCAAAGAGTAAAATCCACCAGTAGTACTTTAAAACAACACTTTTTTTTCAATATCGTCATCCTTACCTAGATACACGCTTTAATATTTTGGCCTAATTTTTTTTTTTTGTTTGTATTTAACACAGTCTGTGTAGCGACAGTATTATGTTGTCGACGCCGCTTTTTTGCTACCCTGGTTTATTCTTATATTCTTGCAAAAAAAAAAAAAAAAAAAAAAACCACCCACGGCCGAGCCCACCGACACCTTTCAAACAAAACAAACGAAAATAAAAAAAAAAAAAGGTCGTCGAGTAGCAGTCTTGTCTTCTTGTGTAATGTATGGAACCACCTCCACATCTCCACATCTCCAACGGCGAACAGTAGTCCCTCGACGAGGCTGGAGGAGCGCCTCCCGCCCCACCCTCCACACGCCGGCCGTCGACGTCCCCCCGACAACATCCGCTTACCATCAACTCAGCCCCCATGCCCTTCCCACACCCCCCTCACGCACCCACTGGCCTCCCTTCCCCCGTTACTTCCTGCCTTCTTCATCGCCGCGCCGCGCGCGCCCCTTCCACGGGATTCCTCCCGCCCCGACCACCCACCACTCGAGACGGGAATCCTCCACCTCACGTCAAGTCTCCCCGTCGCGGCGTCCTCTCGCCCCTCGCCTCGTTCCACGGTTGAGGCTGGGCCCATCGTCGGCCTCTCCTCCCCCCTCCTCTCCTCCTCCTCTCACCAGTCCGTCCAAGATCGGATCCGCAAATGCGCAAGCTTCCAGATCACCAACCCTATCTCTCCTTCCTCTTTCCCCCATTTTCTTGCTTTTTTTTTTGTTTTTTATCATTTTAATTTAGTCTCTTTATCAAGTGAATTTGCTTGGCCACACTATGACATAAGTCCAAAGATAACCACCCAAATAGCGTTGAAGCAGGCTGGCCAGCAACAAACAACCAAAAAGTAAAGACAATGTAGGATCAGAATAAAAGAATCGATTCGAAGAAGTGAAAGAAGACTCGAAGTTTTAAAAGTACTGGTGGATTTTACTCCAAACCAAATGTCACACACATTTCCGATTTCAAACCTCCCAGCCTAGAGCCGAAGAGCAGCGCAGCAGCCAACCACCGCGCTCGCCACCGCCATGGGAAGACCCAGGGCCGCCGCCGCCGCCGCGGCAGCGCGGGCCGCAGGGATCGGCGCAAACAGGTCCCGGAGGGCCAACCCTAAGTCCAAGCCGACCTTCCTCTCCCCACTCGCGCCGACGACCGCCGCCACCCGCAAGCGCAAAGGTGGAGCCTCGTCCTCGTCCTCGCCGTCTCCGTCGCCTTCCTCCCCCTCCGACGTCAGCTTCGTCTCTTCCCCGTCCTCCGTCTCCCCGCAGCCCGCGCTCAAGTCCAGGTCGCCCAAGCCCAGGGCCAGGGCCAGGGCCAAGGCCAAGGCCAAGCCGGCTGCGCGCTCGCCTCCGCTCGCCAGCCCCATCCCCGCCTCCCCTTTCTCCGCCGCGACTCCTGCTGCGACTGCGCTGGTCTCCAGCGTCGGGGACCTTAGGAGCGCCGCAGCGTCGCAGATGGAGTCCCTCAGGCGCCGCCTCGACGGGCTCCACTCACGCACCAACACCGACCTCGACGCCTCACTCTCCCATGCCTCCAAACGATTCAAGGTGACTCCCTCGCTCAGCCTTCCTCCCTTCGCGTTTCGCAGTTAGCTAGGGTTCGGTAGTTCCGTTTGTTACTTTCACATGTACATGCGTGATTTGCATCGCTCGATTGGTGGATAAAAGTGCATACGAGATTACCAGTCTTAGTTGATGCTACGGCGGTACGGGTCTACTCTATTATGCGAGATGATGTTTTTTTATATGTATTTCTTGTCATAACAATCAATCTATTGCTGCTGTGTCATAGCAATCTAGATGTACTGATCACGCGTAGTGATTTATGTAGCTGTTTGGGAATATGCTTCGTCTATCAAGTATTAACACATGTGAATTATTCTTAGTTGATGTGCTTATGTGAATTGATGTTTGCCCTATTTGGACATACAATGCCGCATAAGTGATAGGGATTGCTTTGCTCCAGCTGTGAAGACTTGAGTACCTGCAACATTTTGCGAGATTAGCAAGGCAGTCTTCTGTGAAGTAGTAATCCTGACTTTAAATTGCATATATCTTGTGGAGTCTTGTGGTGGGGATCTCTGGGATCGCAAATGTTTGGAACTTCGATCATGGCATGTATATTTACACTGATTTCTATATTCAGTGAACAAATATGAATTGATGAATGGATCACACATCTCTTAGAGTGCCGCAGGCCAATTTTGAATTATCTCTGATATAAAGTGGCATTGGCTCATATCAGTTGTTTGAGTCTTCAGAACATCCACACCAAAGTATACATGTATATTTGTTCAGCGACTACAGACTACAGAGATAATTTTTCTCACAAATTGGAGATCCACATGAAGTTATAGTTACTTGTCTGGCGACTCAGTTTCTCTGTGAACAGTGTCTTTGGAGATCCACATGAAGTTAAAGTGGCAATAGAAAAAGCGAGATAGGCCGATAGTTTTCACTCACTGTCCTTACTGAAGATCTGTTAACCTGGGTGGAAGACTTAAAATGCACTCAATTGTCATGTGTCTTTCCCAGTGCAGTTTTTTTTTTTATAATGGTCTTTCTATTCCAGTAGCTTTCACTCAATTGTCCTTACCACCTGGGTTGAAGACTTAAGATGCACTCAAATTTCTATACGTCTTTCCCGGTTCAGATTTTGTTATAATGGTCTTTCTATGCGAAGATGCTTGCTTACCCCATTATAGGTTTACCCATTTAATATTTTAATATACATATATGGATTTTCTTTTCTTGTGGCATTTTAGTATCTCTATAATGTGTACTATCTCAATGTCTTCTCAGACCCAGAACCAGGCTTGTCAGCAACTAACAGACGAAGTGGACAAGGAGTATAAGAAGATGTCTGACAGTATAAAGGAAACTGCAGAGAAGATCAAGGTACGATTAGGTCATTTGTTCACAGCAAGTGCACTTTTTTATGTCTTTGTTTTGATTTCAGTTTTCCTTTTGCAGGCCAGGTACAAGCTGATCACGGCAGAGACAAGGTCATCCACATCGCATGGTATTTAATTCACACATGGAATCCCTCGCCACTATGTTTCACCTTAACAGCACTCTGTTGCTTGCAAGAGTAAACACATGATGTATATAAGCTTGCATGTTGAGTTGAAAGTGATCAAACTTTTTTTTGTGTCTATGGTCTAACACCCATGAATGGAATAGACTAACACAAACTGGTTCTGTAATAAAACTTTGTTCTCGCTCTGAATAGAGAAATTATCAACCAAGCATTTCAATTTATTGTGTGGAGTACTGATTCAATTTTCTAGCAAAGGTTAGCTAATGACGGGATGCACTATATGAAGTGCAAGAAGAACTGACTATGTGACTAAATTTCCATTTCATTAATCCCCATTTCTTCGTCAAATTTCTAAAAACTTTGGCAAAAGAACGTTTAACGCAAAAGAATGTATAGCTTCAGCATTGATCTCCATTTTTTAATTTATCATATAGAATCTTTTGACGTCCTGTTGATTTTTAAGTACTTGAAATTCTCATCTCTTTTCATAAATAGTGTCCAAGGTGACTGTCCCTGAGATTACGAAATCTGTGGAGAAAGCAATTGAAGGTCTGCGCAGCCGCTATAATATCTCAATGCCAGTCTAGTTCGCAGTTCAAGTGCTGAATACAACTATTTGAGTAAGAACCAACTTCTTATGAACTGATGATCTTATATTATCATTTGGAACTTCATCTGCTGCTACTTCAATTGGGACAGACGCATTGCATGTATGCATGATCCTTGGTTTGTCTCTAATATCTTATTTAGTTCACTCTTCTTGGCTAAACTTATGACACTGATAGAATTAACCTTGTGGTCGATGCTCACTAACCTTGGTTTATCAACTAATTTCTTGTTTGACATCCCCCCTCTTGGCTATAGTTTCTACTCCCTGATGCTACAAAACCTATCTGTATGATGAACAAGTTTGTATTGTCAAACCTTTATAATATGTCATATTTGACAAAGCACACTTGAATCAATTTGCAACACAGCTAATGTTAAAAAATTAGTTGTCTTCTACACAAAGGTGTTAATGTTAAAGAATTAACCTTCTGGCATGCTCACTAACCTTGGTTTACCACCTCATCGTTCTTAAGCAGAGAGTGGTATAAAATAGTGACACGGTCCATGACAGACCCCTCCTAGGACAAACACTCCTTTAACTTACCAAGTACTGCATGTTTCTATTTAGCTCCAACCCATATACTCCCTCCGTTTCAAAATATAAGATGTTTTAGCTTTGTGAAGCAAATTTTGAGTGAACCTACATACTAAAAGAGGTCTAGATACATTTGCTTCACAAAGCTAAAACATCTTATTGAGTGAACCTACATACTAAAAGAGGTCTAGATACATTTGCTTCACAAAGCTAAAACATCTTATATTTTGAAACGGAGGGAGGAACTTGTATTGACTAAGATCAAACTTGCTAGTGTGTGGAGAATTGAAAATCTTTATTTGATGCCTGGCAATGTGTTATCAGGTCTATATTGATGCAATTTCCACTTAAGCTCTTGCCTCTTGCTAATCTATGTTGTGTTTGCATTCCAATTGCACCTAATTTTGTTAAATCTGGCAGGTACAACATACTCCCTCCATTTAGAAATATAAGATGTTTTAGATTTGTGAAGGATATGTATCTAGACACCTTTTAGTGTATAGGTTCAAATGAATCTAGATACTAAAAGATGTCTAGATACATCTCATTCACAAACCTAAAACATCTTATATTTCCAAACGGAGGGAGTAGTTATTCTTAATTGAATGTTGTATCCTTACTTGATTATGCACACAGTTAATGTGAGTTGTGATGTTTGTAATTTCTCTGGTACCTGATCCTTGTATTTCTTTTCCCTCTCAGGTGACCATGACATCGAATTAGATCTTGAATTCACTGTTTGGACATCCAATGATAACAGAAGTAGCAAACATCAAGAATGGCTCATTAGCTGATACAGCTTAGGAACATCAAGTGGTAGCTCGTCATTATATGAAGTAGTGTATACAGCATCAAGCATTTGTTCATCATCAGTAATTTTATCTGCTTTTCGTTATATTTATCAGGAAACTGTTCACTTCTTGTGAAGCGGGACATTATATATGTTTGTCTGTTGAGTTTGTCAAAATATGAACAAATTGCTATGCTTGCAAAGCATTAACCTGTGATATCTTTGTACGTGATGTGTTGATACTTGGTGCATTGCTGGGACTTGATTTTAGTGATTTTAACACACTGCTAGTGTGAATCAGACTGCATAAATGTTGCAGATCCCAACAATCATTCGGTTTGCATTTTTACTGCTTTATTCATCACATCCAACAGTACAAGTGCACCAAGATTTGAATGACGACACAATGAATGAAACATAAGTTAACAGCACTAAGAACTTTGTATCCTGCTGCACTGCAAACCTGCACCAACAGGTTGACATAACCGAATGACAGGTCACTCACGCAGTAGCAAGGGCAGAGACTAGATGAATACACAAAGCACAGCACGACAGAACCACCACCGTTCCTTATCTGTCCTCCATGTTCATCAATTGATTTGTCTCGCTCACGTAACTAGTAGTCTACTAGCAACCAGCTTGAGATGACACCGTTACACATAAAGCTATAAGTTGCGCATTTCCTGACTCCCTGACCTAGCATATGAGACTAAAAGTTTAATGAGATCTGCAGAGGGGGATGATGAAGTAGCACGTTGCAATTTCAAAGGGCCCTTGAATGTGTTGCAGAGCTAAAATTTTTGCAGTGAAACGTCAGGCTTGATCCAGCTTCTGAAGCCGAGCTTTTGCCATATCAAGTTGCTCTAGGAATGAAACATGTTAGCACCGCAACAACCTAAAAGCAGAGAAGAGCGAAAAGAAGAAGAAAGGGATGATATGCGAAGAAGAGAACCATACTCTGTTCAGATGTGACCGCAGATTTGATGTTGTTCTTGCGGAAGAAGATGTTGCAGGTCTTCTGGTATGCGGCCTGCACCAATCCGAGATAAGATGATGATAGTAGAAACAAGGGCACAAGGCAGGCAGGTGGTAATAACATTACAACAAGCATAGCTAAAAATTGCATTCGTGGGTGGGTGAACTGTTACTGACTGATATCCCCTCCAGGGTTCATGAAGTACCCAACTTATTGCTATCAATCTATCACATTAGCACAACCCAATCGCCATAGATATCATCGGAGGAATCACCAAATTCACGGAGAAATTTCATCCACCCGGCCGGGAGACCTATCAAAGATGTGCACGAGATAGAGGAGGGAGGCTTACCCGGGAGGGAGGCAGGTTGTTAAGCTCGCCGATCTGAAATATGTTGTTTTCCTGGGACTTCGTCAACTCTTTGCTTTTATTTGTATACTCGCTCTATCTTTGTAACTATAGGCACAGTTAATTAGATAGCTATACTGCCATTTTTCTAGCCAAAGAAAAACCTAATGAACTTGGGTGCATATGTGGTTTCCATAAAAAGCCAGCTAAATGTAAAGATGACAAAATATTGCTAGCACTACACTGTAATCTGCATATTGTTATCCTGAAACATTCATGTGCGTGATACCGAGGCCCAGATCAGGGTTTAGATTGTTCTTTCTATGCCAGAGCAATCCTTGACCTCGCAGTGCCGCAGAAGATCAAGGACAGGAACAACTGAAGAAGCAAAAACATATGAATAGATTAGAATCAGCATCCCCTTTTGTGCAAGTTGATGCAGTCTGGGTAGTTTTGCTTACCGGCATTAGCATTCTTTAGAGTAAGCAACTCTGCTCTCCCGTTTAGTAGTGTGGTCTAATCAGCTATAATCTACTCTGTAATCCATTGTGAATACATCTATCAATGACTTTGTAATTATGCACTCAAGAAAAAATTGTTCACTGTGAATACATCTATCAATTTGTTTATATTGTTCACTGTCCGCGCCTACTCAAAACCGGATCAATATCCTGCTTAATTATGCACTCAAGAAAAAATTGTCTCCACGGGCGCGGGGTGTCGCCACGCCATATTCCCTAGTGTTCATGAAGTACCCAACTTATTGCTATCAATCTATCACATTAGCACAACAACCCAATCGCCATTGATATCATCGGAGGAATCACCAAATTCACGGAGAAATTTATCGCAAATAATCCACCCGGCCGGGAGACCTATCAAAGATGTGCGCGAGATAGAGGAGGGAGGCTTACCCGGGAGGGAGGCAGGTTGTTGAGCTCGCCGATCGCCACCTCGTGAGCTCGAATCTTCACAAATCGAACAGAATAATACATGAGGAAATTTCTTTTTACTCTCATCAAACAAATCGAAAGAACAAGGAAAACAAGGTAGAGTAGCAGCCGACAGCCGTACCTCCTTCATAAGCTCTATCTTCTTGTCCACCTCCTTCGCCGTCGGTGTCGCCGCCGCCATGTCTCGCCGCTCTCCAGTATTCCGTGCCGTAGATAGCAGACGTAAACATCGTGATGACCTGAAAAGGGCTGTCATAAAAACAGCAACGGGGAGGGCCGATGGTGTTGGGCTTTCGTGCTTGAAGTGGTACACGAAAGCGAATAAGCCCAAGAGATTAAGTGCAGCCAGAGTGGGAACCCAGATAGTTGGGTCCAGTTTTTTTGGTGCATTGGAGTTACTCTATTTCATCAATGATTCGGTTTATATACAAGGTGAAGGGACACGAGTGAGAGGTCGTGTCTGATCGTGAGAAGATGCGTGGGTACATCGGTAGTTAAAAACCGACATACGATTATAACACAGAATTATCTCATATTTATAATGTTTAAATAAGTCCTAACATTTTTCCTAATCCTTGCTTGTCCTTGCAAACGATCATCCTTCTCCAAAAACCTTGTGAAAAAAATAAAGGAGAAAGATACAGTGTGCCATGAAAAACTCTTCTAAAAACCATGTGCGAAAATAAGAAGAAAATGATATATATCATCCATGTTTATACTGATATTGCCTTATTAAAAATCTTACGTGAGAAATCGTTAGAAAAAACTCACAAAAAAGAGTGCAATACCAAAGATCCGATAAACTTTAACAGATCTTAACCTTAGAGATTTCTCCCCCTAAACTTTGCAAGTCATGAAGTCTCTTCATACCAATTCTATGTATATATTTGTGAAACAACAAACTTGGTAAGGGACTTAGTAAACAAATCAGTGAGGTTGTCACATGACTTTGTTTGCAAAATATTTATTTCCCCACTCTTTTGTAGCTCATCAGGATAAAATAGCTTAGGAGCAATATGCTTTATGATATTGCTCTTAATCACTGTTCAAAAACTAGGCCGAATCAACGAATAATAGCCGATTAATCGCTACTAGGGACCTGACCGTGTCGATTACCACTAATCATTTGTGTTAATCGCTAAACCCGATTAATAGCTTTGACACTCCGATTACTAGGTATGTTCCCGTTAACTACTACACTTTGTCAAAAAAGTTACAAAACTATCAACACGTATCGCCCATCCATCTGCTATCCCGCCCCAATGAAGTAGGTTTTTGAAGCTCCCACTCAATCCCTGCCTCTAGGAGCTCGATTTCTGCCATCATCAGCCAGTTCCTTGTCGTTGTTGACTAATTCCTCGTAGTTGCCGATCAGACCTCAGATATAAGAGCTCGAGCGCCTTGATGATTTCATCCGGGAGCTCGAGGATGCCTTTAATAGGGTAGGTGGTTGAGGTGCAAGAGGAGTCATATGTATTTTAGGTGCTAATTTTTGTAGGTTGCACCGATTAATAGCCGACCGATTAAATCAGTTAATCGTCCGAATTCAGATTACTCACTACTCCCAAGACAACTGAGCAGTTAACGATTACCGATTTCCTTACCATTGCTCTTAATATAACCTGTTGCATCTATATAATACAAGCAGCATTCCTCATAAATAATGGTGGACGATTATACAAGAAAGATTATAAAATTTAGAAATTATATTTATAAGTTTTAAAAAAATAGACTTTGTTAATGTGATATCCTACAGAAAAGTGCAGAATCGCGGTACATAATTATTTTTATGATGAGCTACACAAAAGTGACAAAGGCTGGTATTTCTTTGGAGATGTGAACATGTGATACCCATGTCCATAAAGTTTTGTCCTTTTTATGTGGCTCGAAATATACATTATTTTTAATTGACAGTCCGCACGTTTGTGGTATTTACATGATTGTGCACGTCCTGATTTATTTCCGTAATATTCTAAAACTAGAAAATACAATTTTCGATTGTTTTATAGAAACAAGATTAACTCGTACCCATCTGCACCAAATCTCCACTGAAGATCAAGTGATAACAAAGCACAAAGCTTCAAGCAGAGTCGCTTGCTGCTGCTTGAGGCGAGAGTATAAATTTATGAAATCTGAACTGTGAGCACAGTTTCTTCTTCTTAATTTTTTTTGATAAAGAATATTTTATTACTTAAAAGATTTACAGCCTCTGCATAGCTAAGATGCACCCAGCCGACAAAGTCCACAGATCCAAACAAAGAAATAAAAACAGACGAATTACATATTAAAGAGAAAATGTAGAGCGCCTAAGATTCTGAAGGAGGACCGGTCCGTAGATTATGCTGCCACCCATGTCGGGTAAATAAATCTCGCGCCGTATCCTCCAGTCGCGTACACACCTCCGTAAAAAGGTCGTGATACTCCGCACGGTGTAGGGCAGACCAAGAGCGTAGGGTGTGGGTATATCGGTAAATAACCTGCAAGAGAGAGAGCAATTTATATCGTTAAAAACTTTATCACTTCTATATAGCCATAGCGATCATATAATGGCAATCGCTCCAACCCGAAGAAGTAATTTATACTTGTGATCTATACCATGTAACCAATTTTCAAAAATGTTGGCAATACTATATGGTGGATACAAGCCTGAAGCTGCTTGGGTAACTGACCATATAGACCTAGCGAAGTTGCATTGGAAAAACAGGTGTTTGATTGTCTCATTATGGTGACAGAACACACACATTGGATTCTCATGCCAATTCCGCTTAATAAAATTATCTTTAGTAAGGATAATCCCTCGACAAAGATACCAAGCAAAGATTTTGTTTTTTAGAGATATCTTCATCTTCCAGATCATCCTATTATCTAAAACTGGTATGACTGGTTGGACTAGTGCATTGTATAAGGAACTGACGCATAATGAACCATTCTCACTTAAGTTCCATCGAAATTCATCGGTTCCAGTTGACAATTGAACACTTTCTAACCGATGTAGCAGTTCGATCCAAGATTCAAGTCGGGTTCCAATCAAATCTCTCCTGAAAGTCACATTAGGAGGAAACTATTCCAATACGACGGCGTTTCCTCCTTATAACGGACAATAGAATACAATGCGGGATATTGTTCGCGGAGTGTAGTAGTGCCAAACCACTTATCCTCCCAAAACCTTATCTGAGATCCGTCATTAATAGAAAATGTTCCGAAGCGGAAGAAATGTTTCTTCGATGCCATCAGACCGGCCCAAAAGTGAGAGTCACCAGGTCTCCAAACCATTTGGGACAATGCTTTTGTTCCAACATATTTTCTTATAAGTAGAGTTTGCCATATTCCCTATTCAGTTAATAACTTGAAGAGCCGCTTACTAAGTAGGGCTATATTCTTGATCTCCAGATCATGAATACCCAGCCCATCCTGTTCTTTGGGTCGACATAGCACACTCCATTTAGCCAGTCTATACTTTTTTTCTCATTGTCTTCCTGCCAAAGAATCTTGATCGAAAATAATCTAACCTTGTAAGACACCTTTTGGAAATTGGAAGAATGATATTATATATAGTACCACATTACTTAATACTGAATTGGTGAGTACCAGTCTTCCCCCTATGGAGAGCAGTTTACGTTTCCAGCTCCTCAATCTTAACTGTAGTCTTTTCTCAACGATTTTTTATTCAGAATTTGTAAGCCTCCGATAGTGAACTGGAATACCCAAATACCTAATCGGGAAAAAACTAACTGTAGTCTTTTCTCAACGATTTTTTATTCAGAATTTGTAAGCCTCCGATAGTGAACTGGAATACCCAAATACCTAATCGGGAAAAAACCCTGACTACAGCCAAAGAGCTCGGCATAAAGTTTAGCCGCATCTTTAGCCTCATCAAATTAGAACAATCACTTTTATGAAAGTTAATTTTTAATCCCAAAAATTGCTCAAAAGCTAAAAGTATGAGTTTCAAGTTTTTCGATAAGCCCTCGTCCACAAGATGGGAAATTACCCCTTCATTTTTTTAAAAAAAAACTCAGCATCAATCCCTTGCTCTGAAATCGAATAATGCTAGTACGACCAGGAATCGCTGCGAAGAGAGGATGGGAGCGGCACTGTAGCCCCATTACCGTGTCCTCGTGCCCAAACACACTGACACACTCCACTGCCTCTGCTGCAAGGGGCACTCGTGCGGTCGTACTTGACGCGACGAGGCGAAGCAAACAGAGGATCAGCTGTTGGCCAGCGCAGATCCACTACTGGGCTGGGTAGCATCGCCGTCGTGTGCGTGCTCGGGATCGGGACGACTCGTGTCGTGCCTTCGTCTCAGCGCCGATCGAGCGGCAGTACTATGGAAAGAACCCATCCATCCACCCGTGCGTTCACGCGCCGGCACGGACCGCCTCAGCTGCCCCTCCGTGCGGCGAGATAGTCCGTCGTGCGGGAGTACTACATGATATATGTAGTATGTAGATCTCGCCAAAACGGCCACAAGATGGATGGCACGCCAGATCCAAGCGACACGGCAGAGTTACAACAGCCAAGTCTCAGGCGACAAGAAAACCACGAGGCCCTAGAGGGCAAACCCCCACCGAGGAGAGCAGAGAGAGATCGTGTCGGATCCTGCCCGCCCTGCCCCGCACCGAAAGCCACAGACCGTGCCTAATCGCCATCATCACATTCACACACCCAAGCCCCAAGCCGGCCGCGCGACATGGACGCCGACCGACGACAAGACAACTCTATCGTCCCACGGACGCGCACGAATTTCCGACCCCCACTCCACAGCAACAGGAAACGGCAAAGCTCCGGCTCCACCAACCAACCGCGGCGTGGTGTAGGTCTGGTGTGGTGTGCCCTGCCGGAACGTGGCCCGGCCGGCCGGGCGGGAGGGCGCAAATGGGAACAAAAGCCAGCCTCAGGCCACCACAACCGGCCAGCCATGCCCACCGCCACGGCAGGAGCGGCTGTGCTGCCCCATAGCAGACTACGAGGTGGTGCGCCGTGGTGGTAGTACCCCAGCCTAAAGCTACTACTTCCACACCAGTAGTACAGACCAGACGAACACACTGCAAATTCAGAAGGTAGCACAGCAGCAAACTGCAAGAAATCAAATTAGAAGCTTCCAGAGCGCTAATCCCAAAGCGATGCTTACTGCCACGGACAAATTAACGCGGCATTAATAATCATCCTGACTCTTGATTGATGGGAGTACCATGATTAGTCACTCACTTCACTTCAGCTACTAGTACTACTACTCCACGAGTAGTACTACCAGGTTACTAACACGATTAAAACCAGACAGACAAATAATGAACCTACAAACAGCAGCGCCTAGCTAGAATTAGTAGGCCAGGGGAAGGAAGGGGAAGAAGTACAGATATGCCCTCGATCGGGGGTTCGGTACCACGGCGTACGGCACGGCCGCTGCGGGGGAGGCATGCGGGAGATCAGGGGGTGGGTCGTTTGCACCAGCTAGCTGCATGCTGACAACTGACTGCGAAAGTACGTTAATTAAACCTAAGCCCTACTAGTAGCGATTAGAGGAACTCGGGGGTGGGTACTCATTAGCTAGACGCTGATGGGGGACGGGGAGGGGGACGACACGGCGGCGCGTGGAGGCGAGTCGTCGTCCGTGTCGTCGTCATCGCCGTCTCCGTCGCCGTCGCCGCCGCACATGCCGACGCCAAGGCCGGTGCCGCCGCCACGGCCCATGCCAACGCCAAGGCCGGTGCCGTCGCCACGGACCATGCCAATGCCAAGGCCGGTGCCGATGCCCGCGCCCAAGCCAATGCCGGTGCCAGTGCCGATATGGGATCCTGGATGAACGCCCAGGCCGGCTGCGGCGGCCGCGGCCGAGGCGGAGGTTGGTGAGGCGAGCTGGTTCTTGTGGTTGTGCATCCACACCTTGAGGACGTTCCTCTTGACGCCGATCTCGAGGCAGAAGCGCTCCAGGGCGCCGCCGTCGTCGCGGTTGATGCGCCACCCCTGCCTCTCGGCGAAGTCGCGCATCCGCTCCTTCTGCTCCGGGGTGAACTTGGTCCGGTGCCGCTTCCGCCCGAAGCTGCCGCTCCCGCCGCACCCGGGGCTGCAGTCGTCCGCGCGCGGCGGCGTCTCGGACCCGGACCGCGCGGCGGGGTCCAGCAGGCCGTGGTGCCACGCGGCGGCGGGCACGGCGTGGTACGGCAGCGCGAGCTGCGGCGGCCGCATGGGCATGGGCGCCGACGACGGGACGAAGCCCTGCAGCACGGGGTGGTGGTGCGGCGGGGCGTGATGATGGTGCGGGGGCGGCGGAGGGGGAGGCGGGCTGAAGAAGAACGGCGACGCGCAGGCACCGCCTGAACCGCCCGCGAAACCGCCTGTGAAGCCGCCCGCGCGGCGGTGGAAGCTGCGGTGGCACCCGCACGCGGCGCACTTGAGCGAGTCCGGCGAGGACGCCATGTACTCCCCGCAGCCGTCGAAGGCCTGGCCGCCCATGGCCGCCGCGTGGTTGCGCAGGCACTCCTTGTACTTGGCCCCTCCGGCGCCCGCGCCACCGCTGCCTCCCTCGTAGGGCACCAGGCTCAGGTGATCCATCATGTCCGTCCGCACGAGACCTCACCACCACCACTCGCTCACGCGTGGCCGTGTTCTTTTCTCACCGCTCTAGCTGGAAGAGGAGCGCTTTGGCTATCGCTTTCGCTGCGGCGGTAGAGGAAGCGACCACCGGCCAAGAAGGGAGCTAGCTAGGGGGTTTTATCTGCGTGGCAGCGACCACAGTCAGCCATCAGGTGTCCAAGATTATTAGATTAGTGGAGTACGTTCCTTCGTTAATGCGACGACTTTGGCCGCGATACTACTCGAGAATAACTGTTACTCACTTTAATCGGACGAGGTAGTTAGGGCATCTACACCCGCCGACCTAACCAGTCCGAACGATGTACACATACTACACGACTTATCCCGACCGACGCATCCCACCCGATATATTCGTACATCAAATTAAGTTAACGTTTACGTTGGCCGGACAGCGCGGGTCCTTCCATGCAGGGACGAAGGTAGGATTCAACTAAAAGGGAGATCAATCACGGTAAATTTGATATAAAGGGGTCGATCAAGCTAATCTCACCTTATTTGATCCTCTAATCACCTCTCAATCAAAAATGTTTGCCGATTACAAGCTTTCATGGGGGGCTTGGCCCCTGCTCGTCCCCCTAGTTCCGCCACTGCTCCCATGTCCTCCCGCGGGAGCCGATGGCCCGCTTGCCCGCGACCCAACAGTTTTCTTCTACTAGCCATCTATGGAGAGAGGAAGGTTGCTCCAAAGGCTGACCGCGTCGCTGTCCGTGAAACTTCAATACCGTCGCTTTGGCCCCCGCGCCGGCATCCAATGTCGGCCCTTTTTAACAGGCCATCCGTGACCATCTTCTTCCACACCACACGATTCTCTCCTCCCATCCTCCACTCATTGGATCGAGGGAGGTCGCCTTCAAGGCGAGGACATGATGGACGTGGCCAAAGCAGCACGCCGTTGTCGTGATATTGCCGACCAGTACGACATGGAGGGGTCCTCACAGAGTGTGTTTAGATAGGTGGGGGAAGGCGGTGAGTTAACGGATACGAGGTAACACAACTTACCCAGGTTCAGATCCCACAATGGTGGCGAAATCCTACTCCTGCTGTAAATCACTATAATGGCAATACGCCGAGTTACATATATAGGTCGTGTGCGAGGTGTATGGATCGATGATCTAAGTTGTGCCCTAAATGCTCCGAGAGGTCTGCCTTATAAAGGCACAAGAACCTAGGGTTACAGGCACTGTTCAAAAAATTGTCCCAATCAGCGATTAATAGGCCGATTAATCTCTACTAGGGACCTAACCATGTCGATTATCACTAATCGTTTGTGTTAATCGTTTAGCCCGATTAATAGCTTTGACACTCCGATTACTAGGCATGTTCCTGATTAACTATTACACTTGGTCAAAAAGTTTTAAAATTATCAACACACACATATCGTCCATCCAACCGCTATCCCGCCCAATGAAGTTGGTTTTCCGATCCCCGCCTCCAAACTCGACATCACCAACTTGTTCCTTGTCGTCTTGACAAGTTACAAGAGCTCGATCGCCTTGAGGATCTCATCTGGAAGCTCGAGGCTGCCTTCAATAGGATAGGTGGTTGAGGTGCAAGAGGAGTCATACGTGTTTTATGTGCTATTTTTTGTAGGTTGCACTGATTAATAACCGACTGATTAAATCAGTTAATCGTTCAAATTCCGGTTAGCCGCTCACAAGCTAACCGAGCAATTAACGATTACCGATTTCCTTACCATTGGTTATAGGGAAAAGTCCTAGCCGGACAGGTCATACAGTCCTACACTAATACAAACTAGTATTACGTGTTGTCTTGCACTCCAAGGCTCTAGTTTGGGTCATGACTCCAAGACACTCCAACGTGTCTTGCACTCCAATCCTTCCTTTATCCGACATGGGTCTCCCTTCTGGATCTGTCTAACTGGGCCGCCTAGTGTTGGGAAGGTGACCCCGGATAGGATCAAGACAGGGGAAAGACGAAAGGAATCTCCCCTGTCGTGAGCCGAATTACTGACTGTGTCGGCCGAATCATGTAAGACTCGGCCGAGATAAGCAGGGCCATGACAAATGTAGGATGAGTAACGCCTTATCCGGCCGACATATGAGTTAAGTCGGCCGAATGACTCTGACTAATACAAATACAGGTGAAGGCCAAGCCGAGTTATGCGAGACAAGGCCGAATAAAGCGAAGCTTGCAGGAGAAGGAGGTGCCTATAGTCAAACCCTAGTCACTGGCTAGGAGGAATCTAGATAGAGCCAAGCTCAAAGGACAAGGAGCAGAGCAGCAGAAGGGCAGAGGAACGTCACGGAGGTGACAGTGAGGGATCCCAAGGCGCGCATGTGAAGGTTTCTAGAACATTGTCGCCGATAGAAGGGGGACACAGAAAGGAGGCCGCTGAGTAACCATATTGGGACAAGCATATTCCAAGAATATGCTTGCCACGTCAGCCCTAGAAGGAACCAAGGCACCCCTTTACAAGGGGAGACGCGGGCTCCTGAGAGGGGATCGATCCATTCTACACCGTTAGTCTCGTGTATTAGTTTTCTTCCTCTCTATGATCCAGCTCGAGGAGCACTTGTATTACTTGAGAAGAGGAATAGAGATTTACTTACAAGACACTTGAGTGTAGAAATCACTACATCTTCCCTTCCCGGATCCCTCTAGCATCCATTGGCCCCATACTTTAGCCTACCCATGGCATCTGCCGTGCCACCACCACGACAGTTGGCGCCCACCGTGGGGCCAACAGCGGTGCTAGCTGGAGTCAAGATCCGGACGGGAAACTTCATCCACACCGGCAAGCGGGTTGTCTCTGGCTTAGTCCAGAGATTTGATCTCTGGGACTATGTCAGCGACAACGCGGGTAGCTTCAGGAGGAAAGCGCCTCCGCTCAATGGCGCCTTCATCAACCTGGGCACGCACAAGGTCTACGTCGGCGTCGACACATCCCGCGTCTATCCTAACCGAGTCATTGAAGCAGGAGAACCTCCCCTCAGTGCTGCTAACGGTCCGCGTGGATCACGCCCCGTCGGTAGTGTCGAGGTGATGGTGACAGCCGCAACATAGGCGGCAGGAGCAGGCGCCAGACCAAGCAAGGACCCGGCGGCAGGAGGACAGGTGACCACGAAGCAAGCATGTCCACAGCCCACCGAGGTAGATTCGCCAGCAGCCAAGTCAGTCGAGGTGCAGGAGACGACCCCAAAGGCGGCAAGGGTAAGATGGCCGCCTCTGGAAAGACCAGAGAATATTCTCCAGGCAACTATAGATACTCTAACCATGCCTGTGGCACCGATACTTGATCTGGCTAACGCCCAGGCAGAGTTTGAAGAAACTAGACAAAAAGTACTGGTAGAGGAAAAAAAGGTGTCGGCCTTGCGGGAGTCTTTGAACAGGACCCTGCGAGAATATGCTAAGGCAAAGATGAATTGAGATTGAGAGGAAAGAACCTCATGAATGATATCAACAAAGAGCATGAAGCTCATGAAGGTGATTCAGTCGATCTAGGCTTGCCGAGGTATAGTACCCCGGCAAAGAACCTAAGGGCGGCAAATGTCGCTGCTTTGGAACTAGAAGGATTAAGCGGCGAAGCCCACAGAAACAGCAAGAAAGAGTGAATGAGCTGGTGCGCATTGTGAACCAGCAGAATGAGGAAATGCTTAGGACTGACCCGGCGATAACGGGAGCCTCGCGTACGGTTCATTCGGATGGAGCAGCACTCGCACTATTTGCGGCAGCAGCATCCTCACCCGGAAACAACGCGCGAAAAGATAAAGCGGTGACTTTAGGAAAAAGAAATAAGCAAATTGTTCCGTATGATCCGGCGGTAGCCGGAAAGGTCGATGATAACAGAGGCAATGGCAGCCGAGGTAACTATGGATATAGAAACCCCGACCGTACGAACAAAGGGCACGGAGACCTTGAAAGGGGAAATCATGAGAATAATAACCCGGCGGAGGGAAGGAGAAACCCTCCACCAGATCCTCAACCGAGGTATGAGCCTCGACAAGAGCGAGAGGTGAGACCAGCTCACCATAATCAGGCAAATGAGAGGTACAATAATGGTTACTCAGATATGGAGCATGCAGGACATGATGGGAATAACCATTATGGAATACAAGAGAGGATCATTTACATAAACTTTCCGTCAAAAGATGCAAGACTAAAATTGGACAGGTTATATCGGTCCGAGTTATTGGAGGAACAGGTTCCGCCTGGTCCGGCGTGCTTCGGACCTCAGATCATGGCCGAACCACCGGTGCCGAACTTTCAACTGGCAAGGGGCACGAAAACATACAATGGGAGCACAAAACCACAAGATTGGTTAATTGAATATGCCACTGCGGTGAAGATAGCTAGCGGAAACCTACGATGAGCGGTGAGATACGTCCCACAGATGCTGGAAGGACCAGCTAGAGTATGGCTAAACAATCTGCCGGCAGGCAGTATCAACTGTTGGTTAGATTTTGAAAAAAATGTTTGTTAGCAACTTCTCCAGTACCTATAAAAGACCAAACAGGCCACAACAGCTTGCTATGTGCAAGCAGAAGCCGAATGAAACGGATAGAGAATTCTTGACTCGGTGGTGTAACCTCAGAAACTCATGCGAAGGGGCCATAGAGTCTCAAGCGATAGCATGGTTTGCTCAAGGCTGCCGATATGGAAGTGTATTATGGCAAAGGATGCAAAGAGATATGCCGACCACGTTGGCAGAGACCATCAGGATAGCAGATTCGTATGCTTCAGGGGATCCGACGCAACCGGAATTAATGTCGGCAGAGCATCGGGAGCATCAAGATCAATATGCAAGAGATGCAGCCGGATCATCGAGGCGCAATGAATTCCGAGGTAGAAGAAGAGAAGAGAGGCCAGATTACAGATATGCTTCCAATCAGGTGGCAACGGTGGTACAAGATCAACCGAGTCATGAAATGGAAACAACAATGTAAGAATGGTCCTCGAGGTGGATGAGGAATGAAGGGAAAAGATAGTGACGCCGTAATGAAGAAGAAGTGGTAGGAAAGGCCGAAGTACACATTTGAATCCATGTTGGATCAACCATGTAAGTTCCACACTCCAAACCCGGCCAATCCGGCTAATAATACAACTCGTCAATGTGCTTGGATGAAAAATGCAATGGGGAACCCGGCGGGCATGCAAGCACCTCCTCATCAAGTGCTTCAGCAGCAGCAGCCACAGCTAACCCGAGCAAATGCGCAGCAGTTAATGTTACCACCACCTCCTCTGAGGTATGAAAACTCGGACCGGAGGGATGCAGTGCATCAAGTGATAAATCAAGGTCAAGATGGAAGGGCAAACCCCGGAAACAATGGACATAATGATTACAGGGAGCATCATCAATCATATTGTGTGTTCACAACAGAACAGCAAGACATGCAGAGTGTTCAACGCCGGCATGTGGAAGTAAATGCTGTTATGCCGGCAGTACCGAGATACGTGCCTTGGTCTGATCAGGAAATAACCCGGAGCATCAAAGATCACCCGGAGATAATGCCGAATCCAGGGTCGTATGCACTGGTACTGGATCTGACATTTGTCGGACCCAGCATTAACATCAAATTCTCAAAAGTACTCATTGATAATCGGAGTAGTATCAACATTATGTACAAGGACACAATGCACAAACTTGGAATAACACAGAATATGTTACAATCCACAAGAACCACGTTCCATGGAATAGTGCCGGGTCTCTCGTGTGAAACCATTGGGGAAGTCCGAGTAGATGTGTTATTCGGCACAAGGGAGAATTGCAGAGCGGAGAATTTGGAGTTTGAGGTGGTGGACCTAGAAAGTTGCTATCATGCTTTACTCGAACGGCCAACACTGGCTAAATTCATGAGCAGCTGTCACATTACTTATCTGAAAATAAAGTTACCCGGGCCACAGGGGGTGATAACAGTAGCCGAAGATTACAGAAAGTCAATGGAATGTGCTTCGGCCGGATCAAACCTGGCCGAGTCATTGGTGATTGCAAGAGAAAAAAGAAGGATTCAGGAGGTAGCGGCTTTGGCTCAGTCGGCACGGATGAATATGCCGGCACTAGCCAACCCCCATGGAAGTGTTTCTCTCTAGCCGACTAAAGAGACGAAAAAGATCCAGATAGATGAGCAGTTCCTAGAGCGCACTATCACGATTGGTGCCGGCCTATATGCCAAATAGGAAGGCGAGCTCACCAACTTCCTCCGTGAGATTCGGGATATGTTTGCATGGTCAACTCAAGACCTTCAAGGTGTGCCGAGGGAGTTGGCTGAGCATTCTTTGCATGTAAGGCCAGGAGCAAGGCCGGTGAAGCAACCTCTCCGCCGCTTCGCCTAAGACAGGAGAAAAATAATAGAGGATGAGATAGCTCGGCTCCTTGCGGCCGGGTTCATCATGGAAGTGCGTCATCCGGATTGGCTATCAAATCCGGTGTTAGTGGAAAAAAAATGATGACCCAAATGTAGCCGTCGTATGGCAAATGTGTATTGATTACACGAACCTAAACAAGGCGTGTCCCAAAGATCCTTTTCCTTTACCTACGATAGATCAAGTCATTGATTCGACCGCTGGTTGTGAGCTGTTGTCATTTGTAGACGCGTATTCTAGTTTCCACCAGATACCATTAAATCCGGCCAATCAAATAAAGACTGCGTTTATTACCCCGTACGGGGCTTATTGCTATCACACCATGCCATTCGGCCTGCGTAATGCAGGAGCAACATACCAGAGATGCATGCAAAAGTGTCTACATGACTAGATAGGAAAAAATGTACAAGTATATGTAGACGACGTGGTTATAAAAACCAAAGAGAGCAAAACACTCCTGGATGATATTCAACAGACATTCGCAAACTTGAGAAGGTTCCGAATGAAGCTTAACCCGGAAAAATGCACCTTCGGTGTGCCGGCTGGAAAATTACTCGGTTTTCTTGTATCCAGCCGAGGTATAGAGGTAAATCCAACTAAAATCCGAGCAGTGGAGAAAATGGAATTACCGAGGTGTCTAAATGATGTATAAAAATCCACCGGCTGCCTGGCCTCACTGAGTCGATTTGTATGTCGGCTGGGGGAAAAGGAATTACCTCTATATCAATTGATGAAAAAGTCTGATAAGTTCATTTGGACACCGCAAGCAAATAATGCGTTTCATGAATTAAAAAAATGTTGGTTACAGCACCAATCTTGGCCTCTCCACTGTCAAAAGAACCTATGTTACTTTATGTAGCTGCCACTAACAGAATGGTAAGTGCGGTGGTTGTCGTGGAACGAAATGAAGGTGATAAGTCAATACAAAGGCTGGTATATTACCTAAGAGAAGTACTATCGGCGTCAAAACAGAACTACCCGCACTACCAAAAGATGGCTTATGTAGTATACATGTCGGCAAAAAAACTTAAACATTACTTTGAAGAACATCCGATGAAAGTGATTTGTGAAGCGCCCATAGCCGAGATATTGAGCAACAAAGATGCAAGTGGCCGAATAGCAAAATGTGCAATCGAGTTATCACCTTATGCTCCGCAATTCGATAGGCGAGATGTAATCAAATATCAGGCGGTGGCCGACTTCTTTGTGGATTGGGCCGAGGTACAATATGAGCCACCATTACCAGATCCGAATTATTGGACAATGCATTTTGACGGATCCAAGCTGAGAAATGGCTTGGGAGCAGGAATAGTGTTAACTTCGCCGAAAAGAGATCAGCTGAAATATGTGCTGCAAATAAATTTCGCGCGTCAAACAATGTAGCCGAGTATGAAGCACTCGTCCATGGGTTAAAGGTGGCAAAAGAGATTGGTATACGTCGGATCCTATGCTACGGGGATTCAGATCTAGTAGTGCAGCAAGTACCAAGCAATTGGGACGCATTAGATGCGAATATGGCCCTATATAGATTCCATGTGCAAAAAATCAATGGATACTTCGATGGATGTGAGTTTCATCATATACCTCGGGCAGAAAATGACGCTGCAGACACGCTGTCAAAAATCGGATCAACTAGGCAATCAATTCCCCGGGTATCGCCCTAGAGCACCTGAGAAAACCATCGATAACACCATCACCAGAGTCCGAGTCCATTCATATCTCGGCAGAATCAAGAGAAGGAAGTATGCCAATGGAAATTGACAAAGAATGCAACCCATAATTTCTGAAAGTGAACCCGGCCATCGCACAAGTGAATATAGAGAAATCCGAAGCTATTATGTCGGCAGAAAACATGGAAATAGATAGTGAAATTATCTGAGAGAAGATCATGCCGGCATGGGCGCAACCCATATTTTCCTTCATTAAGGACGCAATCTTGCCGAGTAATGAGGTACTGGCTAGGCAGACAGTAAGAAGAGCAAAAGCTTATACAATCATAAAAAATGAGCTATATAAAAGAAGCGTCACAAGCGTGCTGCAAAGATGTGTTGACTCAGCAGAAGGCCAGGAAATACTCCTAGATATACATCAGGGAGAATGCGGGCATCACGCCTCGTCTAGAGCTTTAGTGGCCAAAGCATTCAGACATGGATTTTATTGGCCGACGGCGTTGAAAGAGGCGGAAGAAATGGTAGAAAAATGTAATGGTTGCCAGAGATACGCAAGCAAGATACATATGCCATCGTCCGAGTTAAAGACGATACCAATTACTTGGCCATTTTCTGTATGATGCTTGGATATGGTGGGTCCATTCAAGCCAGCCCGAGGCGGAATGACGCACATTTTAGTCATGGTGGATAAGTTCACAAAGTGGATCGAAGTAAAACCAATAAAAAAATGTGATGGACCAACAACAGTAAAATTTCTCAAAGATATTATCTTAAGATATGGTTATCCATATAGAGTTATTACAGATAATGACACAAACTTTGCTGAAGGGGCTTTTTCTAGATTCTGCCAAGAAAAACACATAAGACTAGATATCGCCTCGGTGGCTCACCCAGCATCAAATGGGCAGGTAGAAAGATCAAATGAACTAGCATTGTCCGGAATAAAACCCCGGCTTGTCGAACCTCTGCAAAGGTAAGCAAGATGCTGGATCGAGGAACTACCAGCAGTACTATGGAGCCTCAGGACTACACCAAACAGGTCGACAGGATATACCCCATTTTTCCTGGTATATGGGGCAGAAGCCGTGCTTCCAGCCGACATAATGCATGATTCGCCTCGAGTGACACAGTACACAACTACCGAGGTAAATGAGGTAGCTCGGCAAGACGATGTTGATTTGCTAGAGGAGGCCAGGGAATTGGCATTATCAAGATCAACTATCTATCAGCAAAACCTTCGATGATATCACAACAAGAAAGTCAATCCAATAGTTTTTAAGGAAGGAGATTTGGTTCTTTGGCTAGTGCAGCGCACAGCCGGCATGCACAAACTATCACCCCCATGGGAAGGACCATTCATCATGAGTAAAGCATTGCACAATGATGCATATTACCTAATCGATGCTCAGTCACCAGAAAAGAACAAGGCAAACAAAGCAGGCGATGAATCAAAAAGACCGTGGAACATAACTCTATTTCGCCCATTCTACACTTAGAAGGTATATGTGGTACGTCGTAATATGGCGCATCAAATTGGAGTATCAAGCATGTATTGAACCTCGGCCCCTTGAGCAGCGACCCGGGGACTGCGCTATATTATTTCTTATTTTGAGTTATGTATTAAACCTCGGCACCTCGAACAGTGACTCGGGGACTGTACCATGTTATTTATTATTCCTAAATTATATGTTAAGTTTCAGCACCTCGGCGAGGACTCGGGACTCGCCAGATTATCCCTTATTTCGGATTATGCATTACAATCTCGATACCCTGAGCATTGACTCGGGGACTGCCCCGTGATTCTTTCTTGTTCTAAAAATACGTATTAAACTTCGGCACTTTGGGCGATAACTCGGGGACTACCCCGTAGTATTCTGCGCCTTAACCCATAAATTATATTTCGGCAATACAGTGCGTAACTCGGGGACTGCCGCATGATCCAAGATAATTCTTGGAGCGCACGCAAGAACTCGAAAACCCAAGTGATAACTCGGGGACTAACTTGTATTACCCACTGTTTGTCGCCAGACACATAAGAGCTCCATAGCTCAGCTACAGACTAAGTGACTCGCCAATATTGGTGATCATAATTTGCAAGATATGGTATGTACTCATCCCAATAATTAGAGGAATAAGCAAAGCGAAAACAAACAAAGATTTCTAAGGAATAACAAACCCAGCAAACCAAAGAATGATAAGGGGTGCAACATATTGTATCACTTTACCAGTTATGGGCTTCGGGCTTGGTACTTCAGATAGAAATTGAAAAACACAACTATGCTATTAAGGGCAGGCAAGATAAATACCGAACTAAGATCTGCCACATGAAAAAATATAATCCGAACCTACGAAATCAAAGATCGCCAAAGCAAAGATATAAAGCAATAGGACTTGTTTAAACAAAGTAATAATAATTAACGTCACCCATGCCTCAGCGGTGAAAGGCAAAAAGGTTCGCACCATACCAAAAGCCGGACAATTGTTCCACAAACATCATACGCCCGACAAACCGGGGACTGAAAATAACTTAAGATGTTTTTTGAACCTAAACAGCGAAAAGGGCTAGAGCACCCTTAAGGGGCAGCAACATGATCAGGGGCGTCGGGGATGGCTATCTCGGATGATGGCGGGACGACCTCGGTCTCCTGTGAAGGGGTGTTTTTAGGATTTGGGCGCTCCGAGGTAAGCGGTGCCTCAGCCGAGGTTACTTCGCCTTCAACAGAAGCAATAGTATCCTCGGGGGAAAGCCTCGGCTGCTGAGAAACATTAGCTTGAGCTTAAGAGTTCCCAGTCCCTTTAGAAGATGATCGCGCGTCGTCATCCTCATCCGAGCTTGCATTGGAGTCACGGGAGTTGTCCGAGTCACCCTCTTCCTCATCCTGATCGGCCGAATCATCATCAGAGGCATCTTCGACTTTGATATCATCCGCTGGGTTGGGAAGAAAACTCGGCCCTTCAATCCAACTGTGCACGTCAGCGTACTCAACAAGTTGGAAGGCACGAGATTGACGGCGAGCGACGAATTCTGGATCCTCAACCCAACGAGAGCCAGTGCGCAAATTCATCAAGGTGTCAAGCGAGATATCTTCGTACCAAGATAGAACGGTTGTAAGTGCCATATCAGCACCATCTCTCCCAGCAGATTCCCTCCAGAGATTTAACTGGGTCTGAGATGCCATTAATCTCTCCACAAGTAATTTGACCTCATCAATATCAGGAGTTCCAGAAGTATTCGGCCAAAGAACATGGTAGGACCGAATAGCTGCTTGCACCAAATCCCTGCCCATAATCTTCATTGGTCCAATAGCAGCGCCGACAGCAATCAAGAAGTCTTCCATTGAGTATTCTGGACTCAAATCTGCGGGAACACCTTGGCGGTGACGAGCAGAAATCACTGCCTTAGAGCTCACGGGTCTAGCTTCCGAAAAGTGATCTACGCGAAATGAAAATATATCAGTTAAAAGTAAGAAAAAGGAGAAGATAACTCGGCCACAGTCGAAAACTTACGATGAATATAACTCAGCATTTTCTAGAGATCCTGGGTCCAGTCGGCCTTATTTTTCTCAAAGCGAGTGATTTCCTCGCCCATCATCCGATTCTTCAGCTCGGCAGCATCGAGAAGTTCCTTGTCTTTCTGCAGTTGCAGGCTTAGTCGATTCTTCTCTTCAGAGAACACTTGATCAACCTTTTCCAGTTCGGATTTCTGCGAGAGCTTGAGAGACTCAAGCTCGGCACGTAACCGGGTTATTTCATCATCCTTTTCTTTAAGCTGCGTCGAATGAGTGGCGGCTTGTTCTAAAAAATGCAGCATCATATCAGGCATGGATATGCATTCTTGATGCGACGCTGCAAGTATTTGTAACTCGGCTATACCAAAGCCAGAAAGTTATAAGGAACCCAGGATAAGTCTCGAACAAAAATCAATAGACGAGAAGAATAACTAACCTTCCAGAGCTTTGACCTTCTTGGTAAGGCGGATATTAAGATTATTGATATTAGCTGCACACCAGCAAGGAATGAATTAGCACACCAAGTCGAAAATATTAAGAACTTATGGAACAATACAAAGGTTTATTAAATTACCAGTTTTCTTCACCACGGGGAGAACTTTCTCATATTTCTCCTCCATCTTCTTGTTGAGAAATAGAGCAATTTACCAAGCGAATTATCCATAATAAACGTTAGATAAAACATGACTAGAATAATAGGTAATATACTAATCATGCTAAATAGCGAATACAAAATAAGGCATAAAACTCTGGATAGAATCAGAACAAGATTGAGACAGAAGATGTACACGGCAGAAAGGTAAGTAGAACCGCCGGCGTTGGAACCGCTATTGGCCATGTCGTCGAGGAAGAGGGTGCTTGATGTCGGGAAGAAGTCCTCGCCGGGAAGACGTCGCTATCTCGTGAGGGAGTCCGTGATTAAGCCGTAGTCGCTGATAACGCTCCCCAAAACCTTATCGCCTCTTCTCCGTCACGGGACTCGGGCGGCGGGTCTCGGAGGTTTCATCGTCCGGCCATCGCGGCACGCCGCAAGACGGGATGGGGAAGATGGAAGTAGCGCAGTGCTCTGGAACTCGAGGCAAGGGATGTGTAACAGTGCAACTGAGAGGAGGCGCGACCTCTCTCTCTTATAGGCGCAGAGGAGAAGGCAGACGGAAGCAAACGTTTCACCTTCGTATTAAACGTCCATTCAAAGCAGACGTTTCACCTTCGTATTAAACGTCCATTCAAAACAAACGTTACACCTTCGTATATCTGTTCATATACCATTCATGCGTGGCAAAATAAAGCTCGGCGAGATTCCATAACCATGACGCGCGCTGCGTGGACGTGACGAGGCGAGGCGAGGCGAGGCGTGGCGAGCGAGGAGGAGGAGGAGCGCGCGTGTGGAACTCTCTCCTTCTCCTTCTCATCCTTTTACCAAGTGGTAGAAGAGCTCACCTTATAAGCTGGTCCAACTTCCACTCAACTAGCAATGTGGGACTAAACATTTGTCCCACCTCTTGTCTTGCATGAATGGGCCACATGGGCCTCTAGGATTTTCAGGAATTATTGAAATAGAAAATGGGCTAGAATATTTGGGCCAAAATTCCAACAATCCCCCACCAGATCCCAGAGGCACATGTAATCTGCCTTTGGTTCCAAAACACGTTTATATACCGTACTATAGTGGAGACTTAAGTTGAACTTCCACCTAGAATTCTATGCTACACTAGGTTGCAACTTGTACAGTGGACTATGCCTTGAACTGCAAGTTTGCTGCAATCTAGTTTCACACGAAGTCTTGACCGATACTGGGCTACCGTGGGACTTCCCCGCAGGTGGAGCTTATACGTCATACTCCATGACCTTTCATGAGTTTATTAGAGAGCACCCTACTCTCATAGACTGACGCTTTAACAATGACTCATATAGGTGTGTTCTTCAAAAGATGTTCAGGACAACATCTTTGCTTAGGATAAGCCACTTAGAACACATTAAGATAATAAATCAACCTGCCATGCGAATAGGAAAGTATTGCATCTTTATGGAGTGGTGTTTATTAAATTAGGGATACTTTCCTCTCGCCTAACCAACAACTTGTTTCCCAATTCTAATTCACGGGATCTCCGATAACATAGAGTGGTTTACCACCGTGGAAAGCTCAAATTGTGGGTCTCATACCCATCTCCTTCGATGCATTTTCTATCACGTTGCGTGATAGACCCTTTATGTGAAGGATCTCGCCAAGTTTTTAGATGTTTGGATATAATCCAATGCAATAACTCGAGTTTCTCATTTTCCCAGATTTCAATCTCCTCTTCACATGTCTTGAGGACTTCATATTATCCTTAGAACTGTTCACCTTAATAATCACAGTTTGATTATCATTGGAATCGGGTATAGGTTTTTCAACCACGGTAAGTCCATCAAGAGTTCACGGCCACCGCTTCAACAAAGGGCCGTGTCTAGTCGTGAGTTCTGCTTCCATAGTTGACCTCGTTAAGATGGTGCGCTTGCAAGACTTCCAAGAAACAGCGCCACCACCAAGTGTGAAAACATATCCACTGTGGCCTTTATCTCATCAAGATCGATATCCAATTTGAATCACTATAACCCTCCAGTACTGGGATACCCGATATAGTGTATGCCATAGCTCGCAGATTTTTTAGATATCGCATAACTCTTTCAAGAGCATGCGTTGATCATCTCCTGGATTTGAGACAAATCGACCGAGTTTGCTTACGAAAGGCGATGTCGTGTCTCGTGGCACTAGCTAAATACATAAGCGAGCCAATGATTTGAGAGTATCTTAGTTGGTCTCTAGCATTTCCTCGATTCTTTCAAGCAACACACTAGGATCATATGGTAGGAGAAAAATTGACGCCGCTATACCAAACGACTCAAGATCTTTTCCACATAGTGGACCAAGCAATGTAATCCCACCATCATCATCTCTCAATAGCTTGATGTTCGGATGACATCAGCTACTCCTGCATCCTTCATCTCAAAGGAACGAGATAAGAAATCTTTGACCTCCTTAATTGCATTAAGGTTGGTTCCAAAATCGATATGTCATCAACATACAAACAAAGGATGACTCCTCACCCCACCATGGCGATAGTATCGCACTTGTCGCCGTTTACAACAAAGCTCGCAGCGGTTAAGGTTTTATCAAATTTTTCGTAACGCTTAGGTGCTTGTTTAAGACCATACAAAGACTTCAGAGCTTGCACACTTTTCTTTCTTGACCATTTACTACAAAACCATCCGGTTGATCCATATAAATTTCCTCATCCAACTCTCCATTTAGGAAAGCTGTCTTAACGTCCATTTGATGAACGAGAAGACCGTGTGAGGCAGCCAGAGAAAGTAGTACTCGAATGGTGGTCAACCTTGCTACAGTGAGTAAGTGTCAAAGAAGTCTTCACCTTCCTTTTGGGTATAACCCTTGGCCACAAGCCTTGCCTTGTACTTCTCAATAGTACCATCAGGTCTTAGTTTCTTCTTGAACACCCATTTACATCCTACAGGTTTGCACCCATAAGGACGATCAGTGATCTCCCATGTTTCATTAGCTAAGATGGAATTCATCTCACTATGAACAACTTCCTTCCAGTAGTCAGCATCAGGAGATGTATAAGCTTCTGAAATGGAAGTGGGAGTATCATCCACAAGGTACACAATGAAATCATCACCAAAAGACTTTGCAGTCCTTTGTCTCTTGCTCCTTTTAGGAATTTCATTATCATCCTCCTTAGGACTTTTAGAGTGTTCAATCGGAATGATAGGTTCAGAGAATATAGCAAATTCCTGATTAGATGAACTAGGTATCTCCGGATTTGATGAGTAAGGTTTATCCTTCATTGGAAAGATATCCTCAAAGAAAGTCGCATCAGTTGACTCCATGATTGTACCGACATGAATGTCAGGTACTTCAGATTTTACTATCAAGAATCTATAACCAATGCTATGAAAAGCATAGCCCAGAAAAACACAATCAATGGTTTTTGGTCCAAGCTTGCGCTTCTTGGGGATTGGCACATTAACCTTTGCCAAACAACCCCAAGTACGTAAGTAAGAGAGTTTTAGTCTTTTCTTCTCCCATTCTTCGAATGGAGTAATTTCTTTGTTCTTTGTGGGAACTCGGTTTAGGACATGACACGGGGTCAATAATGCCTCCCCCACCATTCCTTAGAAAGACCCGATGTGTCTAACATGGCGTTAACCAAATCTGTTAGAGTACGGTTCTTTCTTTCGGCTACTCCATTTGACTGGGGTGAGTAGGGAGGCGTCCTCTCATGAATTATACCATGTTCCGCAAAAGAATCAAACTCGTTGGAAAAATACTCTCCACCACGATCGGACCTAAGCCTCTTAATCTTTCGATCAAGTTGATTTTCCCTCGACTTTATAGATTTTGAAGAAACTCAAAGCCTCATCTTTTGATTTCAAGATACACATGACAATATCTCGTAGAGTCATCGATCAAAGTCATGAAATATTTCTTTCCACCTTTTGTCAACACACCATTCATCTCACAAAGATCGAATGTATGAGCTCTAGTGGTGTTAAATTTCTCACTTGCGAATGTATGTGACTTGCGAGGTTGTTTAGCTTGCACGCAGACTTGGCACTTAGATCCCTTAACAGATGAGAAATCAGGGATTAAATTCATTTTGGCTAGTCACGTCATACAACCAAAATTAATATGACAAAGACGAGTGCCATTTGATTCAAAATTTGTGTAAATATGATTAACAACTTTATTACAAATGTCTTATAGATAAGGAACAAGCCTCCGCATTCATAGCCTTTACCAATAAAGGTTCCATACTTGAAATTACAAATTTATTGGACTCAAATACAATCTTGTAGCCATCTCGACACGTAAGAGATCCGCTAACAAGATTTTTATTTATTGAGGAACATGATGCACGTTCTTGAGCGCAGTCTTTCCCAAGTGAACTTCAGATCGACCGTACCAACACCATGAACAAGCATGCGAGCTGCCCCCATCAAGACGGTTTGAGTCCCTCCGACCGATATGAAGAAAACATGGAAATATCGTAATGTACATGTACATTAGCGCCCATGTCAATCCACCAATCGTGAGAATGACATAATGAAAGAACAAGAGGTAATATACCATACCCAACATCTTTCATCTCAACGTCGCCCATGACAACATTAGTAGCCTTGCTCTTCCCATGTTGGCGTTTGTCAAAGCGGTTGGGACAAGCAGGAGCCCAATGATTAGGATCACCGCACACATGACAAGCACCTTTCCTCTTATCTTCTTCTTGAAGTCGGTGGACCGTGAGGCCTTGTTCTTTCCATCGAACTTTCCTTTGTCATCAAACTTGCCTTTGTTCTTGAACTTGTAAGGTGGAAGTTCCTTCGTACTGTGTTGGCATTAGAACCTCCTCGGTACCTCGAGCACGTGTCTTTTGCTCTCGCCTTTTCTTCCACATCAAGAGTCCCAATGAGATCCGTCACGGAGAACTCTTGTCTCTTGTGCTTCAGAAGTAGCAAAATTCCTCCATGACTGGGAAGTTTGGCAATGATGCCCGCAACAAACTTGTCCAAGAACACACAAGTGAAGTGCTCAAGCTCCCCGGCAAGTGATCAGATCTCATGAGCCTACTCCACAATGGAGCGGTCATCAATCATCTTATAGTCATAGAATTGTTCCATGACATACAGTTCATCGCCAAAGATCGAGACTCCAAATTTTCTCTCGAGCATCCCACATATCTTTTCCATTGCTAAATGATGATATGAATCGACAATATTGTCGCCAAGGATGCCGATCAAGGCAGCCTTGAAAGTAGTATCAAGTTTTGAACGCCTCTCCCGAGCGGGATTAAGTTCCCCTCAGCGCCATAGATGGCGTTATAGCAGCTCATGATGCGGTCCAAACTGCAGCATTGCTCTCGCACGCCATCGCTTGTAATTCACACCTTCAAACACGTGGCTTCATAGAAGCAACAAAGCCACTTGGGGCAAATTCGAAATAAGGTTTTTGGATTGTTGAGAAATAGAGCAATTTACCAAGCGAATTATCCATAATAAACGCTAGATAAAACATGACTAGAATAATAGGTAATATACTAATCATGCTAAATGGCGAATACAAAATAAGGCATAAAACTCGATAGAATCGTAACAAGATTGAGACAGAAGATGTACACGGCAAGAAAGTAGAAACCGGGCGTTGGAACCGTCATTGGCCATGTCGCCGAGGAAGAGGGTGCTTGGTCGGGAAGAAGTCCTCGCCGGAAGACGTGCTATCGTGAGGGAGTCCGTGAAGCGAGAGTCGCGCCGATAGCGCTCCCAAAACCTTATCGCCTTCTCCGCATGACTCGGGCGCGGGTCTCGAGGCCCTCGTCCGGCTCGCGGCACGCCGCAAGACGGATGGGGAAGATGGAAGTAGCGCAGTGCTCGGAACTCGAGGCAAGGATGTGTAACAAGAATCGAGAGGAGGCGCGACCTCTCTCTTATAGGCGCAGAGGAGGCGGCAGCGGCGTAAGATGAAACGAAAGGCGCATTTAACTCGTGACAAACGTCCATTCAAAGCAAACGTTTCACCTTCAGACAACGTCCATTCAAAACAAACGTTACACCTTCAGATATCTGTTCATATATCATTCATGCGGCAAAATAAAGCTCGGCTCGAGATTCCGCAACCAGCGCCGTGACGTGACGTGACGAGGCGAGGCGGTGCGTGGCGTGGCGTGGCGTGGCGAGCGAGGAGGAGGAGGAGCGCGGTGGAACTCTCCTTCTCTCCTTCTCATCCTTTTACCAAGTGGTAGAAGAGCTCACCTTATAAGCTGGTCCAACTTCCACTCAACTAGCAATGTGGGACTAAACATTTGTCCCACCTCTTGTCTTGCATGAATGGGCCACATGGGCCTCTAGGATTTTCAGGAATTATTGAAATAGAAAATGGGCTAGAATATTTGGGCCAAAATTCCAACACTTCTTGTGTGCAAAGAGCAACCTTTGAAATTCGGCTGTCCGTCGATCATGGGCAACCTAAGTACAAAAATGAATTACACAGCTGGATATTCAAAGCTAAGATAGATCCGAATCAAGTAAAACTTAACTCGGATCTAGGTAGCTGGATATTCAAAGCTAAGACAGATCCGAATCAAGTAAAACTTAACTCGGATCTAGGTGGCTGGATATTCAAAGCTAAGACAGATCCGAATCAAGTAAAACTTAACTCGGATCTAGGTGGATGGATATTCGAAGCTAAGACATATCCGAATTAAGTAAAACTTAACTCGGATCTAGATGGCTGGATATTTGAAGCTAAGACAGATCCGAATCAAGTAGAACTTAACTCGGATCTAGGTGGCTGGATAACCGAAGCCGAAATAGATCCAGATTAAGCAACGCTTAATTCGAAATATGGATAAACCACGATCAATCCAAGGTATACAAGAAATTAACTTAGCAAATAACACATTTGAAGCCTAACAAAGCTTCCAAACGAACAACAAGTTATTCGGTTGCAAGCTTCGGGGACTAGTGTATATATACTATCATCTGAATAACAGACAAAATATCAACAGAAGCGCTTACCTCGTTCATCTTATCACTTTCAAGAACAATCTTAGCAGCCATATGCAAACGACCGCTGATATCGGAAAGCTGAAATGGCTGGTTACTCGGATTGCCCTCAAGCTGATTGGCGGCGTTCCAGTTGTTGGCATATTCCACCAGAGAGCCGAGGCTGTTCCCACTCTCAGTACGGGTCAGCACTTTACCTCAGACCCGTTGGGTAACCACCGCCGCCGCGGGACTCTTATGGAGAGTAAGCTGAGTATCAGCGGCCAGAGTGACAACAGGCTTAGCAGAGGAAGCCCCCTTACGGAATGCATCAGTTATGTTGGGCTGAGAAGAGATACCCGGCCCCTTATGAGATGCTAAAGGTTTGGTGACAACAACCTTCTTAGCCTTAGAAGAGGTGTCGGCAGCGGCGACAACCTCGGAACTAGGAGTGGCATCCTTGGAAGCAGGAGGAACTATGGTTTCCAAGGGGGCCGAGATGGTGATATCCTCGGTTGGAATTGGAGTTGCAGTTGGAATTGTGGGGGTCAAAGGAATTTCGGGGGAAACTTTGGTGGTCATAACAGGGGCGACAAGTTCAATAGGATGATCTACTGGAAGAGTTATGTCGGCGTCAGCAATGGGAGCTGTGGGTACATCTCGCCGAGGTGATGTCTGCGTTGCTGCAGGAGGAGAGTCAATGCGAGAGGGACTAGGAACCCGAATATCTTCAGGAGGCAGAGGAGAAGGCAGCCGAATTGTATGACTCGTCATACTCGGAACACTTGGCTTGGCAGAGAGAGGAGCTCTGCAAAAGCACAAAAAGTCGAATCAAAAGACAGAAAGAGAGAAACAAGAAGTACAAATGAAAATAAACTCACCCAGTAACTCTGGGCATGGTTTTACACTTTGGAAGGTGCTGGGCTGATTTCTTCGTTCGTTTCTTGGGAGCATCTTCGGAGGGACCTGCCAGAGCAGTGCGCTTCCTCGAGGTAGCAGGAGCTTGAGAGGCGAGAGGCTCGACGTCGTGCACCTGACCGGCCTGATTAGCTGGGTAAGTAGAAGCCGGAAATGCATAAGAGATAGGCATCGCGACGACTACCTCAAGAATTTGGACGTCGTTCGAGTCACATTCCTCCCCGTGGGCCGATGCCTTGCCACGGGAGCGAGCCGGAGCGACGTGTGACTTCGAGTCAGGTTCCCCGCTGTCCGGGGTGTTCCGATCTGCGGTCCACGGAAGGGCCATAACCTTGGCATCCTCGATCCTTTGCTCCGCAAACCTTTGCTAGAAAAGAAACAAAGTGGAGTTAGTGTAACACCCTCAGAATCGGACCTATGCAAGTTTGAGCAAAATTCGCCAAACCCGCATAGAAACGATTCAAAGGTGCCCACCAGGCACTTTCGTGCGGGTGGAAAACGAAGTAATAACATTACACAACAGTCCTCGATGGGACCCAGTAATGAGATATATATATAACAATGACTCCATGAGTCAAGAGTACAAATATAATATACAAAGATCCAAATCACCTTGAAAACGATAGAGCCCGACTACGGACAAGATGCAAATGGGGCTAAGAGCCTCAAGAATAACCAATGGCCCATAACCCTGCCTGTGCCAAGCGGAAGGGTAACCCCGCTAACGGCGTCGATCTCAAAACCTGCTTAAACAAAAGGGTGCCGACAAGGGCAAAGGAAAAGAAGGAGCGTCGATCGAGGCCAAGACACGAGGCTAGAATTGGCCATCCTCGCCACATAGGTATGGTGGATCGAGCGGCGCAACATGCACTAAACAACCTATAGAGACTCGATACAATCATGGCGGAAATCGAGGGGGTAAGAATGACCTAACGGATCCAACTCAAGCTAACACCAAAACAAACCCATCCGTATTTCCTCGAGACCAACGAGGAAGTCAACCGAGGAACTCACACGGTTGGCGTTTTACTTATTCGATTATCGTTGCGGCAATTACTAGTCGTGTTTTAGATAATCATCCCGATAAGATAAGCAGGCACTTTTAGTTAATCATTCCGCTTAGTTGTAACACTTACTAGTCAAATACAATTATCATGAGATAAACCCAAACCCAGGTTGTTGGTACTTTTATTCAGCCATTTCGTTGTAGAAGCAGATTTACTAGTCAGTACAATGGTCGCAAGCGACACACAAAACAAGCAATTGTGGGCGTATTATTTAGTCATTCCGTTGTAGTGGAGCTGATTACTAGTCATTATAAGTCAAGTTTATAGCAAGAACTTTAGTTATGCTTGTCTATGATCGAGATATCGGCTCCAAGTCGTCCATATCCGCGGACACGGCTTTCGAGAAAGTTTTACCCGGCGGGGTGCACCAATAGCAACACACGCCGATCAACCTCGGAAAAACCAAATCAAAACCCAACGAGGCTTTCACGATGAACAATCACAGATTCAGAAATATTTCAGGGCCACCCTTAAGTAGAACCCGCAACGGAGTAAGCAAGCTCCGAGACGGCCTCAAGGTTTATGGTCAGGAACGATCGGGAACCCCAAACGGGCTTGTCGACACCGCGAAATCGTGGTCCGATCCTAAGCAGATAAAGGTGCGTTACCGCACAATCGTAAATAAAGCGGTAAAACATGGCATAAGTACAGGATCGTAAATAAAACCTCAAACTAGTTTGTGGCCCCAAGAAATAAGAATGAATCAAGCTCTGGCTCAGGGGGGTCCCATATACCTCCCGGATGTGGATAGCGCGCAAAATCAAGGAACATGTATCAAGTACTCGGGGTCTTACGGGACACAAGTGGGCGTTCGGAAACCAAATATTATCTATCACCCACCGATGCCTCTGCTTATTTCAGTTTTAGTTGTTAAACAGGAATGTAAAGTGAATGAAAAGTAAAGCTAGAATCATCTCCAACATCAACATGCGGCAATACATCAACAACTGTGGCACTTGACGACACGCAACATCACTTGAGCAAGCGACTACGACGCGCAAGTCCAACTATCTACCAAACAACAGGTAATAGGATGTGTCCAAGGCAATATAGGGCTGCAGGGAATATCACAGGTACGGAAACTAAAGCATCGCAACACAGATAGCAATAGATCAACAGGAGGGAAGTAAATACTATAAAAGTAAGATAGGTAGAAAGGGGGAGATGCTCGCCTGAAAACATTGTCGAAGGGTTCGACCGAAGATCGGGGCGAAGCTCACATCAACTCAACGGCCTTATCCGCGAAGAAGCAAAACACTAGAAGAAACACCGGATGCAACATTTAATACCACGGCAGAAGATCGGCATGATGCATGCATGATGGATGGCATGGCAAAAGTGCGATGCAATTAGGTCATATTAAGTGGAACCGGGGTCCCGACAATTAATTAGGTGGTTCATGTTTATCTACCCCGCAATTTAAGTGTTGTTTAACAATGCAACAGGTGGAACCGGTTCGCTACACATGTTTAAATGAGGCCAATATGAGGCTAGATTTGCCCGCATATGGGCCCCATATTTATTTATTAGGTGAATCGGCATAAGGCCCCCAAACCACAGATATGCATGCGAGATGACAATTTAATGTGCAACAAGGTTGTGTTTCATTTATAAAAATAGGGTTTGCGGGAAGGGGGTTCACACATTTAGGGGTCTCGACGATCTTGTGGGTTCCGAGGTTCGGGTCTCGTGGTCCAGGTTCACGGTTCGGGCTCTAATGGATCGTTCTCGGATAACGGGGTTGGTCTTGGCGTTCGGTGACGAACTTGGCGTGGCGCCGGACGATCGGGCCTTGGGGTTCCACCTTGATTATCGGGACGAACTGGGCTCGACGTCGGGTCTCCGGGTTCCCGTCGAGTACTTGATGTTCCGTGAAGGAGTTCTTGTCGGGATTATCCGACACATACGGCTCGGACGGTCTTGGAGTCTCGCTACCGAGGTCTTGCGCGATTCTTCGGGTCTCGGTGAAGGGGTCTCGACGCTTCACGGTCTTGAACGCCGGACGGAGAGCTTGAGGTCGCGGTTCCAATGTCGGTGGCGATCTTGGCTTTGGGTTCGACCTTCTAGATCCCGACACGGTGACAGTTCGTCGGTGGTCCTCCGGTTTCGCCGCGGTTCTTGTCGTGCCGTGTAGACGCCCTTGTTGTCACAGTGGTCGCGCTTGGGCCGGTACCGTGGTCTAAGAAAGATCTTGCCGTACCCGTCGAAGAACTCGGATGCGGTTCAGGTGTCGATGGAACACTTGGTGTTCCCCGTGGAGGATCTTCGGGTTCGGCCTGCGGGGCTTGCAGAGACGGCAGGCGGTCGGCAGAACCGGGGCCAGGGGCACGGGGTCGGAGCAGGAGCACGGCGGTGGGCGCGGTCGCGGTGGCTTGGGGCGACGGGCTCGCGTGAGGCGGGCGAGGCGTTTGGCGGCGCTGGGGCAGCCGGGCGATGGCGGAAGAAGCGGCGGAAGCGAGGCGGCGGAGGACCTGGCGGGCGACTAACGCGCGAGGCGAGCCGAGGGAGCGGCGCGGCGGTGCGACGGAAGACGAGGTGGACGGAGGAGCTGCGCGGGCGCGAGGTACAGCGGGTTGCCGCGGCGCAGCCGCGGGATCGAGGCTGCCCGGCGGCGGAGGCGGCGCGGCTCGACGCCGCGGGGCGCGAGGGCGGAGGGACGGGCAGCGGCTGTCGGGAGCCGATGCGACGGGCGGGCGCGCCAGAGGCGGCTGAGGTGGGGGTGGCGAGGTGAGGCGAGGGGCCTGGCGAGCGGATCGCTGCGCGGCGATGGGGCAGGGAGGGAGGCGGAGGTGGCCGAGGCGGTAGGAGGCGCGGCGGCGCGCGAGGTGCGGGGAGGGTCTGGCGGCGGCGGCGCGCGGGCTAGGGGGGCTCGCCTGAGAGGGGATAGAGGAGGAAGGAGCGGCGGGGCCGTGCGCGGAGGGGAGAGGCGCGGCGGTTGGGGGAGCTGCGGGAGAAGAAGACGCGTGGGGAGGCGCGCGCGGGTGGCCAGGGGTGGGGTCCACGCGGGTTGGTGGCTGGCGGGTGTGTGCGTGTTGCGTGTGTGCTGAGAGGTGGAGAGAGAGGGTTGAGAGGAGAGAGAGGTGAGGGAGGACGTGGCAGCTGATGATTGGGGGGAAAGAGGGAGAGAGGTGAGGTGGCAGAGTGTGAGTGGCCAGGGTGATGTGGAGGCAAGGGGTGGGTAGGATTCTGGGTAGGTTTAGGATTAGATGGGGCAGATAGGAGGACCGATTTAGTCTTCTGGGGTGGTCGATCGGGTCAACCGGCCCGTTCGACTGCCCCTATTAAAATAATTTAAATTTTTATTTGTTTTAAACGGGCCGTTGGCAAACCAATAGCGGCCAAAACAAAATATTCCGGGGACCCGGTTTTGGTATTTGATTAAAGTTGGGGCGTTTGGAAAACAAACCGGGATTTGCGAACATCGTTTTATGCAGCCAATGTAGGATGATGACGATGCAATGCGCAAATTCAACGCGATTTTCTAGTAGTGGTTTTGCGGGATGCCACAATTCGACACCACTAACAATGGATCTCGCCCTCGAGATCCGCCTCATGGTACCGGAAGGAAGGTCGGCGTCTTCTCGCTGTAATTCCGCGACACCACTAACAAAGGTCGTTGTCCGTGCGCCGAGAGAACACTCCGAACAAAAAGATCAAGGCGGAGGTATCAACAAATAAAGCCACCTCTAACCGTTGGCAAGAGGGAACCGATGCATTCTCATCAACTTCAATGTACAAAAGCGAATAGAAAGGGTAGTCGGCATGGGGCCAATCCATCACGCACCCAAACTATTACTCCGCACAATCGGGAAAAGAGTGCAACCATTCTAATCGATCAAGATCTCGGACAAGCGAGGTTCGGATAAAAGGAGTGATGCATCGGATCGGATCCCATAGAGGATGTCGTCGTCGGAAACACCGGATAGCACAAACAAGGATCAAAGAACGGTAACACCGTGAGACGGATTCCTCGGATAGCATGAAGACCGATGTAGCAACACCGTTAGCAAAGGAGGAAGCGAAACCACAAGGTACGACGGAAACCCAACCACGAGAATTCACGGACTCAAGAAAGAGACGAGCGGATTCAAAACACGTAGGGGTAAGAGGGGAACATCGGAGGGTAAGGAGTAAAATCGGACCTAACGTAACTATCCAACCGGTTTTTGCAAAATAGTTTTGACACTCTACTGCTAGCTAGGTTATCCTACAGTTGGACTTGTAGGGTATCGCAACTGCTGAGCTCGATACCACTCAGAACACCCTCAGATCGGACCTATGCAAGTTTGAGCAAAATCGCCAAACCCGCATAGAAACGATTCAAAGGTGCTCACCAGCACTTTCGTGCGGGTGGAAAACGGCAATAACATTACACAACAGTCCTCGATGGGACCCATGCACGTATATATATAACTTGACTCCATGAGTCAAGAGTACAAATATAATATACAAAGATCCAAATCACCTTGAAAACGATAGAGCGTCCAGCTACGGACAAGATGCAAATGGGGCTAAGAGCCCTGAAGAATAACCAATGGCGTCCATAACCCGCGAGCCAAGCCGGAAGGGTAACCCGCTAACGGGTCGATCTCAAAACCTGCTTAAACAAAAGGGTGCCGACAAAGGGCAAAGGAAAAAGAAGGAGCGTCAAGATCGAGGCCAAGACACGGCGAGGCTAGAATTCGCGGTCCTCGCCTACATAGGTATGGTGGATCGAGCGCAGCGCAGATGCACTAAACAACCTATAGAGACTCGATACAACCGCGGAAATCGAGGGGGGTAAGAATGACCTAACCGGATCCAACTCAAGCTAACACCAAACAAACCCATCCCGGTATTTCCCCTCGAGACCAAGCGAGGAAGTCAACCGAGGAACTCACACGGTTGGCGCTTTACTTATTCGATTATCGTTGCAGCAATTACTAGTCGTTTAGATAATCATCCCGATAAGATAAGCGTGGGCACTTTTAGTTAATCATTCCGCTTTAGTTGTAACACTTACTAGTCAAATACAATTATCATGAGATAAACCCGAAACCCAGCAGTTGTTGGTACTTTTATTCAGCCATTTCGTTGTAGTTGCAGTATTTACTAGTCAGGTACAATGGTCGCAAGCGACACACAAAACAAGCAATTGTGGGCAGTATTATTTAGTCATTCCGTTGTAGTGAGCTGATTACTAGTCATTATAAGTCAAGTTTATAGCAAGAACTTTAGTTATGCTTGTCTATGATCGAGATATCAGGTCTAAGTCGTCCATATCCGGACACGGCTTTCGTAAAGTTTTACCCGCCGGGTGCACCAATAGCAACACACGCCGATCAACCTCGAAAACCAAATCAAAACCCAACGAGGCTTTCACGATCGAACAATCACAGATTGAGAAATATTTGGGGCCACCCTTAGAACCCAACGGAGTAAGCTCCGAGACGGCCTCAAGGTTTACGGGACGGTGAGAACGATCGGGAACCCCAAACGGGCTTGTCGACACCGCGAAATCGTGGTCCGATCCTAACAAGACAAAGGTGTCGTGACCTGCACAATCGTAAATAAAGCGGTAAAACATGGCATAAGTACAGATCGTAAATAAAACCTCAAACTAGTTTGTGGCCCCAAGAAATAAGAATGAATCAAGCTCGCCTGGGGGTCCCATATACCTCCGGATGTGGATAGCGCCAAAATCAAGGAACAGTATCAAGTACTCGGGGTCTTACGGGACACAAGTGGGCGTTCGAAACCAAATATTATCTATCACCCACCGATGCCTCTCGCTTATTCAGTTTTAGTTGTTAAACAGAATGTAAAGTGAATGAAAAGTAAAGCTAGAATCATCTCCAACATCAACATGCGGCAATACATCAACAATCGTGGCGACGACACGCAACATCACTTGAGCAAGCGATCACGACGCGCAAGTCCAACTATCTACCAAACAACAGGTAATAGGATGTGTCCAAGGCAATATAGGGCTGCAGGGAATATCACAGGTACGGAAACTAAAGCATCGCAACACAGATAGCAATAGATCAACAGGAGGGAAGTAAATACTATAAAAGTAAGATAGGTAGAAAGGGAGATGCTACTTTGAAAACATTGTCGAAGGGTTCGACCGAAGATCGGGGCGAAGCTCACATCAACTCAACGGCCTTATCCGCGAAGAAGCAAAACACTAGAAGAAACACCGGATGCAACATTTAATACCACGGCAGAAGATCGGCATGATGCATGCATGATGGATGGCATGGCAAAAGTGCGATGCAATTAGGTCATATTAAGTGGAACCGGGGTCCCGACAATTAATTAGGTGGTTCATGTTTATCTACCCCGCAATTTAAGTGTTGTTTAACAATGCAACAGGTGGAACCGGTTCGCTACACATGTTTAAATGAGGCCAATATGAGGCTAGATTTGCCCGCATATGGGCCCCATATTTATTTATTAGGTGAATCGGCATAAGGCCCCCAAACCACAGATATGCATGCGAGATGACAATTTAATGTGCAACAAGGTTGTGTTTCATTTATAAAAATAGGGTTTGCGGGAAGGGGGTTCACACATTTAGGGGTCTCGACGATCTTGTGGGTTCCGAGGTTCGGGGTCGGTCTCAGGGTCCAGGGTTCGACGGTTCGGGCTCGGCGGGATCGTTCTCGGATAACGGGGTTGGTCTTGGCGTTCGGGTAGACGAACTTGGCGTGGCGTCGGACGCATCGGGGCCTTGGGGTTCCACCTTGATTATCGGGGACGAACTTGGGCTCGACGTCGGGTCTCCCGGGTTCCCTGTCGGAGTACTTGATGTTCCGTGAAGGAGTTCTTGTCGGGGATTATCCGGACACATACGGCTCGGTACGGTCTTGGAGTCTCGCGCCCGAGGTCTTGCGCGATTCTTCGGGGTCTCGTATCGGTGAAGGGTCTCGGCGCTCACGGTCTTGAACGCCGGACGGAGAGCTTGGAGGTCGCGGTTCCAATGTCGGTGGCGATCTTGGCTTTCGGTTCGACCTTGAGATCGACACGGTGACAGTTCTCGTCGGTGGTCCTCGGTTTCGTCGCGGTTCTTGTCGTGCCGTAGACGCCCTTGTTGTCACAAAGGGTCGCGCTGGCGTACCGTGGTCTAAGAAAGATCTTGCCGTGCCGTCGAAGAACTCGGATGCGGTTCAGTGTCGATGGAACACTTGGTGTTCCCGTGGAGATCTTGAGTTGACTGCGGGGCTTGCGAGACGGCAGCGGTCGGCGTAACTGCCGGGCACGGGTCGGAGCAGGAGCACGGGCGCGGGCGCGCGGTGGCTTGGGGCGACGTGGGCGGAGGCGGGGCGTTCTGGCAACGCTGGGCACACGCCGGCGACGGTTGGGAAGCGGCGGAGCGGAAGACGAGGCGGCGGAGGACCAGACGGGCCGGGCGACGGAACGGCAGCGAGCTCGAGCGGAGCGGGCAGTGCAGCGGCAGACGAGGTGGGGAGGAGGCGCGGCGCGAGGTACGGCGGGGCTGCTGCGCGGCAGCCTGCTGGGATCGAGGCTGCTCCGGCGGGCGAGGCGGGCGCGGGCGGGACGCTGGGCGCGCAGGGAGGGAGGGGAGCAGTCGGGCGGGGAGCCGGGCGGACGGCGGGCGCGCGGCCGAGCGGCGAGGTGGTTGGGGGCGGTGAGCGAGGTGAGGGCGAGGGGGGGCTGGCGAGGCTGCGGGCGAGGTGGCGGTGGAGGCGAGGGCGGAGGTGGCGGGGCGGTAGGTGGGCGCGCTGAAAGGGAGGGGTCTGTGCGGCGGCGTGGGCTAGGGGGCTCACTGAGAGGATAGAGGAGGAAGGAGGGGCGGGGCCGAGGGGAGAGGCCTTGGCGGTTGGGGAGAAGGAGAAGAAGACGTGGGAGGCGCGCTGGTGGCTGGGGTGGGGTCCACGCTGTTGGTGGGCAAGTGGTGTTGCGTGTGTCTTTGAGAGGTGGAGAGAGAGGGTTGAGAGGAGAGAGGTGAGGGAGGACGTGGCGGTGATGATTGGGGGGAAAGAGGAGAGAGGTGAGGTGGCAGTGTGAGTGGCTGGTGATGTGGAGGCAAGGGTGGGTAGGATTCAGGTAGGTTTAGGATTAGATGGGGCAGATAGGAGGACCGATTTAGTCTTCTGGGGTGGTCGATCGGGTCAACCGGCCCGTTCGACTGCCCCTATTAAAATAATTTAAATTTTTATTTGTTTTAAACGGGCCGTTGGCAAACCAATAGCGGCCAAAACAAAATATTCCGGGGACCCGGTTTTGGTATTTGATTAAAGTTGGGGCGTTTGGAAAACAAACCGGGATTTGCGAACATCGTTTTATGCAGCCAATGCAGGATGATGACGATGCAATGCGCAAATTCAACGCGATTTTCTAGTAGTGGTTTTGCGGGATGCCACAGTTAGCAAAAGAAGTCACAAACGCAATTAGTAAACAAACACAAATGCGTAAATTTACCTCGGGAGGGGGATTCCCGCGGGTGAACGGCCTCAGCCCCCATGTCCAGTCCTCCGGCATATCAGTCTTAAAGATAGCTCGGACACGCTTGTAAATAAGATAGTCGTCAAGCTCAACCGTCGAAACTCGGTTGGGATCGAGAGGACCACTCATGTAACAGAGCTTGTGCGAGCGAAGCTAGAAAGGGCAGATTCGGCTGCTGACGAACGTGGTCATCAAATCCTCACCGCGGATCCCAGCATGGATCAACTCCTTCAGCCGAATCTCGAATGCCTCGGCCAAAGCATGGCTCTTCCTGGGGTTGTAGTTCCAGTTCTTATTGGAAGGGGGGCCAATAGAAAAGGCAGTGAGCCGAATCTTGTCTTCTTTTTCTAGTGTTTTTGACATAGAAAAACGATCTATGCCACTTCTTGCAAGACTCGAGGCCATCAACACGAGGGAACTCAGATTTCCTTCGAGGTGTAATGGACGCAGCTCCACACTGGGTAAGGTATTTCTCAGAGGGTTGAAGAGATTTGTCCGGAACGACATTAGATTGGATCTGGAAGAATTTAGGCCAAACGGACACAGAGGGCCAGAGGCCGAAGTACCCCTCAGAGGCCCAGATATAGGCAGACAGGGAGGCAATAGCGTTGGCTGGAAGGTGATGCGGCTGGAGGCCGAAGTAATCAAGAAATTCCCTAGCGAAATCGCTAAGGGGAAGACCGAACCACGAGCAAAGTGGGACATGAAAACAACGTACTCGCCTTCGTTGAGTACAGGAGAAGATTCGCTACCGGGCAAACGACAGCTTACCTCGGCAGGAATCCGACGTGTCCTAATTAGCCACTCAATCTCACGACGAGAGACGGAGGAGCCCTGCTCTGGACCAAACGCTACGTCATCGTCTTCGACGAGCTCTCCGCTAACAGAACTAGACATGAGCTCACCGGAGGAATCGAGGGAGGAGAACCTAGCGACGGAGGAAGGCCTGGAAGCGCATGGCCCCGTCGTGGTTCTAAGCGAGCACGGCGACGGAACGGAAAAGAACCGCTGCAGGAAATTTAGAAAAACAGAAGATGCGCCTAGGGAAGGAGCCTAGCGACGGGACCGTAGAAAAACTCACCGGCGGTGGCGCCGGAGCAAGCGCACGGCGATGAGGTCGTCAGAGCGGAAGGACCGCGGCGTCGCCGTCAAGGAGATCGACAATGGCGTAGCCACAGGCACACAGACAGATGCACAGGCACGAGGAGGAAGAAGAGGAATGGTGAGCGAAGGGGGAAAGTGAATCCTCTAGCCCCGCACCCCTCCTTATAACCGCGCAGCCCTGGCGGTAGTGGGATCATGCGTGCGAGCGCTAACTGTGTATATCGCGTATGCGGCAGAACCGCACGCATCTGAGTGGAGCCACACCAAAGGCCGCACGACGCAGGAGAGGATCGGGCCTCCTGACCGATGCGGCGCACGAGGCGTCACTGCGCCGACGCGATGGGCGCAGTAATCACTGTAGCTTGTCAGTGGGCACTGTAGAAGAACAAAAAACTAGAAAAATAATGATAAGTGTTACACGTAGGACGAGGCGTGCTCAGGAAGCTGTGCGGATACCTCGAACGGGAAAAAGTAACTCGGAAATAAGGGGATACGTATGTTGGGAAACTGATGTGGCTCGACCGAGGTTATAGGCAGGACCACACCAGCTTCGGGGACTAATGTTGGGGAGGTGACCCCGGATAGGGTCAAGACAGGGAAAAGACGAAAGGAGTCTCCCTTGTCATGAGCCGAGCTACTGTTTATATCGGCCGAGTCATGTAAGAGTCGGCCGAGCTAATCAAGTCCATGACAGTTACAAAAGGATAAACACCTTATCCGGCTAACATATGAGTTAAGTCGGTCGAGTAAGTCTGACTAACTTGAATACAGGTGAAGGCCGAACCGAGTTATGCGAGACAAGGCCGAGTAACACGAAGCTTGCAGGGGAAGGAGGTGCCTATAGTCAAACCCTAGTCGCTAGCTAGGGAGAATCTGAACAGAGCCAAGCACAAAGGACAAGGAGCAGAGCAGCAGAAGGGCAGAAGAAGGTCACGGAGGTGACAGTCATGGAGCCCGAGGCGCGCAGGTGGGGCTCTCTGGAACATTGCCGTCGTTAGAAGGGGGACATGGAAAGAGGGTCGCCGAGTTACCATATTGGGACAAGCATATTCCTCGAATATGCTTGCCATGTCAGCCCTAGGAGGAACCAAGGCACCCCTTTATAAGGGGAGAAGCGGGCTCCTGAGAAGGGATCGATTCATTCTACGCCGTAAGGCTCGTGTAGTAGCTCTCTTCTTCCTGCAAACAGCTCGAGGAGCACTTGTAGTCCCAAAGAAGAGAAATAAAGATCTGGATGTTAGCTGTTTGAGTGTAGAGATAACTACATCTTCCCTCCCCGGATCCCTCTATCATCCATTGGCCCCATACTTTAGCCTACCCATGGCATCTGCCGTGCCACCACCACGACAGCACCCCTTTATAAGGGGAGACGCGGGCTCCTGAGAGGGATCGATCCATTCTACACCGTTAGGCTCGTGTATTAGTTTTCTTCCTCTCTATGATCCAGCTCGAGGAGCACTTGTATTATTGAGAAGAGGAATCGAGATTTACTTACAAGACACTTGAGTGTAGAAATCACTACATCTTCCCTTCCCGGATCCCTCTAGCATCCATTGGCCCCATACTTTAGCCTACCCATGGCATCTGCCGTGCCACCACCACGACACCTAGTAGGCCATGGGCCTTTCTACCAACTGTGGGCCACCCGGGTTAGCCGGATTAGAGACATTCAATGGTGGTGCCATTTAGCATATCCCCAACAGCCATCACGCTCTCCCTCACCACCGTTGTCTCCCGAGCTTGAGCCAATCGACACCGGCTTCGAGTTCGCCATGACCATCCACTCGAGCATGATGCGGGACATGATGCTCCTTCCCCGCAAATTCGCGTTGCTGGTCGACGGCGCAGAGTGCTATCAGGTCATGCTGCGGGCAGCCGGTGTCAATATCGGCGCGTGGCTAGTGGAAGTGTTGTTCGACCGTCTTGGCCAGATGTTTCTCGGCAACAGATGGGAGAAGTTCGTCTGACGGCACCAAATTGAAGTGAGCAACTTCGTCGTCTTTAAGTACGACGGCGAAGCCATGATCATCGTCAGCGTCTTCAACGACACCATGTGTCGTCGCTGCTACCTTTCCGACTTCGACTCTGGCAAGTAGGCATAGCATTTGACTAGGATGTGTACTCGACATGTATTGTGTTTGAACTATGGGCATTAGCCATTTGCAATGACAAGTTTTTATTCAAATCTTAAGCATTTTACAAGAAAACCACACCTACAACTATGTGCCGCCTACAACGCTTGGGCGGTGGCGCCGGAGGGTCGATAATACCCCATTCTTCTTCGAGAGAGCGGACGGTCGCTTGCTGCGTCTGCAACTCCTCTATAGTTTGGGCGAGGCGAACACGAAGGTAAGCATCGTCAGGATTGGCCCGCACCACTGCCCGAAGCTCATCACGCACGTCTGCGAGCGCGACATACTGACATAAAGATGCGGTCCATCACCTCCCACGCGAATGGCTCGCCGGTGGTCCTGTTGTGTCGAAATAAGTGCGCCACGGCTGATGGTTGCGGAACGTACTGTATATTCGTGGCAGCCCCGGAATCAGAGGCGGCATCACGTCCGCTAACTCTGGCGGGTTCGGCCACCACAAGGTCAATGGGTGCCTCTTCTATGTGGATGTTGTGGTTGCCACCGAGGCCAGTGCGGCGAGGCGGACGAACATGCATGGTGGTTCAGGTGATTGCTGGGTGTAGCTACCTTGGTTGTTCTTCCTTTTTATGGCTACGTCTGGACGTGATGGGAAACGTCTAGAACAAACAGAAAACAGCGGAAGACGGCGAGGCGGCGGAAACACACCGAAAAGAAAGGCCAAAACCGATGTCGGTAAAAGTCTATTCGCTGATAGATAGTGCTGCTAAACACGGCTGATCGGACAGTCAGACCACGACCAGAAAGCGATGGCAACCTAATTTAAATAAACAAAAAGAGACAATTTGGATAGACACCCCGTGGAGATGCCCTTACTAGAGAGAATCAAAGCAGCGGTACACGTAGTAAAGTGATCTTTACTGTACAACAGGAGTACAGGATTAACCAAAGCAGCAGTAAACAATGTACTTACTACAAATTAGCTTTACTGTACTGAATAATTTTCATCAAACTACTCTAAAACACGTGAAAGCAGCAGTACAGTACTTGTCGTCGAATCAACACAGCCTAACCGTCTTCACGAGGACGAGGATACTCCTTACATCCACAAATAAGTGTATCTTCAATATTGTAATAAGTAAAAAAAAAAATAAGATTTAACAATTTTTTCAAAAAATAAACTACATTTATAACGCGAAATTACTAGCACTAGATTTTTAAAAATATAATTCCAAGATAGACCTAATTGATGTCATATATGTTGCTACGTTTTTCAATAAGCTTACTTTTCACTAACTTGATTCGGAACTTAGTCTCTGTTTGTTCTCTTACTAGTCGCTTCTAGTTTTTTGTTAAGGATGGTCGTACCCGGACGTCCCTTCATCCATGTGACAGCTCTGGCGATTTGTACCTCGTTGGATCTTCCTCCACCGCCACCACCAGCCGCCTCGCCCTCTCCGTCGGTGTCTATTTCTGGCACGCGCGCCTCGGCCACCCTAGATCCATCACTCTTCGTCAAATAATGAAAGGATTTCCTTTTTCTTGTAATAAAACTGATACTCATTCTTGTGAAGCATGTCGTCTCGGCAAACATGTTCGCCTTTCGTTTAGTTCTTCCTCCACAGTCGCGTTTTTTCTGTTTCAGTTAATTCATAGTGATGTTTGGATCTTGCCAACTCTAAGTAATTCTGGTTTTAATTACTATCTTGTGATTTTAGACAATTATTCGCATTTTGTGTGGACTTTTCTCCTTCGCCGAAAGTCTGATGTCCCCGCCACCCTCGCCTCCTTCTTTACCTACGTCTCCACACAATTTGGTCGCCCCATCCACGCTCTCCAAATTGACTACGGCAAAGAGTTCGAAAACATCACCGTCCGTACCCTCCTCGCCTCTCATGGTACCGTATTCCATCTAACGTGTCCCTACACCTCTTAACAAACCGGTGACGCCGAACGCATCTTCCGCACTCTCAACGAATGTGTTCGCACCCTTTTGTTCCATGCGCATATGCCTCCATGGTTCTGGCTGGATGCCCTCGCCACTGCTACCCTTCTCGTCAACATCCACCTGTGTCGTTCTCGCTGGAATTACGCACTGCACCATCTTATGTTCGGTGTGCCCCTTCCTATGATGATCTCCGCATCTTTGGTTGTCGCTGCTACCCCAGCATCGCCGCCATCGCCGTGCACAAGCTCGCCCCCGCTCCCTTCCTTTTGTGTTCCTCGGCTATCCTGCTAAAACCAAGAGTTATCACTGCTATGATCCTCTCATTGCGTGATCACCTCCCGACACAATTACTTTAATGAGTTGTTTTTTCCGTTTCAGCAGCGACTTTTGGCGACTCCTTCAGCGACACCTGTGGCCCCCTTTGAGGCCGGCCCTGGACGACGACGGGCCACCACAACTGTTCCCGCACCTGCCCAGCCGATTCCCTCGGTGACTGGGCATGCACCGTCATCCGCGTCGACCCCATCCGTGCCTACGCCTACGACACCATCCGCGTCGACCTCGTCCGCGCCTGCGACCCTAGCCGCGTCGCCCTCCGCCTCGACGCCCGCCTCTGTCTTGGTGTATCCCTCGACGGCCATGTCCTTCTCATCACCCCCTACAGCTGTCGACACCCTGCCCCTCCACCTGCGGGTGTTATCACTCGTGCACGGGCGGGTGTGCGCCGCCCGTCTACTCGCTACCCCTCCGCCGAGTACGTCTGTGCGGCCTCTACATCCGCGCCCTCATCGGCGCTCTCACTGATGCCCACTTCTGCTCGGGTTGCCCTTCGAGACCCGCATTGGCTCGCAGCCTTGCAGGAGTTCGGCGCCTTACAACGCAACCAAACTTGGACGTTTGTCCCGTGACCCCTCGTGCAAACGTCATCACCGGCAAATGGGTGTTCAAGCACAAGTTGCGTCCTAATGGGACACTTGAGTGCTACAAGGCGTGCTGGGTGGTCCGTGGTTTCCATCAACGCGCCGACATCGACTTCACGGATATGTTTGCCGCGGTTGTCAAACCGGGCATGATCCACACGTTTTGCACATCGCCGCCTCTCGATATTGGCCGACGCATCTGATAGGCATCTACAACGCCTTCCTTCATAAACACCTCTCCGAGCAGGTGTACTGCTAGCAGCCACTGGTTTTGTCGATGCTGCCCACCCTGACCGCGTGTGCCTGCTTTCGTGCTCCCAGTATGGGCTGAAGCAAGCACCACGTGCTTGGTACCAGCGCATCACGGCGTTTCTTCATGAGATTGGCTTCCGCCTCAACGCGCTCTGACGCGTCGCTGTTTGTCTTCCGATAAGGCACCGATGATGCCTACCTGCTGCTCTATGTTGATGACATCATCTTGACGGCAAGCACCACCGCTCTTCTTCGACAGCTCACTGATTGTCTTTGTGCTAAGTTCTCCATCAAGGACTTGGGACCGCTTTATTACTTCCTCAGCCTTGAGCTGGTACGTAGAGCGGACGGGTTCTTTTTTCATCAGCGGAAGTACGCTCATGAGCTTCTCGAGCACGTCGGGATGCATAACTGCAACCCCGCGCCCACCCCTATCGACACAAAGGTCAAGCTATCCGCAAGTGATGGATCACCGAATCTTGACGCATCTCTATACCTCTCCATTGTTGGTGCCTTGCAGTACTTGATCCTCACACGACCGGAGTTGCAGTATGTTATGCAGCAGGTGTGTCTTCACATGCATGCGCCTTGTGATTACCATTGGACCGCGATCAAACGGGTTCTGTGCTACATCTGCGACACTATGGACCTCGGTCTCTCGATACATGCCTCGCCCTCCTCGGATATTGTGGCTTACTTTGATGCAGACTAGACTGGCTGCCTCGACACACGGTGTTCTACCTCGGGATAATGTGTTTACCTCGGCTCGTCGCTCATCTCTTGGTCGTCCAAGCGACAACCCACTGTCTCGCGCTCTAGCGATGAGGCTGAGTATCGTGTCGTGGTCAATGCCGTCACTGAGTGCACCTGGCTTCGTTAGCTGTTTTATGGCAATGTCTTGGATGCCTACCTCTCCGCCAACCCCGTTTAGCATCGACGCACCAAGCACATCGAGCTGGATATCCACTTCGTTCGCAAGTAGGTTGCTCTCAGTCACTCTTGAGTACTTCACGTGCCAACCTCTTAGAAGTTTGCGGATATCATGACGATGGTTTTGCTGACGTCGACCTTTGACAAGTTTCGATTCGGTCTGTGTCGGTACCAACCCTTCGACTTCGGGTGTGTGTGTTGACTGTTGAGAGATATTTGTAGTCCAGTTGGTCTCCTTATAACACTAAGATTGTACCCTGTAATTTCCTATATATACGTGGCAGTTGTCCCTATTGGAGCTATGCAATCTCCCATAATCTATCTATATGTATAAACCTAGAAGTGCTCCAACGATGATGTGAACGATCGATCAAAAGAGAGTGGCGATCGTGATATGGTGGCCCTAAACCCATCCACTTAGAGTTCGTTCCCTAAATGTCGACGTGGCTCCGCTATGCCTCTGTTGTCCTTGGAGGTTTGAAGTGTAGGGTTTGTTGTATAGAAAACAAAAAAAATCTACCGCGAGAACGCACAAAACCAAGATCCAATCAATGGAAAAGCCAATATCTAATCCACGAGATAGGTGCAACGAGATTGAAGAGAACTAACCCTCGAAGACCCAAAGCATTAACGAGATCTAATCTCGTGGTTGATGTAGTCGATCACTTGCCGATCTTCTGGCGCCATGTTCCGGCATTGCTTCCGCACTCGGTCACACATACGGAGTCGAAGAAGACCTTCCTATCCCCGTTCTAGTGGGAAGCAGAGGTAGTAGATCCCGTCGGAATCCCAGCAGCACGACGGCGTGGTGGTGGTGGTGGAGGAGAGATTTCTGCAGGGCTTCACCTAAGCCGGAGCAGGAGAAAGGAGGAGAAGGGTGGCGGCTAGGGTCGAGGAAGAAGGGGAAGGGGTGCTCCCTCCCCTCCCATCTTTATATAGAGGGGGGTGCGGCTAGCATTCCCCCTTGTCCCACCTCCTCCAAGTGGCGACGCAAGAGAGAGGGGGGAGGGAAACTTGCCCCCCAAGTCTCCCCCCACAAAACCCTAGGGCAGGCCGGTTTGGCCCTTTGGGCTTGGTGCGACTGGCCCATGAGCCCCTGCAGCATCCCTTCATTCCATGTGGCTCCTCCCGGGGTGGTGGACCCACTAGTGGCCCCTCTAGAACATTCTAGAAGCTCTAGTCAAAATACCAAAAACTTTTCCGAACTCCGGAAGATAGCTTCCTTTATATGAATCTTATTCTCTGGACCATTTCGGATCTCCTTGTGATAAGTAATCTTTACTCGTACCGTGATATGACATCCCTTATGACCTAGTCACATGCTTGCAAGCCAATTGGATGACATTCCACCGAGAGGGCCCAAAGTATATCTATTTGTCATTTGGATGGACAAATCCCACTCTTGATCCATGTGCTTCAACACATACTTTTGGAATACCCAATGCCACCTTTATAACCACCCAGTTACAAAGTGGTGTTTCATGTCATCAAAGAACTCATACGGTGATGGTGATTAACATGATCTCATGGTCGAAGGATTAGGTTACTATGTATTTGAAAGCTTGTAGAAAAAAGAAATTAATGACTTGATCTTATGCTATGCTTACTATGGGTGTGTGTCCATCACATCATTCTCCTAATGATATGATCTTGTTATTAATAACATCCAATGTCCATGATCAGGAAACCATGATCATCTATTAATCAACAAGATAGTTTAACAAGAGGTTTACTATGTGTTTACAAAACACATAAGTATTAATGTTTCCTATTAATACAATTATAGCATGGGATGTAAACATTTATCATAAACACAAAGATATAATAAAAACCACTTTATTATTGCCTCTTGGGCATATCTCCAACAGTCTCCCACTTGCACTAGAGTCAATATTCTAGATTACATGGTAATATACCTAACACCCATGATGTTCTGGTGTTGGTCATGTTTTGCTCTAGGGAGAGGTTTAGTCAAAGGATCTACCACATTCAGATCTGTGTGTACTTTGCAAATCTTTATGTCACCATCTTGGACATACTCGTGAATCGAATGAAAATGTAGGTTGATGTGCTTAATCTTCTTGTGTGACCTTGGCTCCTGTGCATTAGCTATGGAACCCATGTTGTCACAATAGATGGCCATCGGGTCCAACGCACTAGGAACCACACCAAGCTCAGTAATGAACTCCTTCATCCATATCGCTTCTTGTGAAGTCTCCGAAGCAGCTATGTATTCCAATTCAGTTGAAGATTTTGCCACAACGCTTTGCTTGGCACTCCTCCAGCTCATTGTTGCACCATTCAAAATAAATATGTATCCAGACTGTGACTTAGAGTCATCCGGATCGATGTTCCAACTAGCATCAGAGTAACCATTTATAACGAGCTCTTTGTCACCTCCATAATAAAGAACCATATCCTTAGTCCTCTTTAGGTACTTTAGGATATTTTTGACCGATGTCCAGTGTTCCAATCCTCGTTCACTTTGATATCTACTGGTCAATCTAACAACATGTGTGAAATCTGGTCTTGTACACAGCATGACATACATGATAGAACCTATGGCCGAGGCATAGGGATTTAATCCATCCTTTCTTTATCTTCTGTCGTAGCTGGACTTTGAGTCTTACTTAAGGTCTTATCTGGCAACATGGGCAAGAACCCTTTCTTGGTTTCTTCCATTCTAAACCTCTTTAGAACCTTGTCCAAGTATGTACTTTGTGAAAGCGCTATTAAGCATCTTGATCTACCTCTATAAATCTTGATGCCTAAGATGTATTCTGCTTCGCCAAGATCCTTCATTGAAAACTATTATTCAAATAGCCTTTGACACTTTCAAGAAGTTCTATATCATTCCCAATAAACAATACGTCATCCACATATAGTACTAGGAATGCTACAAAGCTCCCACTCACTTTCTTGTAAATACAAGCTTCTCCAAAAGTTTGTATAAATCCAAAGTTTTTCATAACCTTATCAAAATGTTGATTCCAGCTCCGGGATGCTTGCTTCAGTCCATAAATGGAGCGCTGAAGTTTGCATACCTTGTCAGCATATTTAGGATCGACAAAACCCTTGGGTTGTACCATATACAACTCTTCATCAATATCACCATTAAGGAATGCCATTTTGACATCCATCTGTCAAATCTCATAATTGAAAATTGCAGCGATTGCTAACAAAATCCTAATAGGTTTTAGCTTCGCTACCAGTGAGAAAGTGTTGGGGATATGCTATACGGGTATCCTCATAGCATGTCTCCTATACGGATAACCCGGGTGGCCCACAGTTGGTAGCATGGCCCATGTCCTGCTGGGCGGCCCAGTTAGATGGATTCAGAAGGGAGGCCCATGCTAGATAAAGGAAGGCTACAGAGGAGTCACCGACGTACCCGGAGCCTTGGAGTGCAAGACACGCTAGACTAGTTGTATGCAGTGTAGGACTCTGTACCTGTCCAGCTAGGACTTTTCCCTATAACCCTAGGACCTGGCGACTATATAAGTCTGGCCTATGGGAGCCTTTAGGGCACCAATCAACTCACACCTCGCACAACGAACCGATCCCTGTAACTCGGCGTATTGCCATTATAGTGATTTATAGCAGTAGTAGGATTCCGCCACCGCTGGGATCGAACCAGGTAAGTGTTACCTCGTGCCGTCAACCGTCCGCCTTACCCCACGTCTCTAAACACGCCCGTGAGGACCCTCCATGGCATACTTGTCGGCAATACCACGACGCTTGGCGCACCGTAGCAAGAGGCGCTTCAGGATCTTCAGCGGGCGAGGACCAAGATCTTCGCGGGAATTGGCGAAACCGTATCCATCGGTCGTGTTCTCTTCTCCGGCAACATTCTGATCGTCCCCCCGACGATTACTGGATCCCGGGAAAGATGAACCCTACGCGGTGCTCGATCGTCCCCATCAGAGATATCCACCTCTTCATCGGCGAAACAGACTCAGGCACCAGTTCCCTGGGAGTCGGAGGAACGTCGAGACCCGCACGGACCTCCTACGGGCAGGATACGTTTGCGAAAGGATTGATGCCGGATCTCTATTCGGATTTTGCCGGCAAAGATCAGAAAAATTCAAGGCCCACCCAAACCGCCCCTGTGCAGGATATAATGGTAGAAAATAGCTGCAAGTTCGCCAGCTTCGTCCGTGAGTCTGGACAACAGAGTTCCAAGTTCGTCGGCATGGTTACTATCTTTGATCTGGCGCATTGCGTTCAGAGAGAGGGAGAAAACCCCCCGCGATTACCTTGCCAGATGGCTCCCTATATGGGTTGACCTGGCACATTACCCCAATGATGATGCCATGTATCACTTTGTTGAAGGACTGGACCAAGGAACACTTCTCCGATATTCACTAAGGCGGCAACAGGCTTCAGGACGCCTCACCTTTGAAGGCATGGTGAACACCGTCAACAACTACGCGGAGGCTGAGGAGGCAGCCCAGATAGCGCTTGCGTTCATAGACGGTGCAGCTCCACATCAGCCACCGCCACCACCGCCTCTGATCATCGTTGCTGCAGCTGCACCACCGCCTCCAATCATCGTCGCAGTAGCTGCACCCCCACCTCCAGTCGTCATCGATGCTGTCACACCACCGCCGCCCATCATCGAGGAAGCCCCGGCACCCTCCGACTTCGTGCTTGACGCGCTCTACGCCGACATCAGCGCTGACTCGGAGGAGATAGACTTCAGTCCGGAGGAGCTAGACTCTGCCATGCAGGAGATGGAGGAGGATTTCCAACGCGACGAGCAGGCCGACAACGTCGTCACATCCTGAGAGGTGTGCGTCGCCATTGGGACCGTGATGGAAGAAGACCAACCTGGAAAAGCTCCGCCTAAAGCACTGGACAAGGGGAAGGGACCACCTATTGCTGCCGACAAGGATCGTGCAAAGGTCATGCCCCCTCCGCCTAACCCAGTGCATCAGCCGCAGTAACTCAACATCGGTCCGAGTAACAACACAAGAACCCGCCTCCCAAGATCTACGTCCGCTGCCCAAATTACTCCGGCTGATAGAGTGATGTACGGCAACCTGTTCGTCAAGCCCATGACTATAGCTCATATCTGGAGTGTAGTCCATCTTGACAAGAAGCGCTAGAAGCTGCTGGAGGAAGCGCATGCCATCGCTAAGCAAGGCGCAAAGCTGGATCGAGACCTGGCCAACACGAGGAAGTCAATAGAGAAAGCTAGAGCCATGGAGGCTGATTACAAGACTCTGCTTCAGCAGCAGAAGGATAAGAAAGCTCCGGCTCGCATCATCAACGATCCTGGTGTACGGAGAAACCTAGGATGGGCTCCCTCGAAGCCGCCGCAAGCAAAGCCATACATTGACAGCAAAGGCAAGCAGCTGATGCCCACTCCTCTTCTTAAATCTCGCCGTCGCCAAGACCCTTTTGGAGCAAGATAGATCACCCGTGGCAGTGGGGCAGGTCTATCACCTTGTGGCCAAGGCGGTGAAACAGCAGGAAAAGGCCACCTCTCAGAGGCTTGAGTCTGACCCAGCGTTTTGCCAGTCTAGTCAGCATAAGCCACCAAGGGACCGATCTCCTCATGATGTCGGGTCCCAGTCGGGTTCATCAGAGCGAATACGGAGGGATGCTCGCAACAGGAAAGATGCTATCCCCATATCCTCCGACCAAGGAGACAAGGCTCATACTCGTCGCCCATCTCCATCGCCCTGGTCCCCTCGACATTGCAAAGACACCAAGGCTCACCATCGCATAGATATGCCTCAGCCAAGGCAGCACGACATCGTCATCCGCGACAAAGCGGAGCAGACCCATCATGATGGAGAGTTCAACAAAGGACACAAGAGCATGTCACACCATGACCTTCCGCGTCCAACAGGCAACCGTGACAAGCGCGAGCTGTCGCAGGAGGGTAACAGCAAGAAGGCTAACCCTGCGCCACCTCCGCCTCCGTCGCCCCCTAGCAGCCACCATGGCGGAGGAGGCCCGCGTCGTTCACGCAGCCTATACCCTCATGGCAAGAAGAAGAAAAGAAGCCTGGAGCCATACGATGCACGTTCACGTCTGGACAAGATCCATGAGGCCCAGGAAGGACCGTACCTGGGGCCACGTCGCTTTGGACCTGTGATACGGTCCGCAACTTACCCCAAAGGTTTCCGGATTGACAAGACCATCAAGCCCTATGATGGCACCGCCAAGCCAGCTACATGGTTGCACGATTACGACAACACGGTAGAGATCGCCGGGGGAACCCCAACGTCGCCGTCAAATACCTCCCATTGATGTTGACGGGCATGACCCAACAATGGATTGATGACTTGCTAGAGAAATCCATCTGCAATTTCTTGGACATGCAAGAAGAGTTCACCAAGAACTTCGAGGGTACGTACAAATGTCCCTGTACGGTTGGCGATCTACAGCGGTGCGTGCAGGAGAAAGTCGATACATCTCGCGCCTACCTCTCTTTCTAGCTGGATATGAAGAATTCCTGCGCAAGAGTGCACGCTCAGACCACCATGGCCGCCTTCATCGATGGGTTGGAAAGGGTCACGTTGCTCCGACATAAGCTGAAGCGCTTGCAGGACAATCTCCAGCTAGATCTCAATCAGATGATCCAGTTAGCTAGTGAGTTCGTGGCTGCCGACGATGTTGCTCGCGACTCCATGCCGGCAATGGCCGTCCCAACTCAAGCTCGGAGGAACAGCAACACCAAGCAGAAGAACCCGCCAGAAGAAAAGCAAAATTCCGACATGGTCGCCATGACATTTGCAGGACGAGGTGATGGAGGACAGCGCAGCCGAGGACAGGGGGCTGGACGTGGGCAGCAGTGAGATAGTGAAACTAACTCGGCAGCGCTCCGTGTTCCCCAAACCTACGAGGAGTACCGCGATAAGCCGTGCCTCGTACATCTCGACGCCAACGGCAAAGCCACTCACACCAATCACCATTGCAAGTTCGTCAACGACCTCAAGGAAGACCCGGAGTCCGGCTACAAGCGAAGTCGGAAGAATAGACCGCGAGGCAAGGGCAAGGGAAAGAAGAAGGAAGAGGAGTCCAAGGATTCCAGTGATATATATGAGGATGTATACCCCAAGCACGCCGCCAAAATTTATGGCAATGGTAAGAACTGTAGGGTTCGCAGCATAGAAAACAAAAAATTTCCTACGATGGAAACAACTAAGTACCAAGATCTATCTACTAGATACAAGCAATGAGTGGATATACATCCATAGAATACATACCCTCGAAGACCGAATAGCGTTAATGAGGTTGTACTCGTGGATGATGTATACGAACGCTTGCCGATCTCAAGATCGTGATGAAGTCCATCTGGTCCAGCCGGTCCAAGACGATCAAGTCCAAGACCTCAAAGCGTTGGTGCATCCGTGATCGCACACACGCACGGGTACCCCGACAACCTCCGCCTCGCCTCCAAATAAGCAGCGGAAGCAACAAATCCTTCCAGAAAAGCCACCGAACATGTATCTCGCTGATCCGAGACCATGGGGAAATTCTAAAGGGAGAGAGATCCTTCAAGGAGGTGTACTTTGAGAGGAGGAGAGGGGCCTTTTATAGGGGAGAGGGGCACCCAAGGGGCATGGAGCCCAGCCATGGGGCTGCCCCACCTCTTCCACATTCATGTGGGTGGAGCTCCCACTCAAAATGAAAAGCCTCCACTCCCATTAAAAGCCTCCACTCAAAATCCACTCACATGCATTAAATTTCCACCAAATTTAATGCAAGCTCTCATTTAAATAAAACTCTTTTATTTATTTATTCAAAATTTTGTTAATTACTTTAATTAACAAACATTCACATAAAACCCTTACAACATTTCAATTTCACATGCGTAACCAGTTTGACAATTTCAACCAAACTGCTTTTGGTGTCTAGTGAAATAAATTCTGCGCTTTCCTTTTCTTTCTCGCATATCATTTGCTCCGAATGGTGCAGATCCCTTAAGTGTGTCACCCTACGGTTCGCGAATAATGCGGACATGATCGAGACCCTTCTCTGATCAATAATCAGTAGTGGGACCTGGAGATCCATACTGACTCCCACACATTCAACGATGACTTCTGTGATCGTGTGAACCTTTTACGCTAGTATCTTAATCCCTTTGTTTCACGATATATTACATGTCCGAGATTCGATCATCGGTATCTCCATACCTAGTTTGATCTCGTTACCGACATGCACTCTTTTCTCGTTCCCGTGATATAACATTCTAGTGATCAAATCACTTGCTTGCAAGCTAATCAATGTGATATCACCGAGAGGGCCCAGAGCATATCTATCCGTCATCGGGATGAACAAATTCCACTCTCGATCCATGGGTCTCAACGTAACACTTTAGTAGTTATGAAGCCATCTTTATAATCACCTACTTACGGTGTGACGTTTGATGTCATCGAGAAACTCTTCCGGTGTTAGTGATTGACATGATCTCATGGTCTAAGGATTAGGATCACTTCGTAAGTTGTTATAGCAATATAAACTCAATGACTTTGATCGTAATGCTATACTTCGGATGAATGTTCATCACACCATTACACTAATGTTGTGACCTCGTTATTAACAACATCCAATGTCCATGATCAGGAAACCTATGATCATCTTGTTAATCAACGAGCTAGTTTATAAGAGAGGCATAACTAGGAACTTCCTTTTGTTTATTAAACACACATGTATTAACGTTTCCGCATTAATACAATTATAGCATGTAAAATAAACATTTATCATAAACAAGGAATACGATAATAACCACTTTATTATTGCCTCTCGGGCATATTCCCTTCAGTCTCTCACTTGCACTAGAGACAATAATCTAGTTTGAAAACTTTGCGTATTGAAAACCTATGGCTTTCTGGTGTTCTATATACGCAATTGCAAGTGGTTAACATAATCTACGGATCTGACGCTTCAGGATCGTGTGTATTTGCATGTCTTTGCGTCTTCACGCATCACTCATTCTCCAATGAGATGGCATTGTATAAATTTGGTCTTTCGGTGAGACCTTTAGTTCCTTGGGGTTAAAACACGTCGATACTATTGTCATACAATATATATTTAGTGTTAGTCCGCTATAACCACACCTTAGTTTGATAACAAACTACTTGACACAAATTCTCCTTGTCGCTACTATAGCATATATACTTAGCCTTTTGTTGTAGTATTCGTCACAATGTCTTAACTTTGGAATACATCCAAATCCATCATGAAAACTCCTTTCCATTTCATTGTGCCACTTATAGTTTAAATTGAGATAAACTTAATTTGTATATCGCGACAAAACTAGTATCAATGTAACGCTTTACGATGAACTATTTGTAATTGTTTGTCACCTCTACACAAATATATTCTTAGTTCTTCCAAAAGATCATAAGAATATCCTCACTATCGCCCAATGATCATTTTATGATTCATTCTGGTATATGCTCATAACACTTAGAGCATAGGACATATCTGGATGTGTACATATCATGGTATGATTGATCAAAACATTCTCGTGATTTCACTCATCAAGTGTCAAAGCACTTGAATCTTGTTTCACTTATCAAGTGTTGATACACTTGAATCTTGATTCAATTCCTTTCCATGCGACAAGAACCGTTTCTAGTCGTTTCTATATTGAACTCCTTCAATATGTCATATATGTACACGTTTGGCATAAACATATTAGCGTCACAGTCTATCCACTATAGACATCCATGCTAAATATTCGGGTTTTGCCTAAGTCTTTCATCGAAATGAAATTCTTAACCTTGGCCAATAAAAGATACATCATTTCTAATCAACAAGATGCCATCCACATAATGTATTAGAAATGTGTCTTAGCGCTCCCACTTAATTTCTTGCAAATGCAAGCATCTTCATCGTCTCCTGATAAAAACTCCTTTTCATCACGGTGAAGATTCCAACTCCGCGATGTTTACTTCAACCATTGCAGTTTGCATGCCCTTTTTAGCATCCTTTGAATTAACAAAACCCTTTGGATCATGTCATGTACACGTCCTAGGTAACCATTCTATTAGAAGAACTTTGTTTTGTTTATTCATCTACCATATAACAAATTATATGTAGTGGTTGCTACTTTAATCCGTCCAGACTAAATATCGCTATGAAAGATCAAATCTTGTCATAGTCAACTCCTTGAACATTGTCGTAAAATACTTTACGACATGTCGACTATTTCATAGATGTGAAACATCCATGTCTATTTCTTTATAGATCCAAATACGACCGATAGGTTTTTACACCTTTCCGGAGGGTCTTCCAAGTTCAAAACTTGATTTATTGTGTATGGACTTATCACGGATTTTATGGCTTCAAGCCATTTGACGGAGTCATGTCCCATCATCGCTGCTTTGCATATAGTCGGTTCATCATTGTCAAACAATAATGATTTACTCTCAAATCTTAGTATTTGATTGTTTATCCGACCTACTTGGTTCAATAGGAACTTAGATCTTCGTGACCACAACCTTTGAGGCACATAAATCATGAGCATTATGGCTGCCTCCGGAACAATTTCCGGCGCTGTGCAACTCATCACATATAGCTAAGGTTCGTTAACCTTATAAAAGTTCTATTGTCCTCCCACTTAACTTTTGCGAAAAATTCCTTCTTAAAAAAACTTCACATTTCAAGCGACAAAACCTTTTGTCCTCGATGTTATGGAGGAATAACCAATTGTTATTCGAAATAACCTACAAAGACATGCTCATCCGACTTTGGTTGTAAACATCTTACTTATGTTTAGCATACCAAAATTTAAGAAATGACAACTTGGGTTTTACCCCAAACCATAACTTCCATGGTGTCATTTCAACGGATCAAGATGGAGCTCTTTTCAGTGTAAAAGCGGAAGTCTCTAAAGCTTTAATCTTTTAAAACATAATGGCAGTTTTATAAATAACACCTTTGATCCAACCATGTCAAACAAGGTTTCATTACAAATCTCAAACACTCCATACTCCTATGGTGTTTCGGGAGATGTAAATCTAGGTGTTTTGCTAAACTTGCAACTCAAATAAATCCCTTTATGATAAAATCATAATTCATTTATTTTCTTGTTACACTTGTAACTCAAATAAATCCCTTATGATAAAATCATAAACCATTTATTTTCTTGTTACAATGATTTTCCACTTCATCTTGAAAGTATTTGAAACGTTTTTCAAAAATTTCACACTTCTTTCTCATTAAGTGAATATTCACTCAAATTTCCGGAGAAAGCATATGAAGTTAAAACCCATCGCTTACGACTACACATAATGGAATACATACATCGATATGTATAAATTCCAATAATTTAGTCGTTCGTTCTTCTTTGGCCTTTGAACGAAGTTTTAATTATCCCGAGGAAAGTCTCACAAGCGTCACTTGATCAAATCAAAGACTCCAAAAATCCATGAAAATGGAGATTCTTCATGTTTTCTTTCCAATATAATTTAAACAACGATGTCACTTTGTAAGTGATCTTTCAATCATTTGTCTTGCGACATTTTAGCATTAGGTTTTATGGATGTGATTTCTCCAACTTGATTTGTAAATCATCCATCTTATATGGAATACGGTAATTATTTGAACAACCTTTGTTCTCATAATACCTGATTCAAATAACAATTATTAAAACAAATCTTGAAGTCAAGCTTTGATGTCAACGAGAAATACAAACAACGCTTTGTTTGTTTTCGATGTACATCATCACATATTCTCTTGCTAGTTACTTAGGCCATTGTGGTTCATGAATTGCGTCGTTCCGCATGAAATTTCATACCAACCAATTCGGTATCCAATACCCAAGAACCACATTGTTTAATAAGCAAAGAATACAACCATAACATGTATATCATCTATATACCTAAATTTGATATTTCCAATCTTTTATTTTTTGCCAAATATATTTTATAGATTCTCTTTCAGCATTTCCTTTTTACTTTTAAAAGAATCTATCAACATAAAAAGTGACGCCATATACATGACACATAGTCCAAAGCGTGTATATTCAAATAATAATACCTTTGGACATGCACTTTGAAGTAAATCACCATCATCAAAATGATCTGCGTTCTTTCAAAATCCATTCTTTAGTAATCTTTTAGTATAGTAAACACTTTACATACATCTTCTATTCATCCTTATCATGACGACTTTCATGATCAAGCTACTATAGCTTATAAGGACGAATCGTGAGTATAACATTACTTTCCAAAACCCTTTTGGATGATTAGGATGTCTAGCATCTCCAACCTTCGTAAATTCTCATCCAATATGATAACATATATTATACTCTATCATATTGCAACCAAAACATTATTTCAGATATCGTTATATCTGTCACACATGATGGTCTCTGAAACAATTCTTTCAGCTCCTAGATAAACTTGATATTAAAACAATCAAGAATCATAGAGGCAAACATGATACTTAAGATACTAACACTGGAATTGTTACTCTCCATTTAATACCAATTATTAAATTTCACGGAGTAAATAGAATTTGGCTGAAAGTTTGCAATAGGACTTTAAACTTTAGATTGACACTCAACACAATACAATACCAGTTCGTAAAGTATATATCCAGAATTCTGTAGTTCTATTATCTCAATTACAACTATGCATAAGGTGGTGAACGAATGCCAATGACTACAACAAATTATGCAAATTCACTTTGATTTAATTTATGATAAATTGAGTTCTACTAATCCAAATTAGAAATGAACTCCCACTCAAAAACGACATCCCTCGTGTCTTTTTGGTGATTACATGAACCAAATCCACTACACCAAGTCCGATCATCACGTGAGTCGGTGTAGCTTCAAAGGCGACCATCCATATGGTCATCATATCAAAACATATGACTCATGCTTAACCTTTCGGTCCGTGTTCCGAGGCCATGTCTCAGACATGCTAGGCTCGCCAAGTAAGAACCTTAGTATTCAAGTGTAATCGTCTTACACCCGAGATATGCTCGTGGATTCAAGTACACCCGATCATCACGTGATGCCTTGAAGCGACGAAACATTGTCGGTGCATACTTAAGGAAGAACACATTTTTATCTTGATATCTAAATAAGGGATCATCTTATTATGCTAATAAAACGCCAAACAAGCAATATAAGATGCTATCAAACATCACATGTTTATTAGTGGAATGATATGGTTCCCGCATATGATCTCTATCATGTGCATCGTGGTACGATCACTATCATACCTTTATGTGTAAATACAAGGTATATGGAGTTTACACGTTATGTATGTTGTAAGAGTATCATCTCATACTTCTACTTACAACATCACCATATCATAACACTAGCCCAGCAACAATCTAAACTAGACGCCTCTAATTTATCCATTGCAAATTTTACGTGGCTTAGGGCTTTCGAGATAGAACCGTTCTTACCTACGAACATGAACCACAACGAGGATAACCAAATTGTTGAAAACTCGTTGCAAAATAGATATTTACTATAGTAGGAGAGACAGACACCCGCTAGCCACTTATGCAAACTAGTTGCATGTCAAGCGTGGAACAGGTCTCATGTGCGAGGACATGTAAAGTTTGTCCGGGCCGCTTCATCCCACTATGCCACCAATATCCAAAATTACAAATAAGCAGCAATAAAATGATCATCTTCGCCCACATACTCATATGTGTACTACCCATGCAAAGCATCTACGCATATATCCGGCTCTGATACCACTGTAGGGTTCGCAGCATAGAAAACAAAAAAATTCCTACGATGGGAACAACTAAGTACCAAGATCTATCTACTAGATACAAGCAACGGGTGGATATACATCCATAGAATACATACCCTCGAAGACCGAATAGCGTTAACGAGGTTGTACTCGTGGATGATGTGAGACAACGCTGCCGATCTCAAGATCGTGATGAAGTCCATCCGTCCAGCCGGTCCAAGACGATCAAGTCCAAGACCTCAAAGCAGTGGTGCATCCGTGATCGCACACACGACGGGTACCCGACAACCTCCGTGCCTCGCCGGTGAAGCAGCGGAAGCAAAATATCCTTCGAAAAAGCCACCGGAACATGTATCTCACGATCCGAGACCATGGGGAAATTCTAAAGGGGAGAGAGATCGTTCATGAGGAGGTGTACTTTGAGAGGAGGAGGGGGCCTTTATAGGGAGAGGGGCACGCAAGGGCATGGCGCCCAGCCATGGGGGCTGCCCCCACCTCTTCCACATTCATGTGGGTGGAGCTCCCACTCAAAATGAAAAGCCTCCACTCCCATTAAAAAGCCTCCACTCAAAAATCCACTCACATGCATTAAATTTCCACCAAATTTAATGCAAACTCTCATTTAAATAAAACTATTTTATTTATTTATTCAAAATTTTGTTAATTACTTTAATTAACAAACATTCACATAAAACCCCTTACAACATTTCAATTTCACATGCGTAACCGGCCAGCAATTTCAACCGAAACTGTTTCGGTGTCTAGTGAAATAAATTCCTGCGCTTTCCTTTTCTTTTTCTGGCATATCATTTGCTCCGAATGGTGTCGGTATCCCTTAAGTGTGTCACCCTACGGTTCACGAATAATGCAGACATGATCGAGACCCTTCTAGGATCAATAATCAGTAGCGGGACCTGGAGATCCATACTGACTCCCACACATTCAACGATGACTTCTGTGATCGTGTGAACCTTTTACACTAGTATCTTAATCCCTTTGTTTCACGATATATTACATGTCCGAGATTCGATCATCGGTATCTCCATACCTAGTTTGATATCGCATCGACATGCACTTTTCTCGTTCCTGATATAACATTCTAGTGATCAAATCACTTGCTTGCAAGCTAATCAATGTGATATCACCGAGAGGGCCCAGAGCATATCTATCCGTCATCGGGATGAACAAATTCCATTCTCGATCCATGGGTCTCAACATAACACTTTAGTAGTTCTGAAGCCATCTTTATAATCACCCAGTTACGGTGTGACGTTTGATGTCATCGAGAAACTTTTCCGGTGTTAGTGATTGACATGATCTCATGGTCTAAGGATTAGGATCACTTCGTAAGTTGTTATAGCAATATAAACTCAATGTCTTTGATCGTAATGCTATACTTCGGATGAATGTTCATCACACCATTACACTAATGATGTGACCTCGTTATTAACAACATCCAATGTCCATGATCAGGAAACCTATGATCATCTTGTTAATCAACGAGCTAGTTTATAAGAGAGGCATAACTAGGAACTTCATTTTGTTTATTAAACACACATGTATTAACTTTTCCGTATTAATACAATTATAGCATGTAAAATAAACATTTATCATAAACAAGGAATACGATAATAACCACTTTATTATTGCCTCTCGGGCATATTCCTTCGCCTCCCACTTGCACTAGAGACAATAATCTAGTTTGAAAACTTTGTATTGAAAACCTATGGCTTTCGTGTTCCATATACGCAATTGCAAGTGGTTAACATAATCTACGGATCGACGCCTGTGTCCGTGTGTATTTGCATGTCTTTGCGTCTTCACGCATCACTCATTATCCAATGAGATGGCATTGTATAAATTTGGTCTTTCGGTGAGACCTTTAGTTCCTTGGTGTTAAAACACGTCGATACTATTGTCATACAATATATATTTAGTGTTAGTCCGTTGCGAACCACACCTTAGTTTGATAATAAACTACTTGACACAAATTCTCCTTGTCGCTACTATAGCGATATACTTAGCCTTTTGTTGTAGTATTCGCCACAATGTCTTAACTTTGGAATACATCCAAATCCATCATGAAAACTCCTTTCCATTTCATTGTGCCACTTATAGTTTAAATTGAGATAAACTTAATTTGTATCTTGACAAAACTAGTATCAATGTAACGCTTACAATGAACTATTTGTAATTGTTTGTCACCTCTACACAAATATATTCTTAGTTCTTCCAAAAGATCATAAGAATATCCTCACTATCGCCCAATGATCATTTTATGATTCATTCGTATATGCTCATAACACTTAGAGCATAGGACATATCTGGATGTGTACATATCATGGTATGATTGATCAAAACATTCTCGTGATTTCACTCATCAAGTGTCAAAGCACTTGAATCTTGTTTCACTTATCAAGTGTCGATACACTTGAATCTTGATTCAATTCCTTTCCATGCGACAAGAACCGTTTCTAGTCGTTTCTATATTGAACTCATTCAATATCTCATATATGTACGTTTGGCATAAACATATTAGCGTCACAGTCTATCCACTATAGACATCCATGCTAAATATTCGGGTTTTGCCTAAGTCTTTCATCGAAATGAAATTCTTAACCTTTGTCAATAAAAGATACATCATTTCTAATCAACAAGATGTCATCCACATAATGTATTAGAAATGTGTCTTAGCGCTCCCACTTAATTTCTTGCAAATGCAAGCATCTTCATCGTCTCCTGATGAAAACTCCTTTTCATCACGGTGAAGATTCCAACTCCACGATGCTTACTTCAACCATTGTAGTTTGCATGCCCTTTTTAGCATCCTTTGAATTAACAAAACCCTTTGGATCGTGTCATGTACACGTCCTAGGTAACCATTCTATTAGAAGAACTTTGTTTTGTTTATTCATCTACCATATAACAAATTATATATAGTGGTTGCTACTTTAATCCGTCCAGACTAAATATCGCTATGAAAGATCAAATCTTGTCATAGTCAACTCCTTGTACATTGTCGTAAAATACTTTACGACATGTCGACTATTTTATAGATGTGAAACATCCATGTCTGTTTCTTTATATATCCAAATACGACCGATAGGTTTTTACACCTTTCCGGAGGGTCTTCCAAGTTCAAAACTTGATTTATCGTGTATGGACTTATCACGGATTTTATGGCTTCAAGCCATTTGACGGAGTCAGGGCCCATCATCGCTTCTTTGCATATAGTCGGTTCATCATTGTCAAACAATAATGATTTACTCTCAAATCTTAGTATTTGATTGTTTATCCGACCTACTTGGTTCAATAGGAACTTAGATCTTCGTGACCACAACCTTTGAGGCACATAAACCATGAGCATTATGGCTGCCTCCGGAACAATTTCCGGCGCTGTGCAACTCATCGCATATAGCTAAGGTTCGTTAACCTTATCAAAGTTCTATTGTCCTCCCACTTAACTTTTGCGAAAAATTCCTTCTTAAAAAAACTTCACATTTCAAGCGACAAACCCTTTTGTCCTCGATGTTATGGAGGAATAACCAATTGTTATTCGAAATAACCTACAAAGACATGCTCATCCGACTTTGGTTGTAAACATCTTACTTATGTTTAGCATACCAAAATTTAAGAAATGACAACTTGGGTTTTACCCCAAACCATAACTTCCATGGTGTCATTTCAATGGATCAAGATCGAGCTCTTTTTAGTGTAAAAGCGGAAGTCTCTAAAGCTTTAGTCTTTTAAAAAATAATGGCAGTTTTATAAATAACACCTTTGATCCAACCATGTCAAACAAGGTTTCATTACAAATCTCAAACACTCCATACTCCTATGGTGTTTCGGGAGATGTAAATCTAGGTGTTTTGCTAAACTTGCAACTCAAATAAATCCCTTTATGATAAAATCATAATTCATTTATTTTCTTGTTACACTTGTAACTCAAATAAATCCCTTATGATAAAATCATAAACCATTTATTTTCTTGTTACAATGATTTTCCACTTCATCTTGAAAGTCTTTGAAACGTTTTTCAAAAATTTCATACTTCTTTCTCATTAAGTGAATATTCACTCAAATTTCCGGAGAAAGCATATGAAGTTAAAACCCATCGCTTACGGCTACACATAATGGAATACATACATCGATATGTATAAATTCCAATAATTTAGTCGTTCGTTCTTCTTTGGCCTTTGAACGAAGTTTTAATTATCCCGAGGAAAGTCTCACAAGCGTCACTTGATCAAATCAAAGACTCCAAAAATCCATGAAAATGGAGATTCTTCATGTTTTCTTTCCAATATAATTTAAACAACGATGTCACTTTGTAAGTGATCTTTCAATCATTTGTCTTGCGACATTTTAGCATTAGGTTTTATGGATGTGATTTCTCCAACTTGATTTGTAAATCATCCATCTTATATGGAATACGGTAATTATTTGAACAACCTTTGTTCTCATAATACCTGATTCAAATAACAATTATTAAAACAAATCTTGAAGTCAAGCTTTGATGTCAACGAGAAATACAAACAACGGTTTGTTTGTTTTCGATGTACATCATCACATATTCTCTTGCTAGTTACTTAGGCCATTGTGGTTCATGAATTGCGTCGTTCCGTATGAAATTTCATACCAACCAATTCGGTATCCAATACCCAAGAACCACATTGTTTAATAAGCAAAGAATACAACCATAACATGTATATCATCTATATACCTAAATTTGATATTTCCAATCTTTTCTTTTCTGCCAAATATATTTTATAGATTCTCTTTCAGCATTTCCTTTTTTACTTTTAAAAGAATCTATCAAAATCAAAAGTGGCGCCATATACATGACACATAGTCCAAAGCGTGTATATTCAAATAATAATACCTTTGGACATGCAGTTTGAAGTAGATCACCATCATCAAAATGATCTGCGTTCTTTCAAAATCCATTCTTTAGTAATCTTTTAGTATAGTAAACACTTTACATACATCTTCTATTCATCCTTATCATGACGACTTTCATGATCAAGCTACTGTAGCTTATAAGGACGAATCGTGAGTATAACATTACTTTCCAAAACCCTTTTGGATGATTAGGGTGTCTAGCATCTCCAACCTTCGTAAATTCTCATCCAATATGATAACATATATTATACTCTATCATATTGCAACCAAAATATTATTTCAGATATCGTTATATCTGTCACACATGATGGTCTCTGAAACAATTCTTTCAGCTCCTAGATAAACTTGATATTAAAACAACCAAGAATCATAGAGGCAAACATGATACTTAAGATACTAACACTGGAATTGTTACTCTCCATTTAATACCAATTATTAAATTTCACGGAGTAAATAGAATTTGGCTGAAAGTTTGCAATAGGACTTTAAACTTTAGATTGACACTCAACACAATACAATACCAGTTCGTAAAGTATATATCCAGAATTCTGTAGTTCTATTATCTCAATTACAACTATGCATAAGGTGGTGAACGAATGCCAATGACTACAACAAATTATGAAAATTCACTTTGATTTAATTTATGATAAATTGAGTTCTACTAATCCAAATTAGAAATGAACTCCCACTCAAAAACGACATCCCTCGTGTCTTTTTGGTGATTACATGAACCAAATCCACTACACCAAGTCCGATCATCACGTGAGTCGGTGTAGCTTCAAAGGCGAGCATCCATATGTAGAGGGAGTGTCCCAACCTTTAAACAATATAAGGTGGAGTCCCTTGTGTTTACAATGCTAGTCCCTGGATCAATAGCTAGCATCCACAGTTAAGATGTAATATCAAGATACAAAGGTCATATTATAACTTTATAACCAGGAATAACATAATTTTTATTACATCATACATAGCTCATTTGGCTATTACATTACATTGCAGCGGAATAACTATAGTCATGGGTCCTTCATATTCAAAGTTCCACAGGCAGATATTGGTTGTAGACTTTGTAATCCTAATCAATCAATCTTCACTAAAATCAATCAAACCTGCAACATTACAAGTTACAGCCACAAGGGTCAATACATGAATTGTATTGGCAAGTTTCACTACTATGTAGAATATAAGTGGATCCTATCATTACATGAATATTTGGCTAAGTAGGGTTTTAGGCTCGTTTGCATAAAGCAATATTTTATCCTATCTTTTCAAAATAGTTTTGGTCCTTTGTCAAATCTCCTTTTCCCAAGTTCCTTGAACTCCTTGGTAGAAACTCAAGTGTTCAAGTCCTTGTCAAAAATCCCTTGAGCTACTTGGTATCCCCAAGTGCAACAAGTTTTATCAAAATCTCATGAGTTCCTTGGTAACCCCAAGTTTTCATGTTTTCAACAAAATCTCTTGAGTTCCTTGGTAACCCCAAGTACATCAAGTTTTGTCAAAGTCTCTTGAGCTCCCTGGTAACCCCAAGTGCATCAAGTCTTTAAAAGTTTTCTTTTAGAAATTAGAATGTCGAGATCTCCCATAGCTTCAAACTTTAGTTGCTCAGTATTGTCCATAACCGGGGACACGGCTAAGTACTTAGATTTTATTATCTTCTGCAGAAGGAGTACACTTTACCCACATGTCACAATCCCATCCTTTTGCCACCAAAGGTCATTTGGATTAGTGCTCACCAAGATGGAGTACCGCAGATTGAGAATGTGACAAGTCTTCCAGAGGGTCCTCCCATACATCATTGCTAGCTTTGTCAACAACACCCATGTAGGATTCGGTCCCCATGTCCAAGAACCAAGACAATGTATGGGTCTCCCCAATGTAGTTGACTAAGCCAGAGCCATAATAGCATGTGGTTGCACACGAAAGCCACAATTGGAGAAACATGTTCAATCTCTAGGTTTCCTGGGTGGTTTCCTTTGGAGCACAACACAAAGTGATTGCCATAGACATGGTTCCTTTTGTTGCCACCTTCTCCAATACTCAAAGTATCCTTGGCCAACCAGGTGGTTCATTGAGTCCTTGTTTTATTATATAAAAAACACAAGTCCTTTTCTTAACTACATAAAATCTCAACATGTATCTCTTTTCAAAATATAGCATGGCTAAGCATGTATCAACTACATTGTTTTCACTAAGGTATATATAGGGAATCCTATTAGGATTTAGCATAGCATAAGTATAGAAAATTCTTTTCATGCATGTTTTCAAAATCCACTAAGTATAAGAAAATAGTAGGACTTTAGATGATAGTGTAACTTGCCTTTTTGGTAGGGAATGATGGTTCACTCCTTGATCTTTCTAGTCTCACACTTTGCTAATTTCACTACAATCAATCAAGCAAACACAATATCAACAAGCATTCCAAACCACTAATCAAACAATTTCACACACAAAACAATTGGATCTAAGTCATGCATGTAAGCATGCAAGGGATAGGTTTATTTGAAAATATGGTCTCCACTAGGCTTCTAAACTTTGTAAGTTCCAAGGTGGTCATTTTCCTAAGTGGCAAAGTCATTTGCAAAAAGGGTTTTGTCCAAAAACCATTTTTAAATCCTTTCATTATTTTATGTGGTGGAAAATATTTTTATCAAAGCAGCAACTTTAGGTTGTTCACCAAATAAGTTTTTGTTTCACAAAACTTGGTGTTTATGGTCAGTAGGTTTGGTCCAACACATTTTCCCAAAGTTTTTACTCCAAAAACATTTTCATAATAAAATCAATAATTTTATTTGGCTAGAAATGGGCTAAACCAATTAATCCATTCTAAACTTCACCAAATTCATTTTCAAAACCATGGGTTGATTCCTAGGGTCAGTGAGTTTACAACAAATCATTTTGCAAAGGTTTTAACCCTAAAAAAAATTTTAAACAATTTTTCTAATCTAAACAAGCACACAAAAGTATCTGCAAAAACAAGCAAACTAACAGATACTATTTACTAAACCAAAGGCATGGTTGGCTAGGGCTTGTTCCACTGATTCCAACGATATAAAGTTTGCAAATTTTGGACGTGTGGATCAAAAGTTACAAATGTTTGAAATTCACATTCTATTCTGATTTCAATTCTGTTTTTAAGAACTAGTGACACGCGGCACTTCCTAATTGGACGGTACCGGTTCGGGTGGATCACGCGCTGCAGACCGTAGGATCTCATTTAGATCGAGCGGTGTAGAGGCATACGATACCTCTTCGCTTATGTTCTATTACAGCCTTACGATCTAGATCTAACGGACGCAATCAATCAGACCACTAACTGGCGGCGCTGCGCTGCGGTGGACGGTGGCGACGGTAAGGCGGCGGGCTAGTGGCTGTTCTAGGAAGCAAGGAAGACAGAGGGGGTGCTCACCGTGTTCGTGAGGACGAGGTGGTGCTCAGCGTGTGGCCGACGTGGCAGGGGGCGCACGAGAACGGTGCCGATTGCTCGTCGGAGACGTCGTCGGCGTCGGGTGGTTCTATCCGCGGTCGAAGGCGACGCTGTGGATCACGCGGAGGCAAATAGAGGGTGTGGTCAGACGCGTAAGATCAAGGAGGTGACGTGTGCGTGAACTAAAAGGCGGGCGGCTCTAAACCGGTACTTGCCGAGTTGAAGATGCAGACGGCGCCTTCGAGCTTGGTCGAGTCGACGCGGGGCGCATGGTCAAATGAGGGGCATGGACAAATGTGTCAGGAGGTGGGGAAGGTGCGAGCTAGGTCGAGGGGAACGGGGTGGCAGGTACTGGACGAAATTGGAGAAGGAAGCTCGTCGGAGCAGCGGCGGTTTGGAGCTGTTTTCGAGCAGCCTGGTGGCGAAGAGGGGTTGGCGTTTGAGGGGAAAGACAGAGGAAGGAGAGGTGCTTATGTACGCATGGTCGGGGCGAGATTAACACGGCCATTACTCGTGAATTAACGCGCGGAATCACTGGCAGAAACGGCCAGCGTGGTCGTCGCGAGGAAGAAGAGGGGTGAGTTGGCATGTGTGGGTCCCTGTTGTCAGCGAGGAAAGGGAGTGGGGGAAAGGGTCCACCAGTCAGTCTCTTTGCGGGTCTGGAAGTGAGTGGAAAACGTTTCGTCGTGGGAGAGGGAAGCTGGGCTGTTTGCTGGGCCTAGTTTGGCTTCTGGGTTGGGTTGAGTCTGGCTTCTATTTTTTTTTCTTCCCGAAACTTTTCTTTTTCTATTTCCAATTTCTGTTTTGAAAGTTCAAACAACCAAACAACATTCAAATTGATTCAAACAATCACCAAGCTTTGCAACTTTGAATTTTGGTTCTGTTCAGTAGCATAAACCAAATTCCAAAACCAAAATAATAATTTTATTTTAGGTCCATTATTAATTAAATAAATAGACCATTGTTATTAAATCAAAATAGAATTTGATGTTTATTTTAAAACTCCATTTTGAAATCTAATTATTTTCAAAACCAAATCAGTAGGTTTTATTTGGGAATATGAAATACTTGGAAAACTTATTTTAACAAAATAAATAAGTTTTGATGTTTTTGGAAAATAATAAAACCTTTATTAATAAAACATGGGTATTAAATCCTTATTTTTTATTTAATAAACCTTTACCATTTTTATCAAAACAAAATGTTTTATCTCAAAAACTTGGCCAAGGTTTAATTTGGTTCTCTATAAAATAATCTTTATTAATAAAACTTCTATTTCATTTGAAATCCAAATCCTTTTATTTAAAAGACCCAAAGTAGTAATTTCAAAATATTTTATTTTCCTTTATTAAATGTTTACCTTTTTAAATCCCTTTAGGATTTTATTTTATCCAATATTGGTTTGAGGATTTCCAATTGGATTCAAAAAGTTTCTTCTCACTCTGAAAATCAAACAAAGTTTTATTTTATTCATTTATATTTCACATTACAAGATTTGGAAAATCTTGGGATGTGACAGGCTACCACCCTTAAAATAAATCTCGTCCCGAGATTTGGGAAGGCTAGGGTTACAAGTAGGGTAAAAAACAACTAGGGTACTACCACCCTTAGAAATTTTCAAACAAAAATTACATATTGGACTTCTTGGGGTCCTGAGGATTCTTCTCTAAGCAAACATTTGCATTGTGTCCTTGGTTTCCATACTTGACTCATGGGACAAGGTTGAGTTTCTCCATAGGCTTGTTCAACTTGTTCTTCATCTTTTCTGGACAGTTGCTAGCATAATGTCCTGGATTCTTGCAATTGAAACAGTGGATGTCCTTGAGTTCTTTACGTGGCTCTTGTGGACAAGTTGCTACATAGTGGCCTAGCTCTTTGCAGTTGTTGCACACTACTTGGCCAATCTATTTATTCTTCGGGTTCTCTGGGCATTCACCGGAATAGTGTCCCATTTCCTTACATTTATAACATTGCACATGGCTTTTGTCTATCTTCTGCTTCTTGGTTTTCTTTGATCCTTTGAATTGGGTTGTTTTGTTTGGAGGTATAAGTGATCCTTTTCCTTTGTCATCAACCTTATGTGGCATCCCGCAAAACCACTACTAGAAAATCGCGTTGAATTTGTGCATTGCATCGTCGTCATCATGCATTGTTTGCATAAAATCATGTTGCAAAGCCCGTGTTGTTTTCTAAACGCCCCCTCTTGATTCAACATCGGAAACCGGGTCACCGGAATATTTTTGTTTTGGTAAAATTGTTTTGCAAACGGCCCGTTTAGTTAAATAAAACTTTCAATTAATTTTAGCGGGCGGTCAGAAGCGACGAGCATCGCCCAGATTTTTAAAACGGTCCAACCTTCCGCCCATCTAAATCCTACATCTACCTAAAATCCTACCCACCCCTACAGCCACCTCACTCCCCCAATCAGATCTCTCCACCTCACCTCTCTCTCCCTTAACCACTCCCCGACACATCACCCAACCCTCCCTCCACTCAACCTGCTTCCACTAAACCCACCCCACCAAACCGCCAAAGACACGCCAAGACGCGGGTCGCCCAGCCCCTCCACCACGTCGCTCCCCCCAAGTCCCGCCTTCCCCAGTCAACTTTCCCCTGGCTCCCTGCACGCGGGCCCCGCCACCTGCCCCTGTTCTTCTCCCTCGCGAGCCCGCACCTGGCTCTCTCTCCGCGCGCCCCGCACCCCGCCTCCTCCTACCCGCGCCTTCCACGCTCGCCTTCTTCCCCGCAGACGCCCAAGCCCCTGCCTCCTCCCCCTTGCCGGCAGCACCCCCGCACGCCGGTCCGCCGCCTCCCTCGCCGCTCCCCGCTTCCCCTCCGCTGCAGCCACCGCGCCTCCCGCCCTACCGCCGCCCAGCCGCCCACCTTGCACCTCCTCCTCCGCCTCACACGCAACCGTCTGACCCCGCCTGCCCGGCGTCTACCACCCGCGGTGCTCCTCTTCGCCACCAGCTCCGCCCCAGCCCCGACCCCAGCGCGCTCCCTCCCGTCTCGAGCTCGCCATCCTCGCCCCCCGCGCACGGCGCGCCGCCTCGGAGCTCCGCCACGCCCAGGCTCCGCCGGAGCCGTCCCTGTCCCCGTGCTCGCCGCCTCGCAGCCTCCAAGCTTCGCCCGCCCACCGTTCTTCCGCCACCATCCGCCTGCGTCAGCGGTCTCCTCAACCAACCGCCTCGACCCTCATGGCTGCCCGCCGTGGCCGCGCTACCGCAACCTCCGCCGACCACGCCCCTGCCTGCCACCGCCCGCCGTCTCGCCTCGGTCCCGCCGAGCTCGCCATCCTGCCGGCCCGCCCCACCTCGCCTGGCCCGCCACCGTCGACCTGTGGGCCCGCTGCCCCGCGTGTGCGTCCGTGTGTGTTCGTGTATGTGCGCCATGGGAACCTGCTTATGTTTCCGATGGCCGTCTTGATGCACCCAAGCGCCAACGCCTTGGCGCCGGACGATGACCACCAAGAACACCGAGAACGACAAGTACCTCCCTCGAACGCCAAACCCGAACCGGAAGGACGCCAAGATCGCTTCGGACCCGTTGACGCCAAGATCTTCGCCGTTGAGCGACAAGGCCTTCGACAAGACGAGGAACGCCAAGCGCTTCACCCCGGACACCGAGTCCGCCGAGACCCCGATGCGACAAGTGCTTCGTCCCGAACACCATGACCGTCTACATGACCCCAAGTCCCGCACCCGGATGCGCCAAGACCTACCCCGATACCCGAGAACGGAACCGTCGAACCCTGGACCCTGTCGAACCCCGGACCCCGGAAACCCCAAGATCTGTCGAACCCTATATGTGTGACCCTTTTCCTCGAACCCTATATGTGTGACCCTTTTCCTCGAACCCTATTTTATAACATAACCACTTGTTGCATACTTAATTGTCATCTCGCATGCATCTTGTGTGGTTGGGGGGCATTATGCCGATTCACCTAATAATTAAATATGGGGCCCATATGCGGGCAAATCTAGCCTTATATTGGCCTCATTTAAACATGTGTAGCGAACCATTGCCATCTATTGTCTTGCTATATAACATTTAAATTGCGGGGTAGTTAAATAACTTGAACCATCTAATTAATTGTCGGGACCCCGGTTCCGCTTAATCTTGACCTAATTGCATCGCACCTTTGCCATGTCATCCATCATACATGCATCATGCCGATCTTCTGCCGTTTTATTAAATATTGCATCCGGTGTTTCTTCTAGTGTTTTGCTTCTTCGCGGATAAGGCCGTTGAGTTGATGTGAGCTTCGCCCCGATCTTCGGTTGATCCTTCGACAATGTTTTCAAAGCAGCATCTCCCTTTCTACCTATCTTACTTTTATAGTCTTTATTCCTCCTGTTGATCTATTGCTATCTGGTTATGATGCTTTAGTTTCCGTACACTGTGACTACCGAGCCCTATATTGCCTTGGACACACCCTATTACCTGTTGTTTGGTAGATAGTTGGACTTGCGTCGTAGTTGCTTGCTCAATCTTGATGTGTGTCGTCATATGCCACAGTTGCTGATGTATTGCCGCATGTTGAAGTTGGAGATGATTCTAGTTTTACTTTTCATCACTTTAATTTCTGTTTAACAACTAAAATTGAATAAGCAGAGGCATCGGTGGGTGATAGAAAATATTTGGTTTCCGAACGCCCACTTGTGTCCCGTAAGACCCCGAGTACTTGATACCTGTTCCTTGATTTATCGCGCTATCCACATCCGGGAGGTATATGGGACCCCCGAGCGAGCTTGATTCATCTTATTTCGGGGCCACAAACTAGTTTGAGGTGTTTTACTATCCTTACTTATGCCATGCTACCTTTTATTTACGATTGTGCGAGGAGCACACTGTCGCTTAGGATTTGTGACCCGCTTACGTGGTATCGACAGTCCCGTTTGGGGACTCATGCGTTGCCATGCCCCCACAAACTTTGGGGTCCGTCGAGCTAGCTTACTTGGTGTACTCCAAGGGTGGCCCTGAAATATTTCGAATCCTGTGATTGTTCAATGTGAAAGCCTCGTTGGGTTTTGATTTGGTTTTTCCGAGGTTGATCGAGCGTGTGTTGCTATTGGTGCACCCGCCGGTAAAACTTTTCAAAGCCGTGTCCGCGGATATGGACGACTTGGAGCACATGATCTCGATCATAGACAAGCATAACTAAAGTTTATCGCTATAAATTTGACTTATATTGACTATTAATCAGCTCCACTATAACGGAATGGCTAATTAATACGCCCACAAATGCTTGTTTGGAGTGTCGCTACACCATTGTACTGACTAGTAAGTATTGCAACTACAACGAAATGGTGAATAAAAGTACCAACAAGCTGGGTTTAGGGTTTATCTTATGCTATCTCAGACTGATTAGTAATTGTTGCAACTATCACTGAATGACTATCTAAAAGTGCCCACCGCTTATTTTATCGATGATTATCTATACCGACTAGTAATTACAACGATAATCGAATAAATAAAACGCCAACCGTGTGAGTTCCTCGGTTGACTTCCTCGTTTGGTCTCGAGGGGAAACACCAGGATGGGTTTGTTTGGTGTTAGCTTCAGTTGGATCCGGATAGGGCTATCTTACCCTCTCGATTGGCCACGCCTGTATCGAGTCTCTATAGATTGTTTAGTGCATGTTGCCGCCGCCAGTCCACCATACCTATGTAGGCGAGGACCGAATTCTAGCCTCGCCGTGCTTGGCCTCGATCGACGCTCCTTCTTTTCCTTTGCCCTTGCGGCACCCCTTTTGTTTAAGCGGTTTTGAGATCGACGCCTTAGGGTTACCCTTCCGGCTTGGCTCAAGGGTTATGGACGCCATTGGTTATTCTTCGTGGCTCTTAGCCCCATTTGCATCTTGTCCGTAGCTGGACGCTATCGCTTTCAAGGTGATTTGGATCTTTGTATATTATATTCAGATTCTTGGCTCCTTGAGTCGCCGCTATATATATATCTCGTTACGGGTCCCATCGAGGACTGTGTAATGTTATTACTGCTTTCACCCACGAAAGTGCCTGGTGGGCACCTTTGAATCGTTTCTATGCGGGTTTGGCGAATTTTGCTCAGACTTGCATAGGTCCGATTCTGAGGGTGTTACACCTTATTGGTAGACTTGGATCCTTCTTGTTTCCTTTGTTCCACCATGGAATAGATGGGGCATTGGATAGGGACATGGTTGTTTCCTTCACATAGATAGCAAGTAGCTTGAGAAGTGGGACATTTTCCAACAGGATGTTTCTCTTCACAGTTGGGGCATTGATCTCCATGCTCCCTGGAAGTATGATCCTTGTCTCCACAAATAATGCAAGCTGGGGCTCCATCTAGAATAACATTTCTGTCATCCTTGTTGTCAAAGACTCTTTTGGGATAGCCTTCTTCCATTTTGATCATTTGATCAGTCACCTTAAGCATCAATTGGCCTTGAGTTTCCAAAAATCCTTGTAGTATTGGATCTTCTCCACTGTTGTTGGCTATGAATTGAGCTGTCACTTGGTTCAACTGGTTCTGGGTTGCTATAAGATCTTTCATGTTGTCCTCTTGGTTGGTGTTGGTGTCATCAACCTTGATGTTGGAGTCTTTTGGAGTAGTCATCTGTTTGGGTTGAAGGGAGATTAGAATAGGCAAGATATTTCTAAGGAAATATTTCTAATCACACACATCACAATCCACACAAACAATGTGCATGCAATCACAAGTCAAAAATTTCACTCAAACAACAAAGTTCAAGCACATACTTAGACAACAAAAATATTTTTTTGTTACACCACATAAGTTGGTGTGTTTGACTTAACTAAAATATGGTGGTCCATCTATATGATTCACTTGTGATCTTTCCTTACTTCATGATTCTTCTGGTATGAGATCATGGTTTCCTTGAGAAAAACTCTTGGTTGCAATTCTTCAAATGATGTAGGCTCCTTCTAACTTTTGCATTCCCTCAGTCTCTAAATCTTGAGCAAGATTTCCTTGTCTCTCTTGTAGTCCTTATTGTCATCCAATTTGGAAGTCCTTGGTGAACATGCTGAAGATGTTGAAGTCATTAGAGTTGAAGAAGTTGAAGTCATTAGAGTTAAAAGTGTTGAAGAAGTCCTTTGCACATGGTGTAGTCCTTGGCCATGGTTAGGTTTTTCCATTAAGTTGAAACTGAAGAGGTGTAGAGTTAAAACCAAAATGGTTGAGGAAAGAGTTTACAAGTGTTTTTGTAAATAAGTTTTTGGAACAAGTACAACTCCTATTTTTCTAAGGGTTCTTGTCCAATCCTAGGGTTTACAAATCCTACATGCAACACAATGCTCTGATAACATCTGTAGAGGGAGTGCCCCAACCTTTAAACAATATAAGGTGGAGTCCCTTGTGTTTACAATGCTAGTCCCTGGATCAATAGCTAGCATCCACAATTAAGATGTAATATCAAGATACAAAGGTCATATTATAACTTTATAACCAGGAATAACATAATTTTTATTACATCATACATATCTCATTGGCTATTACATTACATTGCAGCGGAATAACTATAGTCATGGGTCCTTCATCTTCAAAGTGCCACAGGCAGATGTTGGTTGTAGACTTTGTAATCCTAATCAATCAATCTTCACTAAAATCAATCAAACCTGCAACATTACAAGTTACAGCCACAAGGGTCAATACATTTGAATTGTATTGGCAAGTTTCACTACTATGTAGAATATAAGTGGATCCTATCATTACATGCATATTTGGCTAAGTAGGGTTTTAGGCTCGTCTGCATAAAGCAATATTTTATCCTATCTTTTCAAAATGGTTTTGGTCCTTTGTCAAATCTCCTTTTCCCAAGTTCCTTGAACTCCTTGGTAGAAACTCAAGTGTTCAAGTCCTTGTCAAAAATCCCTTGAGCTACTTGGTATCCCCAAGTGCAACAAGTTTTATCAAAATCTCATGAGTTCCTTGGTAACCCCAAGTTTTCATGTTTTCAACAAAATCTCTTGAGTTCCTTGGTAACCCCAAGTACATCAAGTTTTGTCAAAGTCTCTTGAGCTCCCTGGTAACCCCAAGTGCATCAAGTCTTTAAAAGTTTTCTTTTAGAAATTAGAATGTCGAGATCTCCCATAGCTTCAAACTTTAGTTGCTCAGTATTGTCCATAACCGGGGACACGGCTAAGTACTTAGATTTTATTATCTTCTGCAGAAGGAGTACACTTTACCCACATGTCACAATCCCATCCTTTTGCCACCAGTGGCCGCTGGATTAGTGCTCACCAAGATGGAGTACCGGCAGATTGAGAATGTGACGAAGTCTTTCCAGAGGGTCCTCCCATACATCATTGCTAGCTTTGTCAACAACACCCATGTAGGATTCCAGGTCCCCATGTCCAAGAAATCAAGACAATGTATGGGTCTCCCCAATGTAGTTGACTAAGCCAGAGCCATAATAGCATGTGGTTGCACACGAAAGCCACAATTGGAGAAACATGTTCAATCTCTAGGTTTCCTGGGTGGTTTCCTTTGGAGCACAACACAAAGTGATTGCCATAGACATGGTTCCTTTTGTTGCCACCTTCTCCAATACTCAAAGTATCCTTGGCCACCCAGGTGGTTCATTGAGTCCTTGTTTTATTATATAAAAAACACAAGTCCTTTTCTCAACTTCATAAAATCTCAACATGTATCTCTTTTCAAAATATAGCATGGATAAGCATGTATCAACTACATTGTTTTCACTAAGGTATATATAGGGAATCCTATTAGGATTTAGCATAGCATAAGTATAGAAAATTCTTTTCATGCATGTTTTCAAAATCCACTAAGTATAAGAAAATAGTAGGACTTTAGATGATAGTGTAACTTGCCTTTTTGGTAGGGAATGATGGTTCACTCCTTGATCTTGCTAGTCTCACACTTTGCTAATTGCACTACAATCAATCAAGCAAACACAATATCAACAAGGATTCCAAACCACTAATCAAACAATTTCACACACAAAACAATGGGATCTAAGTCATGCATGTAAGCATGCAAGCGATAGGTTTATTTGTAAAGATAGTCTCCACTAGGCTTCTAAACTTTGTAAGTTCCAAGGTGGTCATTTTCCTAAGTGGCAAAGTCATTTTCAAAAAGGGTTTTGTCCAAAAACCATTTTTAAATCCTTTCATTATTTTATGTGGTGGAAAATATTTTTATCAAAGCAGCAACTTTAGGTTGTTCACCAAATAAGTTGTTGTTTCACTTGGTGTTTATGGTCAGTAGGTTTGGTCCAACACATTTTCCCAAAGTTTTTACTCCAAAAACATTTTCATAATAAAATCAATAATTTTATTTGGCTAGAAATGGGCTAAACCAATTAATCCATTCTAAACTTCACCAAATTCATTTTCAAAACCATGGGTTGGTTCCTAGGGTCAGTGAGTTTACAAAAAATCATTTTGCAAAGGTTTTAACCCTAAAAACATTTTTAAACAATTTTTCTAATCTAAACAAGCACACAAAAGTATCTGCAAAAACAAGCAAACTAACAGATACTATTTACTAAACGAAAGGCATGGTTGGCTAGGGCTTGTTCCACTGATTACAACGATATAAAGTTTGCAAAATTTGGACGCGTGGATCAAAAGTTACAAAGGTTTGAAATTCACATTCTATTCTGATTTCAATTCTGTTTTTAAACGGAACTAGTGACATGCGACACTTCCTAATTGGAGGGTACCGGTTCGGGTGGATCACGCGCTGCATACCGTAGGATCTCATTTAGATCGAGCGGTGTAGAGGCATACGATACCTCTTCGCTTATGTTCTATTACAGCCTTACGATCTAGATCTAACGGACGCAATCAATCAGACCACTAACTGGCGGCGCTGCACTGCGGTGGACGGCGGCGACGGTCAGGCGGCGGGCTAGTGGCTGTTCTAGGAAGCAAGGAAGAAAGAGGGGGTGCTCACCGTGTTCGTGAGGATGAGGTGGTGCTCAGCATGTGACCGACGTGGCAGGGGGCGCACGAGAACGGTGGCGATTGCTCGTTGGAGACGTCGTCGGCATCGGGTGGTTCTATCCGCGGTCGAAGGCGACGCTGTGGATCACGCGGAGGCAAACAGAGGGTGTGTTCAGACGCGTAAGATCAAGTAGGTGACGTGTGCATGAACTAGAAGGCGCGGGGCGGTCGGAAACTACCTGGGTACTTGCCGGAGTTGAAGACAGACGGCGACGCTCAGAGCTTGGTCGGAGTCGATGCTCAGGGACGCCCGCGGTCAAATGAGGGGCATTGATAGATGTGTCAGGAGGTGGGGAAGGTGCGAGCTAGGTCGAGGGGGCACGGGGTGGCAGGTACTGGCCGGAATTGGAGAAGGAAGCTCGTCGGAGCAGCGGCGGTTTGGAGCTGTTTTCGAGCAGCCTGGTGGCGAAGAGGGGTTGGCGTTTGAGGGGAAAGACAGAGGAAGGAGAGGTGCTTATGTACTCATGGTCGGGGAGAGATTAACGCGGCCATTACTCGTCAATTAACGCGCGGATCACTGGCAGAAACGGCCGGCGTGGTCGTCGCGAGGAAGAAGAGGGGTGAGTTGGCATGTGCGGGTCCCTGTTGTCAGCGAGGAAAGGGAGTGAGGGAAATGGTGCACCAGTCAGTCTCTTTTCGGGTCTGGAAGTGAGTGGAAAACGTTTCGTCGTGGGAGAGGGAAGCTGGGCTGTTTGCTGGGCCTAGTTGGGCTTCTAGGTTGGGTTGAGTCTGGCTTCTATTTTTTTTCTTCCCGAAACTTTTCTTTTTCTATTTCCAATTTCTCTTTTGAAATTTCAAACAACCAAACAACATTCAAATTGATTCAAACAATCACCAAGCTTTGCAACTTTGAATTTTGGTTCTGTTCAGTAGCATAAACCAAATTCCAAAACCAAAATAATAATTTTATTTTAGGTCAATTATTAATTAAATAAATAGACCATTGTTATTGAATCAAAATAGAATTTGATGTTTATTTTAAAACTCCATTTTGAAATCTAATTATTTTCAAAACCAAATCAGTAGGTTTTATTTGGGAATATGAAATACTTGGAAAACTTATTTTAACAAAATAAATAAGTTTTGATGTTTTTGGAAAATAATAAAACCTTTATTAATAAAACATGGGTATTAAATCCTTATTTTTTATTTAATAAACCTTTACCATTTTTATCAAAACAAAATGTTTTATCTCAAAAACTTGGCCAAGGTTTAATTTGGCTCTCTATAAAATAATCTTTATTAATAAAACTTCTATTTCATTTGAAAACCAAATCCTTTTATTTAAAAGACCCAAAGTAGTAATTCCAAAATATTTTATTTTCCTTTATTAAATGTTTACCTTTTTAAATCCCTTTAGGATTTTATTTGATCCAATATTGGTTTGAGGATTTCCAATTGGATTCAAAAAGTTTCTTCTCACTCTGAAAATCAAACAAAGTTTTATTTTATTCATTTATTTTTCACATTACAAGATTTGGAAAATCTTGGGATGTGACACCATATGGTCATCATATCAAAACATATGACTCATGCTTAACCTTTCGGTCCGTGTTCCGAGCCCATGTCTGTACATGCTAGACTCGCCAAGTAAGAACCTTAGTATTCGCGTGTGTAACTGTCTTACACCCGAGATATGCTCGTGGATTCAAGTACACCCGATCATCACGTGATGCCTTGAAGCGACAAAACATTGTCGGTGCATACTTAAGGAAGAGCACATTTTTATCTTGATATCTAAATGAGGGATCATCTTATTATGCTAATAAAACGCCAAACAAGCAATATAAGATGCTATTAAACATCACATGTTTATTAGTGGAATGATATGGTTCCCGCATATGATCTCTATCATGTGCATCGTGGTATGATCACTATCATACCTTTATGTGTAAATCCAAGGTCTATGGAGTTTACACGTTATGTATGTTGTAAGAGTATCATCTCATACTTCTACTTACAACATCACCATATCATAACACTAGCCCAGCAACAATCTAAACTAGACGCCTCTAATTTATGCATTGCAAATTTTACGTGGCTTAGGGCTTTCGAGATAAACCGTTCTTACCTACGAACATGAACCACAACGAGGATAACCAAATTGTTGACAACTCGTTGAAAAATAGATATTGACTATAGTAGGAGAGACAAACACCTGCTAGCCACTTATGCAAACTAGTTGCATGTCAAGCGTGGAACAGGTCTCATGTGCGAGGACATGTAAAGTTTGTCCGGGCCGCTTCATCCCACTATGCCACCAATATCCAAAATTACAACTAAGAAGCAATAAAATGATCATCATCGCCCACATACTCATATGTGTACTACCCGTGCAAAGCATCTACGCATAGATCCGGCTCTGATACCACTTTAGGGTTCGCAGCATAGAAAACAAAAAATTTCCTACGATGGGAACAACTAAGTACCAAGATCTATCTACTAGATACAAGGAACGGGTGGATATACATCCATAGAATACATACCCTCGAAGACCGAATAGCGTTAACGAGGTTGTACTCGTGGATGATGTAGACGAACGCTTGCCGATCTCAAGATCGTGATGAAGTCCATCTGGTCCAGCCGGTCCAGCACGATCAAATCCAGCACCTCAAAGCAGTGGTGCATCCGTGATCGCACACACGTACGGGTACCCCGATAACCTCCGCGCCCTCGCTCCAGCGAAGCAGCGGAAGCAACAAATCCTTCCAGAAAAAGCCACCGGGAACATGTATCTCGCTGATCCGAGACCATGGGGAAATTCTAAAGGGGGGAGAGAGATCCTTCGCGAGGAGGTGTACTTTGAGAGGAGGAGAGGGGGCCTTTTATAGGGGAGAGGGGGGCACCCAAGGGGCATGGCGCCCAGCCATGGGGCTGCCCCCACCTCTTCCACATTCATGTGGGTGGAGCTCCCACTCAAAATGAAAAGCCTCCACTCCCATTAAAAAGCCTCCACTCAAAAATCCACTCACATGCATTAAATTTCCACCAAATTTAATGCAAGCTCTCATTTAAATAAAACTCTTTTATTTATTTATTCAAAATTTTGTTAATTACTTTAATTAACAAACATTCACATAAAACCCCTTACAACATTTCAATTTCACATGCAGAACCAGTTTGCCAAATTTCAACCAAACTGCTTTTGTCTAGTGAAATAAATTCCCGCTTTTCTTTTTCTCGCATATCATTTGTTCAATGGTGTCGGTATCCCTTATGTGTCACCCTACGGTTCACGAATAATGCAGACATGATCGAGACCCTTCCGATCAATAATCGAGCGGACCTGGAGATCCATACTGACTCCCACACATTCAACGATGACTTCTGTGCTCGTGTGAACCTTTTACGCTAGTATCTTAATCCCTTTGTTTCACGATATAATACATGTCCGAGATTCGATCATCGGTATCTCCATACCTAGTTTGATATCGTTACCGACATGCACTCTTTTCTCGTTCCCGTGATATAACATTCTAGTGATCAAATCACTTGCTTGCAAGCTAATCAATGTGATATCACCGAGAGGGCCCAGAGCATATCTATCCGTCATCGGGATGAACAAATTCCACTCTCGATCCATGGGTCTCAACATAACACTTTAGTAGTTCTGAAGCCATCTTTATAATCACCCAATTACGGTGTGACGTTTGATGTCATCGAGAAACTCTTCCGGTGTTAGTGATTGACATGATCTCATGGTCTAAGGATTAGGATCACTTCGTAAGTTGTTATAGCAATATAAACTCAATGTCTTTGATCGTAATGCTATACTTCGGATGAATGTTCATCACACCATTACACTAATGTTGTGACCTCGTTATTAACAACATCCAATATCCATGATCAGGAAACCTATGATCATCTTGTTAATCAACGAGGTAGTTTATAAGAGAGGCATAACTAGGAACTTCCTTTTGTTTATTAAACACACATGTATTAACGTTTCCGTATTAATACAATTATAGCATGTAAAATAAACATTTATCATAAACAAGGAATACGATAATAACCACTTTATTATTGCCTCTCGGGCATATTCCCTTCAGTCTCCCACTTGCACTAGAGACAAAATCTAGTTTGAAAACTTTGCGTATTGAAAACCTATGGCTTTCTGGTGTTCCATATACGCAATTCCAAGTGGTTAACATAATCTACGGATCTGACGCTTCAGGTCCGTGTGTATTTGCATGTCATTGTGTCTTCCCGCATCACTCATTATCCAATGAGATGGCATTGTATAAATTTGGTATTTCGGTGAGACCTTTAGTTCCTTGGGGTTAAAACACGTCGATACTATTGTCATACAATATATATTTAGTGTTAGTCCATTGCGAACCACACCTTAGTTTGATAACAAACTACTTGACACAAATTCCCTCCTTTGCTGCTACTATAGCAGTCATATACTTAGCCTTTTGTTGTAGTATTCGTCACAATGTCTTAACTTTGGAATACATCCAAATCCATCATGAAAACTCCTTTCCATTTCATTGTGCCACTTATAGTTTAAATTGATATAAACTTAATTTGTATCTTGCGACAAAACTAGTATCAATGTAACGCTTTACAATGAACTATTTGTAATTGTTTGTCACCTCTACACAAATATATTCTTAGTTCTTCCAAAAGATCATGAGAATATTCTCACTATCGCCCAATGATCATTTTATGATTCATTCTGGTATATGCTCATAACACTTAGATCATAGGACATATCTGGATGTGTACATATCTTGGTATGATTGATCAAAACATTCTCGTGATTTCACTCATCAAGTGTCAAAGCACTTGAATCTTGTTTCACTTATCAAGTGTCGATACACTTGAATCTTGATTCAATTCCTTTCCATGCGACAGAACCGTTTCTAGTCGTTTCTATATTGAACTCCTTCAATATCTCATATATGTACGTTTGGCATAAACATATTAGCGTCACAGTCTATCCACTATAGACATCCATGCTAAATATTCGGGTTTCGCCTAAGTCTTTCATCGAAATGAAATTCTTAACCTTTGTCAATAAAAGATACATCATTTCTAATCAACAAGATGTCATCCACATAATGTATTAGAAATGTGTCTTAGCGCTCCCACTTAATTTCTTGCAAATGCAAGCATCTTCATCGTCTCCTGATGAAAACTCCTTTTCATCACGGTGAAGATTCCAACTCCGCGATGCTTACTTCAACCATTGCAGTTTGCATGCCCTTTTTAGCATCCTTTGAATTAACAAAACCCTTTGGATCGTGTCATTTACACGTCCTAGGTAACCATTCTATTAGAAGAACTTTGTTTTGTTTATTCATCTACCATATAACAAATTATATGTAGTGGTTGCTACTTTAATCCGTCCAGACTAAATATCGCTCTGAAAGATCAAATCTTGTCATAGTCAACTCCTTGAACATTGTCGTAAAATACTTTACGACATGTCGACTATTTCATAGATGTGAAACATCCATGTCTGTTTCTTTATAGATCCAAATACGACCGATAGGTTTTTACACCTTTCCGGAGGGTCTTCCAAGTTCAAAACTTGATTTATCGTGTATGGACTTATCACGGATTTTATGGCTTCAAGCCATTTGACGGAGTCAGGGCCCATCATCGCTTCTTTGCATATAGTCGGTTCATCATTGTCAAACAATAATGATTTACTCTCAAATATTAGTATTTGATTGTTTATCCGACCTACTTGGTTCAATAGGCCTACTTGGTTCAATAGGAACTTAGATCTTCGTGACCACAACCTTTGAGGCACATAAACCATGAGCATTATGGCTGCCTCCAGAACGGTTTCCGTCGCTGTGCAACTCATCACATATAGCTAAGGTTCGTTAACCTTATCAAAGTTCTATTGTCCTCCCACTTAACTTTTGCGAAAAATTCCTTCTTAAAAAAACTTCACATTTCAAGCGACAAACCCTTTTGTCCTCGATGTTATGGAGGAATAACCAATTGTTATTCGAAATAACCTACAAAGACATGCTCATCCGACTTTGGTTGTAAACATCTTACTTATGTTTAGCATACCAAAATTTAAGAAATGACAACTTGGGTTTTACCCCAAACCATAACTTCCATGGTGTCATTTCAACGGATAAAGATGGAGCTCTTTTCAGTGTAAAAGCGGAAGTCTCTAAAGCTTTATTCTTTTAAAAAATAATGGCAGTTTTATAAATAACACCTTTGATCCAACCATGTCAAACAAGGTTTCATTACAAATCTCAAACACTCCATACTCCTATGGTGTTTCGGGAGATGTAAATCTAGGTGTTTTGCTAAACTTGCAACTCAAATAAATCCCTTTATGATAAAATCATAATTCATTTATTTTCTTGTTACACTTGTAACTCAAATAAATCCCTTATGATAAAATCATAAACCATTTATTTTCTTGTTACAATGATTTTCCACTTCATCTTGAAATTCTTTGAAACGGTTTTCAAAAATTTCATACTTCTTTATCATTAAGTGAATATTCACTCAAATTTCCAGAGAAAGCATATGAAGTTAAAACCCATCGCTTACGACTACACATAATGGAATACATACATCGATATGTATAAATTCCAATAATTTAGTCGTTCGTTCTTCTTTGGCCTTTGAACGAAGTTTTAATTATCCCGAGGAAAGTCTCACAAGCGTCACTTGATAAAATCAAAGACTCCAAAAATCCATGAAAATGGAGATTCTTCATGTTTTCTTTCCAATATAATTTAAACAACGATGTCACTTTGTAAGTGATCTTTCAATCATTTGTCTTGCGACATTTTAGCATTAGGTTTTATGGATGTGATTTCTCCAACTTGATTTGTAAATCATCCATCTTATATGGAATATGGTAATTATTTGAACAACCTTTGTTCTCATAATACCTGATTTAAATAACAATTATTAAAACAAATCTTGAAGTCAAGCTTTGATGTCAACGAGAAATACAAACAACGGTTTGTTTGTTTTCGATGTACATCATCACATATTCTCTTGCTAGTTACTTAGGCCATTGTGGTTCATGAATTGCGTCGTTCCGTATGAAATTTCATACCAACCAATTAGGTATCCAATACCCAAGAACCACATTGTTTAATAAGGAAAGAATACAACCATAACATGTATATCATCTATATACCTAAATTTGATATTTCCAATCTTTTCTTTTCTGCCAAATATATTTTATAGATTCTCTTTCAGCATTTCCTTTTTACTTTTAAAAGAATCTATCAACATCAAAAGTGGCGCCATATACATGACACATAGTCCAAAGCGTGTATATTCAAATAATAATACCTTTGGACATGCACTTTGAAGTAGATCACCATCATCAAAATGATCTGCGTTCTTTCAAAATCCATTCTTTAGTAATCTTTTAATATAGTAAACACTTTACATACATCTTCTATTCATCCTTATCATGACGACTTTCATGATCAAGCTACTGTAGCTTATAAGGACGAATCGTGAGTATAACATTACTTTCCAAAACCCTTTTGGATGATTAGGATGTCTAGCATCTCGAACCTTCATAAATTCTCATCCAATATGATAACATCTATTATACTCTATCATATTGCAACCAAAACATTATTTCAGATATCGTTATATCTGTCACACATGATGGTATCTGAAACAATTCTTTCAGCTCCTAGATAAACTTGATATTAAAACAATCAAGAATCATAGAAGCAAACATGATACTTAAGATACTAACACTGGAATTGTTACTCTCCATTTAATACCAATTATTAAATTTCACGGAGTAAATATAATTTTGATGAAAGTTTGCAATAGGACTTTAAGATTTAGATTGACACTCTACACAATACAATACCAGTTCGTAAAGTATATATCCAGAATTCTGTAGTTCTATTATCTCAATTACAACTATGCATAAGGTGGTGAACGAATGCCAATGACTACAACAAATTATGCAAATTCACTTTGATTTAATTTATGATAAATTGAGTTCTACTAATCCAAATTAGAAATGAACTCCCACTCAAAAACGACATCCCTCGTGTCTTTTTGGTGATTACATGAACCAAATCCACTACACCAAGTCCGATCATCACATGAGTCGGTGTAGCTTCAAAGGCGAGCATCCATATGGTCATCATATCAAAACATATGACTCATGTTTAACCTTTCCGTGTTCCGAGGCCATGTCTGTACATGCTAGGCTCGCCAAGTAAGAACCTTAGTATTCGCGTGTGTAACTGTCTTACACCCGAGATATGCTCGTGGATTCAAGTACACCCGATCATCACGTGATGCCTTGAAGCGACGAAACATTGTCGGTGCATACTTAAGGAAGAACACATTTTTATCTTGATATCTAAATGAGGGATCATATTATTATGCTAATAAAACGCCAAACAAGCAATATAAGATGCTATCAAACATCACATGTTTATTAGTGGAATGATATGGTTCCCGCATATGATCTCTATCATGTGCATCGTGGTATGATCACTATCATACCTTTATGTGTAAATCCAAGGTCTATGGAGTTTACACGTTATGTTTGTTGTTAGAGTATCATCTCATACTTCTACTTACAACATCACCATATCATAACACTAGCCCAGCAACAATCTAAACTAGACGCCTCTAATTTATCCATTGCAAATTTTACGTGGCTTAGGGCTTTCGAGATAGAACCGTTCTTACCTACGAACATGAACCACAACGAGGATAACCAAATTTTTGACAACTCGTTGAAAAATAGATATTGACTATAGTAGGAGAGACAGACACCCGCTAGCCACTTATGCAAACTAGTTGCATGTCAAGCGTGGAACAGGTCTCATGTGCGAGGACATGTAAAGTTTGTCCGGGCCGCTTCATCCCACTATGCCACCAATATCCAAAATTACAACTAAGAAGCAATAAAATGATCATCATCGCCCACATACTCATATGTGTACTACCCGTGCAAAGCATCTACGCATATATCCGGCTCTGATACCACTGTAGGGTTCGCAGCATACAAAACAAAAAAATTCCTACGATGGGAACAACTAAGTACCAAGATCTATCTACTAGATACAAGCAACGGGTGGATATACATCCATAGAATACATACCCTCGAAGACCGAATAGCGTTAACGAGGTTGTACTCATGGATGATGTAGACGAACGCTTGCCGATCTCAAGATCGTGATGAAGTCCGTCTGGTCCACCGGTCCAAGACGATCAAGTCCAGACCTCAAAGCAAAGGTGCATCCGTGATCGCACACACGCACGGGTACTCGACAACCTCCGCGCCTCGCTCCAATAAGCAGCGGAAGCAACAAATCCTTCCAGAAAAAGCCACCGGGAACATGTATCTCGCTGATCCGAGACCATGGGGAAATTCGAAAGGGGGGAGAGAGATCCTTCGCGAGGAGGTGTACTTTGAGAGGAGGAGAGGGGAGCCTTTTATAGGGGAGAGGGAAGCACCCAAGGGGCATGGCGCCCAGCCATGGGGGCTTCCCCCACCTCTTCCACATTCATGTGGGTGGAGCTCCCACTCAAAATGAAAAGCCTCCACTCCCATTAAAAAGCCTCCACTCAAAAATCCACTCACATGCATTAAATTTCCACCAAATTTAATGCAAGCTCTCATTTAAATAAAACTATTTTATTTATTTATTCAAAATTTTGTTAATTACTTTAATTAAAAAACATTCACATAAAACCCTTACAACATTTCAATTTCACATGCAGAACCAGTTTCAGCAATTTCAACCAAAACTGTTTCGGTGTCTAGTGAAATAAATTCCTGCGCTTTCCTTTTCTTTTTCTGGCATATCATTTGCTCCGAATGGTGTCGGTATCCCTTAAGTGTGTCACCCTACGGTTCACGAATAATGCAGACATGATCGAGACCCTTATCCGATCAATAATCAGTAGCGGGACCTGGAGATCCATACTGACTCCCACACATTCAACGATGACTTCTGTGATCGTGTGAACCTTTTACGCTAGTATCTTAATCCCTTTGTTTCACGATATATTACATGTCCGAGATTCGATCATCGGTATCTCCATACCTAGTTTTATATCGTTACCGACATGCACTCTTTTCTCGTTCCCGTGATATAGCATTCTAGTGATCAAATCACTTGCTTGTAAGCTAATCAATGTGATATCACCGAGAGGGCCCAGAGCATATCTATCCGTCATCGGGATGAACAAATTCCACTCTCGATCCATGGGTCTCAACATAAAACTTTAGTAGTTCTGAAGCCATCTTTATAATCACCCGATTCTGCAGGACGTTTGATGTCATCGAGAAACTCTTCCGGTGTTAGTGATTGACATGATCTCATGGTCTAAGGATTAGGATCACTTCGTAAGTTGTTATAGCAATATAAACTCAATGACTTTGATCGTAATGCTATACTTCGGATGAATGTTCATCACACCATTACACTAATGTTGTGACCTCGTTATTAACAACATCCAATGTCCATGATCAGGAAACCTATGATCATCTTGTTAATCAACGAGCTAGTTTATAAGAGAAGCATAACTAGGAACTTCCTTTTGTTTATTAAACACACACGTATTAACGTTTCCGTATTAATAAAATTATAGCATGTAAAATAAACATTTATCATAAACAGGAATACGATAATAACCACTTTATTATTGCCTCTCGGGCATATTCTCTTCAAGAACCCCTTAGAGAAGAAGGCGGCCATCTTCCACACTTTCCTTGGCACCCCACTCTCCGGCAACAGAAAAACTTTATGAGGATACTGATGGATACTCAATCCCCAGTTCCCCAGTACCTATGCTGGTCGGAGATTCTAATTACTTCGGACAGGAAGGATCACCCAGACCTCATCCCTATGGAGAACTAGTATGCCATGGTCATCAACCCCTTGATTGATGGCAATGAGGTCACCAAATGTATGGTGGATAGTGGAAGCAGCATCAACATCATGTACTTGGATACACTGCACAATATGAACTTGACGGAGGAAAACCTAAGGCAGACCAGCACCACCTTCCACGGCGTAGTTCCTGGTCGAGAAGCTCGGTCCCTTGGGTGCATCACACTTCAGGTCGCTTTTGGCGATGTCAATAATTACCGCCAAGAACTCACGATCTTGGAGGTGGTCCCCTTCAAGAGAGTGTACCATGTCATATTCAGACGCGACATCTTCCACACCTACATGGCCAAGCCATGCTTCGTCTACAACAATCTCAAGATACCCGGATCAAATGGTGTCATCACCGTATTCGGAAGCTTTACCAAGGCAAGGGACTGCGAGATTGAGCCTTTGCGGAAGCTGTCCTCTACAACAAAGAATTCAAGGATATCCAGAGAAAGGTCAATGCCTCGGAGATGCTGGCATTGAAGAAGCAGATCTCTGACTCAGCCCTAGCATTCAAGGCCGCCATCGAGACCAAGTCGGTGGAACTTGTGGTAGGCGATGCCTCCAAGACCATCGCCATTGGGACGAACCTGGACCCTAAATAGGAAAGATCACTCATCGAGTTACCCCATGAGAATAGGGACATCTTTTCCTGGCAACATGCCCACATGAAAGGTGTACCTAGGGAACTTGCTGAGCACAACTCGAATATTGATCCAAAATGTAAACCAGTGAAACAACCTCTATGACGCTTCAGAGACGAGAAGAGACGCTCCATTGGAACAGAGATAGCTAGGTTACTTAAGGCTAGTTTTATCCGAGAAGTCCTTCACACCCGATGGGTGGCCAATCTTGTACTTGTCCCCAAAAAGGGAACCAAAGAATTAAGAATGTGCGTTGATTACACCGGCTTGAATAAAGCATGTCCCAAAGATCCGTTTGCTTTGCCTCGCATTGACCAAGTCATTGACTCGATGGCTGGCTTGGAGCTTTTGTGTTTTCTCGATGCATACTCAGGATACCACCAGATCAAGATGAGGAAGTCGAACCAATTGGCCACTTCGTTCACTACACCCTATGGCACGTTTTGCTATGTCACGATGCCCTTTCGGTTGAAAAACGCAGGTGCTACGTACCAGCGGACAATGCAGCGTTGCCTACACGATCAAATTGGTCGGAACGTTCACGCCTATGTGGACGATATAGCGGTGATGTCTAAAAAGTAAAACAAATAAATCTCCGACTTAAAAGAAACCTTTGATAATCTCCGGAAATACAACATGATGATTAACCCTAAGAAGTGCGTCTTCGGGGTTCCAGCCGGAAAATTGTTGGGATTCATCGTTTCCTAGCGTGGAATCAAGGTCAACCCGGAGAAAATCAAGGCCATCTTAAACATAAACCATCCGACATGCCTGAAGGACATACAACGGCTAACAGGCTGCGTTGCAGCAGTTAGTCGGTTCATCAGCCGACTTGGAGAGAAGGATCTGTCGTTGTACAAGTTGCTGAAGAAGGCGGATAAATTTACGTGGACGGACGAAGCAGATGCAGCATTGAAGCAACTCAAGGAGATACTTTCCTCAACGCCTATCCTTGCAGTACCAGAGCCTATGGAGCCTATGTTAATTTACATGGCGGCCACCAACCGGGTAATCAGCATTGTCGTCGTGGTAGAGCGGAAGGAACTAGGGCATGAGTACGGAGTTCAACGACCAGTTTACTATGTAAGTGAGGTTTGACGGAGTCCAAGCAGCGTTACCCGCACTACCAGAAGCTAGCTTATGGAGTCTTCCTCGCTTCTCGGAAGCTGAGGCACTACTTCCAGGAGCACCCCATCACAGTTGTGAGCAAAGGTCCACTGTCCGACATTATCAACAACAACGATGCTACAGGAAGGGTCGCGAAGTGGGGCATTGAACTTGCCGCATTCGAGATCATCTACAAAAGACACGACGCTATTAAGTCATAGGCCTTGGCAGATTTTATCGCAGATTGGACGGAGATGCCAGATGCTACCCCTATACCAGAGCCAGAATACTGGGTGATGCACTTTGACGGATCAAAGCTACTCAGTGGCTCGAGGGCTAGTGTACTACTACAGTCACCAACTGGGGAAAACTGCACTACATTCTGCAGATCCACTTAGAGGCTAGGAACAACATGGCGGAGTATGAAGCACTCATTCACGGACTGCGTGTAGCCAAGGATATTGGCATCAAGCGCGTAGTTTGCTGTGGAGATCCCGAATTGGTTGCCTAGCAGGTGGCTGGCACCTGGAACGTGTGGAACCCTATGTTGGCGGCATATCGTGACGAAGTGGACGAGATAGCCAAGAGCTTCTTGGGCTACGAGGTCAAGTATGTACCTAGGGAGCAAAATGAGACGGGTGATCTGCTGTCAAAGCTTGGATCAGGGCGCAAACAAATTCCTCCTGGCGTTTTCCTGATGCATCTACGGACACCATCCGTGAAGGGAGCGGACATGGACAACCCGGACAGAGCTGACTCTTTCATTCACACAGTGACAAAGGTCCCTCCGGCTTGGACAAAACCGTTCATGGAATATCTTGTACATGGAATTTGCCCGCCGATGAAGTCGAAAGACGGCAAATAGTACGTCGAGCAAATGGCTATACCATAATCAATGGACAACTCTACAAAAGAAGCACCGCCGGTGTTTACCTTAAGTGTGTTTCCCAACAAGATGGTATTGAAATCCTATGTGAGATCCATCTCAGAGATTGCGGGCATCACACCGCTCCTCGATCATTGGTCTCCAAAGCCTTTCGGCAAGGATTCTACTGGCCGACCGCGAAGGCAGAAGCCGACAAGCTGGTAGAGATGCGCTTAGGATGCCAGTTCTACGCCCGACAACCACATGTTTCAGCCGAAGAATTGCGAACAATACCAATAACTTGGCTGTTTCCAGTCTAGGGGCTAGACATGGTTGGTCCGTTGCAGATGACACCATGTGGGTTTACGCATATGCTAGTAGCAGTTGATAAATTCACCAAATGGATAGAAGCTAAACCCATTAGAAAGCTTGATGGGGCAACTGCCCTTAGATTTGTCCGGGATCTGGTGGTGAGATTTGGTCTCTCACATAACATCATCACCGACAACGGCAACAACTTGTCACTCGGAGAAGTGGAGGCTTATTGTTGGGAGAAGGGCATCCGAATTGACCTTGCATCTGTGGCACATCCACAATCCAATGGTCAGGTTGAGCGAGCCAATGGGTTAATTCTCCATGGAATCAAGCCACGTCTAAAAGCACCGTTGCATAGAGCAGCTGGAGCCTGGGCAGAGGAATTACCATCTGTGCTGTGGAGTTTACGAACTACACCCAACAGATCCACCGGCTACACCCCTTTGAAAGGATAGAGATGTCGCCTAGAGGGGGGTGAATAGGCAATTTCAAAACTATTACGGTTTTGGCTTGATAGAATGCGGAATTAAACTAACGTTTATTTTACAAGCACAAAACCTAAATACACTAGGCTCAACTAAGTGCACCAACAACAAAATAAGCTAAGCAAGAAAGCACAAAATATACCACAAGTGATAAGCAAGATATAAGTACTTCAAGCTCGATGGCTATCACAAGGAAAGTAAGCTCGGATATAGAGATAACTGAGGCACGCGGAGATGAAGATGTATTCCCGTGTTCAGCACCTTTGGGAAGGGGGCTACGTCACGTTGGAGAGGTGTGAGGTTCCACGAAGGATTCCTCATGCGCCACAAAGGCTCACCTTCTTCTCCGAGTCTATCCCACAAAGGAATAGGCCCTTTCCTTATGGCTAGATTTTCCTCCACTCCGGAGATGGCAAGCTCCACAACCACTTCACAAGCTCCACGAAGGAGAAGCCAGGGTCTCTTCACAATCTTCCACGAAGAGAACACCACGACACCAACCTCCAAGCCAACTAGGAGGTCACCCTCCAAGAGTAACAAGCTCACGGTGTCTCACTCGAAAAAATCGAAATGGAGAGCTCAACACTTATGCAAGAATGCAAAGCAAGAACACCAAGGGTGCTCAAATCCTCCACTCTCAAATGCCACCAAAGCAACAAGTGCTAGGGAGGAATTAGGGAGGAAGAACAATGATGGAAATCAACAAATGACTCCAAGATCTAGATCCAATGGGTTCCCCTCACTTAGAGGAGGAATTGATTGGTGGGGATTGTAGATCTAGATCTCCTCTTCCAAATCCCTCAAAAAGATGCAAGAATCATAGGAGGGAAGGGTGACGAGGTTTGATCTCGTCAATTCCCATTGTTATGGACTTGGGTTTTGGAGAAGATGGGGATGCTGGAGATCGCGGAACGGTTAGCAAACAAGCAATACAGGACACGAGGTTTACCCAGGTTCAGGCCCCCGGAGGGAAAATCCTACTCCTGCTTGTCTGCTCTTTGATTACGGCGGAACCGGTGATTACAGGGGTGCGCGGATGCGATCTGGCGTGAAGGTGCGTATGCGGAAGTATGAGAGAGCTCTAGGTCATGCCCTCCTGGCCTTTATATAGACTTAGGCAGGTCCTAGGCACAGATCTAGTCAGTTACAGGTTCTAGGGTTTACCCCTTTGAATTTCCTATCTACTCTAGTCTTGCTCTCCAAGGATCCGAAGGCGTCATGGGCCTTGGCCACCCGAAAATCTTCATGGGCCGACGTGTATTTGCCGTGGGCCTTCCTTGGGCTGGACCAGGTATGCTGAGATCGTGTACCTGCGGGGTATAACCATGCCAGTAGCCCCCGAGTGTTCAGTCGAATCGTAGATTCAGCTGAGGACTCTTCAATCCTTCGGGTGCAACTCTGTCTTTCAAGAGAATGTGTAGGGATTTTTGATGCGTGTGCCTGACTCTCCCGACGGATCAGGGTCAGTTAACTGTCTTAGGACAAAACAACACGATCTTCTTCAGATTCAAGTCCCTCGACTTGAACCCGGAACATATGCTGGCATAATTCGACTCAGGCCGTGGAGGACTTACAGGAGTGGAATTCTAGTGAATTTAATTGATGTACCCAACGCGTCCGTCAGGATTTTTCATTGCGCCTGTTGGCACGGGTTTATACTAGCAGAGCGTAGTCATGTGCGTTACCAAGCCATCAAATGATATTTGTAGGTCTCTTCTTTGCGTCGCAGACACAACATCCGAATTTTATCACCGCGGAGGTGTTTTAGGGTAGCCAAGGAGAATGCTACACACTTAGCGTTTAGTTGGGGCAGAGTTGCCGAAAAGTTTTTGCATACTGATCCGAATGATCGCAGTCGAAATTTTATAGGGTGCGCGACCAACGCTCCCTATGGGAGTATCCCCCGAGTGTCTGTTCGAGTCGTAGACTCGAGCGGAGACTTTAATTCATCCATTGTTCAGTGTCAGGTCTGTAGGACACAAATTTTTTCAGATGCTTAAATCCATCCTCCCTATGGGAGTAGCCCCCGAGTCTGTAGTGGAGTCGTAGACTCAACGTAGGACTCGAAGAAACAGTTCAGTGCTGTAACGTGTTGTTCTTTTTTCGGGTGCGCGCCGCCCCCGATAGGAGTAGCCCCCGAGTAATTGGTCGAATCGTAGATTCGAGTGAGTACTCTTAGCTTTGAAGCCGAAGAAATAGTAGATGTTGCTAGTGTAGCTTTTGATGACGTCAGTACTGACGATCGATGACCTCAAGCGTCTGCTGCGCCAGAGATGACTTGACTAGAAGAACATGGGTCCCACTTTCTGACCTTGAATTGACTGGTCATGCGCGACGTGGAGATAATTACGGTGTCGCCTCGATTTCCGCGCGTAGTGGACGGCGTGTTAGCGACGGTTCGTTGCGATGCTGACACGTGTATGGCGGATCCCGCCACGTTAGGTCTTCTCGATGGAAGGTTGTCGTGCATCGTCTTCATCTTTATAATCATTGGGGAAAACTTTAGTTTGTTTTCACCGCAGCTATTCTCGTTTCACTGCTTCCTTGTTCTCTGAGAGTTCTTGCTGCGCGCTGGAATATCCTTTCACATTTCCTTCTTCCATCCTGCGCTCTCGCCACCGGCGCCGCCGTACCGCGATGGGGAAGTCGAAGAAGTCTTCTTCTGCGGTTGGTACCAGCGCTGCTGGAGGGAAGAAGAGTGCCGCCGCTACCCGTGTCACCGACGGTGGCTGGCGGCGATCGGAGACGCGGGAGAGTGATCTCCGCAAGCTTCGTGAGCGGGGCTTGATCCCGCAGGATAGGGAGGCCGTGAAACTCCCAGGCAACGAGGTAATCCCCATCACCCCGCTGGGTTTCGGGTTATGTTCCTCGCCTTTGTTATTCGCGGATTTTCCTTCCCAGTCCACGACTTTCTTCGTGGACTGCTCTTTCTTTACGGTGTCCAATTGCATCATCTTTCCCCCAATTCTCTTCTTCACATTGCTTTGTTTTATCACTTTCTGCGAGTGCTGGCTCGGTATCGAGCCGCACTTTGGACTTTTCCGGAAACTCTATTCCGTGAAGAGGCAATCTGGTTCGGATGGTGTTTATCCCATTGGGGGTTGCATCATCTCCCTCAAACCCAATCTGCTTTTCTTTTCTTTTTCCATGTCCGAATCTGTCCAGTACTGGCGCAGGCGATGGTTTTATATTCGCGACTCCACTGTGGCTGGGCAACATTTTGGTCTTGCTCCTTTCGATCCCTCCCAAAAGATTGAGCCGAAGAGGTCCTGGAAAAACCAGATCTTGGATGGCGAGGTAGCGGAGATAGAGGCTCTCTATCGTCGAGTGGAGGATCTCCAGTTGATTCCAGAGAAGGAAGTGAACGGTGTGGATATCATCCGGACATTTCTTGAGCGTCGGGTGCAGCCACTCCAGGCTAGGGTGCACCTGATTTTCCTTTATGCTGGCCGCCGTGATCCGACGAGGGTTTTGGCTGAGAAATTCTCCCAGGGAGATCTCGACAGGGCCCTTCGTAAGCTGCTGAAGTTCAAGGCTGGAGAGGATATCCCGGGAAGTCGCTGACTTCTCTTCGCTTCCTGTTCCACAGGTGTAGATCCGTGCGCGTAGCGCTATTTTCGACTGCATTGTATTTGTATTTGTTTGCTAACAAATTTTCTTCTCTTGTGCAGAGCTTCAAAGTGCCGGGCATGTCGCCTCCATTACCTGAAGTATTTCCGGATGCTCCAGATAATGATGTGGTGGATTCCATGTCCGAGCTGCCATCGGCGCGGTCTCCGGCTGAAGAGGCCAACAAGTCGAGCGAGGACCACACTCGCAAACGGTCACAGAGATCCGGCGAGTCTTCGGATGCCTCGACTCCTCCGACTCCTAGGAACCCGCTGTGTCTTGAACGTCACAGTGATGGGCATGGAGGCTCTTCCTCTCCGATTCCTGCCGTTCCCGTGCAGGCTGTAGCGCCGCACCCGCCGGCGAAGCGGAAGAAGGAAGAAAAGAAGGAAGAGAAGAAGGAAGAGAAGAAAGAGGAGAAGAAAGTCCGGAGGATCCCTCCTGTCTTCAACCTGAGCGAGCTTGAATCGTAAGTTTCCTTTGTCCTACACTGCTTTTTCTTGCCTGTTTACTTTGTACTTGTGCTAATTTGTCCTTGTGCAAGCACTCTTCCAACGACTCCTCCAGCGATGGTGCTCGGGAGATGATGGGGGAGTCGAAAGTCACGTCTCCTCCTCCTCAGACGGTGGCTACCTCTGAAGGCGCTGCTCCAGACCCTTCTCCGTAGGAGGTTCAGGTGGTTGCACCTCAAAAGGCTGCAAGCGGACCTCCGGAGTCGCCATCGGATCATGTGAGTAGTTCTGCCTCCTGCCACGGGGGAAGCCCCCAAGCATCTATAAAAGAGTTTTTTTGTTTGTTCTTCCTTCGAGTCTCGGGGGGATCCCCTGAGCGCTTTCGTGTGTGTAGTTTGCTTCTGCTCTTTCTGTTGGGCGTAGCCCCCGAGTCCTTCTCTTGACTAGTACTCCCTCCGTTTAGAAATATAATATGTTTTAGGTTTGTGAAGGAGATGTATCTAGACACCTTTTAGTGTATAGGTTAAAACGAATCTAGACACTAAAAGGTGTCTAGATACATCTCATTCACAAACCTAAAACATCTTATATTTCCAAACAGAGGGAGTAGGTCTTTTTCTTGCAGCCTTTTGTGCAGGATGCCAAACGACTGGTGCAACAACACCTGGCGCTGGAGGCCAGCCTCAAACAGCTTCAAGGTACTTTGATTCCTTGATGTGTGCTTCTTCTTGTATTCTTTTCCTGTTATCCAACGTTTGTATTATTTGACTGCAGAGGAGCACAAGACCTCCCTTCGTAAGATTGATGCTCTCAAAAAGAGCCTCGGTCCAGCGGAGAAGAAGGCCGAGGTCGCCGTGGATGCGAAGGAGCGCCTCGAGCTGGAGCTGGCTACTGCGGCCGAGGCTAAGGAGCGCCTGCAGCGGGAGGCCACGGACCGCGAGGAGCAGCTTGCCACCGCCACGGCTTCAGCCGACAAGCTTATGGCGGCTGCCAAGGCTGTTTCGGGTGATTATCTTCGCCGTCCTCTTTTGGTTTCCTTGTCTTTCTTTTGCGGTGCTGTCGTTCATTCTTCTTCCTTGCTATTTTAGATGCCGTAGGCATCGAGTTTGATCGCGGTGCTCTGGAGCAAGGGAGTGCTCTGGATGATGCTGTTGCGGCGGTTGAAGATCGCTGCGGCACCGTCGTTAACTCGCTTGCCAAGGCCAAGGAGGTCCTTGGGCGCTTCTACAAGGATCTTGTCCCCAAGGACGCGACCCTTGATGATGTTGATGCTCTGGCGAAGGCGCTGTCAGACGAAGCACCTGCGGCATACAAGCGCGAGTAGAAGGGCATCAGTGCATCCGTCGGGCTGGCAATGGCCTTGGCGGCTGGAGCGGAGCTGTACCTTCCCCATGTCACTTCCCGGATGCCGACGACTGCTGATGGATCCGAGGTAGCCTTCGCTACCTATTCTGCTCACTGTAAGCGTTATGGACCGAAACTGATTGATCTGCTGGCGATGCCTACGGCAGGGAGAAGCCAAGGCGAGGCAATCCGGCTCCGAGGCTACTCAGGGTGCCGCGTCTTAGGCGATGTAGCTGTAGGATAGTTATAGTCTCTTTTGTTGTAATTATTTTGATGAACAAATCCTTGTGCCACATAGTGGCTTTTGATGCACTTAATGAATTTGTTGAGTTATGTGCTCCTTCGTCTGCGTGTTCATGTATTTGCCTTTCTGCTGATCTAGGGTCCTTCGGGTCCTGATCCCGTTGACACCTCACCTGCAGCGCGGCTGCGACCATCCTTGGATGATTCGTCGCAGCTTGCTTTTCTTCGAGACCGTGTTCGTAGTCTCGAGAAAGAGTTGCTTGGGGTGCGTGGCCATGCTGACATTTGGAAGTAGAAGGCGGATCGCGGTGCTGCCAGAGAGGAGTACTTGATGGCGGAATTGCTTCGATTATCCGAGCAGCTTCAGTGTAAGTTTTTCGAGTTGTTGCCCATTTCTTCGGATGCGCCTGCTGGCATTGCATCTTACTTTTGTGCAAGTATTGCAGGTCCTAACCTTGCTCCAAGGAAGGAGAAGGAGCGTGTTGCTGTTCGGGTCAATTGTTTGACTCAACGGGACATGGAAGCCGGCGGGTTCTTCTGGATGGATCGTGACCGTGCTATGGTCCTTGCGACGGTGCAAGATCGCGTTCACTAAGTATCGCGGGTGCTTCGTCAGGTGAAAACTTCACTAGCGTCGGTTCTGCATGTGATGTTTCCGCTGGATGCTGCACCAACAACCCTTTCTGGTCTTCTGTCGAAGTTTCGGATGGTGAATCGTGTCAAGGAGTTTGTGTGGAATCAGCTCGTCGCAGGAGTGAAGGCTGCGTTGTCCCTTGTGAGGCTGGATCGCCCTGATGTAGATCTGTCCGCTGTAGCGGCTGGGCCACCCCCTCGACCATATGGTGTGGTGTGTGGGATATGCGTCCGCATTACGCGGCTGTAAGGCAGTATGATGAAGAGATCGTAGATCTATTTGAGCTGCGTGCTCAGGTTATTCTTCAGAATAGGTAGTGCATGTAAAAGAGATAAATGTAAAATTTGTATATATTTGACTGGGCATGTTTTGCCCTTTGTTATAGAGGTTTGGTTGTTGTTTGAGCACGTAGTGCTTTGTTCGCATACATGTCCTTTTCGTTAGCCTGACGTGGTCAGCTACTCAGGCGTACACGTGTTATCCTCAGTCGACGAAATCGTGAGGTGGGGGGAGCCCCCGAGTGTGTTTGTAGCATGAAGTAAAAGTGCGAATAGAAAAACGAAATTTTTGGGGCGAGACACTTAGCTTTATTTATATCGTAATGGAGGAGGTACATTGTTCGGCTGAGTAGCCTTGGCTGAATAGCCTTATTGAAAGTAAAGGGGTAGGTAGCTAGGGGTAGAATCGTCGCAGTTGTGCGACGTTCCATGGGTTGGAGTATGCGACTCCAGACTCCACGTGCTTGAGGCGATAGGCGCCACCTGGGATGACTTCGGTGATGATGTAGGGTCCTTCCCATGGTGACTCGAATTTCTTCGGTCGCTCTTGCTTGAGTCGCAAGACGAGGTCTCCTTCGACGAAGGACCTTGGGCGCAGCCGTCGGCTGTGGTAGTTGCGGAGACTCTGCTGGTACACCGCTGATCGAGCTGCTGCTATGTCTCGTGCTTCGTCGAGTGTGTCGACGGCGTCTTCGAGTGCAGCCGTGGATTCGGCTTCGCTATAAGCGACGACCCGGGGGGCCTGGAGGCGTACTTCAGCTGGTAGCACGGCTTCGGCGCCGTGCACCATGAATAATGGCGTGTAGCCGGTGGAGCTGTTTGGCGTGGTACACAAGCTCCATAGGACGGAGGGTAGCTCTTTCGTCCAAGCTCCGGCGAGTCGCTCGAGTGGGCTCATGAGGCACTTCTTGATGCCAGCGCTGATGGGGGAATACCAAATGGGGTATACCCACAAAGCGGTTTCGCCATCTGATATCGAGCCGACTAAAGCCACGACCAGAGCGGGTCGACTCGCCGAATACGGCGACTGGCGCATGCTGGACCTAGACGAGTGGCGCCGACTGGAGGCCCAAGACGACGACTTCAATGCAAAGCCCGCCAAACACTTGTAAACCCTAACTGGCTGCATATATAAAGCCACCAAGGGCACCCCCAAGGGGTACGTCATATTAGATCTAGTCTCTCCCCCCGCCTTCGGCGGCTCCCATGTAAACCAATCTATGATCATATACTGGATTGATAGCAGGACGTAGCGATCCTCCATCGAGGGGACGTGAACCTGGGTACATCGTGTGCCAATCTCGTTCCCGGATTCTCCTACGTCGCCTTGCTCCCTCTACGTAAGCTACCCCCAGTAGCATCTGCCGTGCAATACCACGACAAGCGCCGATTAGGCCGTTGGCCTTTTCCACCTGCCCGTTCGTTTGCGGGTGCGCCACAGAGGCGTATGTGAGGTTGATTCCGAGGCCTTCACAGAAGTTTTGGAATTCTTTGGAGATGAAGTTCGATCCATTGTCAGTGATGATGCTATGCGGTACGCCGAACCTGTAGACAATGGATTCAAAGAACTTGACGGCAGTATTGCCCTTTTGGTTAGTGACCGGCATTAGTTCGATCCACTTGGTGAATTTGTCGACTGCGACCAGGAGGTAGATGTGACCCCCCTTTCGAGGACCTTGGCAGTTTGCCGATCATGTCGAGGCCCCATTGGGCGAAGGGCCAAGGCCAAAGGTATGGGCCTGAGCTCTGACCCGGATGTGTGTGGTTTGTCAGCGAACCTTTGGCACCCTTTGCATCTTAGGACGATGTCTTTATGCGTGCTCATGGCGTTCAAGAGAATCCAGTCAGATAGCTTTGGCGACAAGGAGCGATCTGCGTGATGGCCGCAGATGCCCTCGTGGATGTCTTGAAGTATGGTTTCCGTCACCGATGGTGACGCACCTTTGTAGTACACGAAATGCTGCGCTTTCGGCTCGCCATTGATGATGGTGAAGGCTTTTGACCGCCGATATGCGCCGGGCATCTGTCGACTATCGGTAGTTCTCCGCCTATTAAGCGGAGGTACGGTTGTGTCTGAGGTTTCGACTGCCATGACCTGCATCAGGTTGACCGTAGCGACCTCTGTGTCCAGTTTTTGGGTCCTTCATGACCTTCGGGTAGCGTAGCCCCCGAGTGTTCTGCTTCTTTGGGTGATCCCTTGGGGAATTTCCGCTTGATGGATGGCACACAGATCTGTTCGAGGAACACACCTGGTGGCACCCTTGCGCAGGTGGAGCCGATGTTGGCGAGTCTATCGGCCTCCTCGTTGCTTTCTCTTCCAACGTGACAAAGCTCGCAGCCGTCAAATTCTCCCTCGAGTGAGTTGTAGAGTGCGCGGTACGCGATTATGTTTTCGGCGTGTGTGTCGCACTCATTCATCGTCTGTTGGACGACGAGGTTGGAGTCATCGTGTCACATCCCAAGATTTTCCAAATCTTGTAATGTGAAAAATAATTGAATAAAATAAAACTTTGTTGATTTTTAGGGCCAGAAGAAACTTTTTGAATTTAATTGGAACTTCAAACCAATTGGAATCAAATAAATCCTAAAGGGATTCATAAAGATAAACATTTATTAAAGGAAATTAAAATGTTTTGGAATTACTATTCTGGATCCTTTAATAAAAGATTTGGTTTTCAAAAGAAAAGGTGGATTTATAAATAAAGATTATTTTATAAAGCCAAATTAAACCTTGGCCAACCTTTTGAAATAAAATATTTCTATTTGATAAGAATAGTAAAGGCTTAATTAAATAAATTAATAAGGATTTAATATCCAATTTTATTAAGTAAAGACTTTTCCCATTTTAAATAAACACTGAAACTTATTTAATTATTTTAAATAAGTTTTCCAAGTATTTTTATATTCTCAAATAAAACCTACTGAAGTGTTTTGGTTTTATTTTTAGATTTCAAAATAAATATTTAAATAAAACAAATCCTATTTGATTTAATAACTAAGGCCCATTTTATTTAATTGTTAATGGACCATAAAATAAAAATGTTATTTTGTTTTAAACAAGTTTTCCAAATATCTTATATTTCCAAATAAAACCTACTGATTTGGTTTTGAAAATATTTGGATTTCAAATGGAGATTTTATTAAATAAATCAAACCCTATTTGAGTAAATAACTAAAGTTCCATTTTTATTTAATTAACGAATGGATCCTAAAATGAATAAAAATATTATTTTATTTTGGAATTTTGGATTATGTTACTAAACAGAACCAAAAACTCATTACAAGTTTGAATTGTTTGAATGGTTTGTATTGTTGATTGAATCTTTTGTTTGAATATCAAATCAGAAAATAGAAATAGAAAAGAATAAAACAAACAGGCAGAAAAAAATATGGAAAAGGACAGACCCAACTGAGCCAGCCCAACAGCCCACTTAGCCCAGTCCTCTCCTCCCCGCAGAAAACGATTCGAACCAACTATCTGACCCGCGCAGACGATGACATGTGGACCCCTCTCCTTCTCCCTTTCTCACTGACCAGAGGACCCCACCGCCACGTCCCCTTCTTCCCCACCCCATGACCTGTTCTTCCCCCTCTCCTCGTCGTTGCAGACTTAATTTCTCGGCTTGATTACGCCTGAACACGACCAGCTTTACTCGTAGTGATCATGCACCTTTAAACGCCAGTCACTCCTCTCCGTTTCCCCTCTGTTTCCTCCCCAAAGCACGCCTCCAGGAAGCCACAATTTCTCTCGGCCTTTGTCTCCGACGCCCGACGCCGATTCCGGCAGCCCCTCGCCACCCCTTGCCTCCCCGACCATGCTCCCGTGATCCCCACCTTCTGGCGATCATCCCCGTAACGCCAGCTCGCCCCCGAGCGCTCCAGAACGTTGGCAACAACTCCACCTATACGCCACCGACGACCCCGCAACTCCGGTGAGCTCTGGCACTAGACTCCATGCACGCCTTGATCAGTGAGTCATGCCATTTGATTAGTCTTTGTCCTCTGTATCTCCAGGTGATCACCAAACACTCGCGCGTGGCCTGCAACCTCGTCCCCGTCAGCGAGCAGAAGCTCCTGGCGCCAGTAGAAACTCCGGCGAGGAATTCCCGTAGCTCCAGCGCGCCCCTCGGCAAACGGGAAGCACCTCGAGCACCCCCACGCCTTGGCGAATTCGGTGAGCCTCCTCCCTCTCCTCATCGCTTCCTGCATCGCCAAATCCGTCGCCGACTGACCAGCGCCGCCAACTGACGCCGCCAGCGCCGCCCATCCCTGGCAAGCGAGCTGAGCACCGTCCGATCTAGATCGCAGCGTCACGATAGATCCACTTAACTGAAAGGGTACGCTAGCTCTGAGCCGTATGATCACATTTAATCCAACGCTCCACAGCGACTGATCCGTGCGAACCGGTACCAGCGAATAAGAGAGTGCCGCGTGTCACCAGAAATTTGAAAAAACAGAATTTGAACCTGATTAGAATGCAAACTTGTAACTGCTATAACTTTCAAACCACACGTCCAAATTTTGCAAACTTTATATCGTTGAAATCAGGAGAACAAGCCCTAGCCAACCATGCCCTTAGTTTAGTAAATAGTATCTGTTATCTTGTTTGAATTTGCAGAATCATTTGTGAGCTTGTTTAGATTAGAAAAATTGTTTAAAAATGATTTTAAGGCTAAAACCTTTGCAAATTAGTTTGTTGTGACCTTACTGACCCTAGTAACCAACCCTTGGTGTTAAAAATGATTTTGGTAAGATTTAGGTTGGATTACTTGACTTAGCCATCTTTAGCCAAATAAAAAGAATGGTTTTTGTTCTAAAAATGTTTATGGAAAGAAAACTTTAAGGAAATGTTTTGGACCAAACCTACTGAACTAAAACACCAAGTTTTGCAAATTAGCAACTCATTTGGTGAACAACTTAAGAGTTTTGCCTTGAGAAAAACATTTTTCACCACATGAAATGATGAATGGATTTAAAAGTGGTTTTGGATAAAACCCATTTGCTAATGACTTTGCCACTTTGGTAAATGACCAATATTGGATCTTACAAAGTTTAGAAACCCCATAGAGACCCTATTTGCAAAATAAAACTATCTTGTGCATGCTCCCATGCATGAATTGGTTTCCATTATCTTGTGTGTGTGAATTTGTTTGAGTGATTATTGGTTTGGAATGTAAATTGAATTGGTGTTTGCCTGATTGACTTGTAGTGAAGTGTGAGACTAGCAAGATCAAGGAGTGAACCACCATTCCCTACCAAAAAGGCAAGTGATGCTTCATACTCTTTGTCCCATTACTTTCTCTATGCATTAGTGATTTTGCTAAGTAAAACTTGCATGGATTTTGCTAAGTATAGACCTTGCTATAAGAAAACCTAGTAGATGAATCCTTAGTAGGATTTTCCTAAGTTAAAGATTCCTATTACTATCAAGCTTAGCCTAGCTAATGGAAAACATGGGTGGAAAATATATTCACACTATGGAAAAATCTCCAAGTCTGAGGACTTATGTTTTTGTGTAATAAAACAACTAAGTTAAAGAATCACCTGGGTGGAATGGGCTTGCTTGGTGGATTTTGGTTGGGTGGTTCACGAGGCCATGGACTTGGCTTGTGTATCTCACTTGTGGTATGCCACCCAGGCACAAAGAGATTTGAGATGTCAAATGTTGAGAAGCTTCAAGTGCAACCACTTGGCAATATGGGCTCTGCCATGATCATATAGGTTGCAAGAACTTAGCCATATGGACAGTGGGTGGTAGTGTTTGATAGGTTGGAGCGCGTCCATTTTGGTCTAAGGGAAGGCTTCTGAAAGATTTTGTCTTGGGAAACCAAGTCTTGTGGGGAAAGTGCACCACCTCTGCAGAGTGTAAAATCTAAGTACTTAGCCATGTCCCTGGTAAAGGACAATTTGAGCATCAAGACATGGAAGCAATCAAGAATCTCATCATTCAAATTTCTAATTTAAAACTTGTGGATTGAACAAGGGTTGTTTGAGATCTTAAATCTTTGATTGGTAGATGCCTTGGAAAGGATCTTCAATCTTTGATTGAGAAAAATGATTTTGTCAAGCAAACACTTAGTATTTTCAAAATGATAAGAAAAATCTATTTTGAGCAATGCAAGCCTCAACTCCACTTAGCCAAATGCATATAGATGATAGATTCCACTATTCTACCATAGTATCACTTGCCAATACAATTCAAATGTATTGACCCTTTGTGGCTGTAACTTGTATGTTGCAGGTTTGATTGTTTTTAGTGAAGATTGATTGATTAGGATTACAAAGTCTACAACCAACATCTGCCTGTGGCACTTTGAAGATGAAGGACCCCATGCTTATATTTATTCCGCTGCAATGAAATGTAATAGCCATATGAGCTATGAAAGATGTAATAAAATTATGTTATTCCTGGTTATAAAGTTAGATTATGACCTTTGTTTCTTGATATTACATCTTAACTGTGGATGCTAGCTATTGATCCAGGGACTAGCATTGTAAAACACAGGAGGAATCTACCTTATTAGGTTGAGACCTCTACAGATGGTATCAGAGCATTGTGTTGCCTGTAGGATTTGTAAACCCTAGGATTGGACAAAAACCCTTAGAAAAATAGGAGTTACATTTTGATCCAAAACTTATTTACAAAAATACTTGTAAACTCTTTCCTCAACCATTTTGGCTTCTACTCTACATCTCTTCTATTTCAACTTGATGGATAAAATCCTACCTCATGACCAAAGACTACACTATGTGCAAAAGACTTTTTCAACTTCTTCAACTCTAATGACTTCAACATCTTCAGCATATTCACTAAGGACATCCAACTTGGATGACACTAAGGACTACAAGTAAGACAAGGAAATCTTGCTCAAAATTTAGAGACTGAGGGAATGCAAAATAAGAAGGAGCCATCAACAACTTTGAAGTATTGTGACCAAGAGTTTATCTAAAGGAAACCATGATCTCATACAAGAAGAATCATAAAGGAAGGAAAGATCACAAGTGAACCATATAGATGGACCACCATATTTTAGCTAAGTCAAATACACCAACTTATGTGGTGTAACAAAAATATTTTGTTGTCTAAGTATGTGCTTGAACTTTGTTGTTTGAGTGAAATGCTTGGTTTGTGATTGCATGCACGTTGCTTGTGTGAATTGTGATGTGTGTGATTAGAATTGATCCCTTAGAAATATCTAGTCTATTCTAATCTCCTTCAACCCAAACAGATGACTACTCCAAGAAACTCCAACATCAAGGTGGATGACAACAGCAACAACCAAAAGGACAACATGAGAGAACTTATAGTAACCCAAAACCAGTTGAGCCAAGAGACAACTCAGCTTTTAGCCAACAACAATGGACTAGACCCATCCATACAAAGGATTTTGAAGCTTCAATCCCAATTGTTGCAAGGATTGGTTCCTCAAATGATCAACATGGGAGAAAACTTTTCCTAAAGAGCTAATGACAACAAGGATGACAAAGATGCTAATCTAGAAGGAACCCAAGCTAGCAACAATCTTTGATACAATGATCATGCATCCAAGGCACATGAGGATCAATACCCCAAGAAGAGAGAAAGATCTCCCACCTATGAAGAATATGAACTGGAAGAACTCCTAGCTCTGGAGAGACCCAAAAAGAAGAAGAAAGACATAAGCCAGTTGCAATGTTACAATTGCAAAGAGAAGGGACACTATGCCAGTGAATGCCCAGAAAAGAAGAACCAAGGAAACAAACAAGGTGTAATGATACCCAAGGAAAAGAAAGATATTAGCCAAGTGATGTGCAAACACTACAAAGAGTTAGGACATTATGCAAGCAATTGTCCAGAAAAGATGAAGAACAAGTTAAACAAGTATATGAAGGATATCAACCTTGGCCCATGAGTCAAGTATGGAATCAAAGGACACAATGCAGAAGCTTACTTAGAGAAGTTTTCTTAGGATCCCAAGAAGGCCAATATGTAATTTAGTTTGAAAATTTTTAAGGGTGGTAGTACCCTAGTTGTTTTGAACCTGCTCGTAACCCTAGCCTCCCCAAATCTCGGGACGAGATTTATTTTAAGGGTGGTAGCCTGTCACATCCCAAGATTTTCCAAATCTTGTAATGTGAAAAATAATTGAATAAAATAAAACTTTGTTGATTTTCAGGGCTAGAAGAAACTTTTTGAATTTAATTGGAACTTCAAACCAATTGGAATCAAATAAATCCTAAAGGGATTCATAAACATAAACATTTATTAAAGGAAATTAAAATGTTTTGGAATTACTATTTTGGATCCTTTAATAAAAGATTTGGTTTTCAAAAGAAAAGGTGGATTTATAAATAAAGATTATTTTATAAAGCCAAATTAAACCTTGGCAAAGCTTTTGAAATAAAATATTTCTATTTGATAAAAATAGTAAAGGCTTAATTAAATAAATTAATAAGGATTTAATATCCAATTTTATTAAGTAAAGACTTTTCCCATTTTAAATAAACACTGAAACTTATTTAATTATTTTAAATAAGTTTTCCAAGTATTTTTATATTCTCAAATAAAACCTACTGAAGTGTTTTGGTTTTATTTTTAGATTTCAAAATAAATATTTAAATAAAACAAATCCTATTTGATTTAATAACTAAGGCCCATTTTATTTAATTATTAATGGACCATAAAATAAAAATGTTATTTTGTTTTAAACAAGTTTTCCAAATATCTTATATTTCCAAATAAAACCTACTGATTTGGTTTTGAAAATATTTGGATTTCAAATGGAGATTTTATTAAATAAATCAAACCCTATTTGAGTAAATAACTAAAGTTCCATTTTTATTTAATTAATGAATGGATCCTAAAATGAATAAAAATATTATTTTATTTTGGAATTTTGGATTATGTTACTAAACAGAACCAAAAACTCATTACAAGTTTGAATATTTTGAATGGTTTGCATTGTTGATTGAATCTTTTGTTTGAATATGAAATCAGAAAATAGAAATAGAAAAGAATAAAACAAACAGTGCGAGAAAAAATATGGAAAAGGACAGACCCAATCGAGCCAAAACAGCCCAACTTAGCCCAGTCCTCCTCCCCTGAGAAAACGATTCGAACCAACTATCGACCCTTGCAGACGATGACATGTGGACCTCCTTCTCCCTTTCTCACGACCCGAGGACCCCACCGCCACGTCCCTTCTTCCCACCCATGACCTGTTCTTCCCTATCCTCGCCCGTTCAGACTTAATTTCTCGGCTTGATTACGCCTTAACGACCAGCTTTACTCGTAGTGATCATGCACCTTTAACGCCATCCTCCTCTCCGTTTCCCTGTTTCCTCCCCAAAGCACGCCTCCAGGAAGCCACAATTTCTCCTCGACTGCCCCTGTCTCCGACGACGCTCCGACGCCGATTCCGGCAGCCCCTCGCCACCCCTTGCCTCCCCGACCATGCTCCCGTGATCCCCACCTTCTGGCGATCATCCCCGTAGCGCCAGCTCGCCCCGAGCGCTCCAGAACGTCGGCAACAACTCCACCTATACGCCACCAACGACCCCACAACTCCAGTGAGCTCTGGCACTCGACTCCGTGCATGCCTTGATCAGTGAGTCATGCCATTTGATTAGTATTTGTCCTCTGTATCTCCAGGTGCTCACCAAACACTCGCGCGTGGCCTGCAACCTCGTCCCCGTCGGCGAGCAGAAGCTCCTGGCGCTAGTAGAAACTCCGGCGAGGAATTCCCGTGGCTCCAGCGCGCCCCTCGGCAAACGGGAAGCACCTCGAGCACCCCCACGCCTTGGCGAATTCGGTGAGCCTCCTCCCTCTCCTCATTGCTTCCTGCATCGCCAAATCCATCGCCGACTGACCAGCGCCTCCAACTGCCGCCGCCAGCGCCGCCCATCCCTGGCAAGCGAGCTGAGCACCGTCCGATCTAGATCACAGCGTCACGATAGATCCACTTAACTGAAAGGGTACGCTAGCTCTGAGCCGTATGATCACATTTAATCAAACGCTCCACAGCGACTGATCCGTGCGAATCGGTACCAGCGAATAAGAGAGTGCCGCGTGTCACCAGAAATTTGAAAAAACAGAATTTGAACCTGATTAGAATGCAAACTTGTAACTGCTATAACTTTCAAACCACACGTCCAAATTTTGCAAACTTTATATCGTTGAAATCAGGAGAACAAGCCCTATCCATCCATGCCCTTAGTTTAGTAAATAGTATCTGTTATCTTGTTGGAATTTGCAGAATCATTTGTGAGCTTGTTTAGATTAGAAAAATTGTTTAAAAATGATTTTAAGGCTAAAACCTTTGAAAATTAGTTTGTTGTGACCTTACTGACCCTAGTAACCAACCCTTGGTGTTAAAAATGATTTTGGTAAGATTTAGGTTGGATTACTTGACTTAGCCATTTTTAGCCAAATAAAAAGAATGGTTTTTGTTCTAAAAATGTTTATGGAAAGAAAACTTTAAGGAAATGTTTTGGACCAAACCTACTGACATAAAACACCAAGTTTTGCAAATTAGCAACTCATTTGGTGAACAACTTAAGAGTTTTGCCTTGAGAAAAACATTTTTCACCACATGAAATGATGAATGGATTTAAAAGTGGTTTTGGATAAAACCCATTTGCTAATGACTTTGCCACTTTGGTAAATGACCAATATTGGATCTTACAAAGTTTAGAAACCCCATAGAGACCCTATTTGCAAAATAAAACTATCTTGTGCATGCTCCCATGCATGAATTGGTTTCCATTATCTTGTGTGTGTGAATTTGTTTGAGTGATTATTGGTTTGGAATGTAAATTGAATTGGTGTTTGCCTGATTGACTTGTAGTGAAGTGTGAGACTAGCAAGATCAAGGAGTGAACCACCATTCCCTACCAAAAAGGCAAGTGATGCTTCATACTCTTTGTCCCATTACTTTCTCTATGCATTAGTGATTTTGCTAAGTAAAACTTGCATGGATTTTGCTAAGTATAGACCTTGCTATAAGAAAACCTAGTAGATGAATCCTTAGTAGGATTTTCCTAAGTTAAAGATTCCTATTACTATCAAGCTTAGCCTAGCTAATGGAAAACATGGGTGGAAAATATATTCACACTATGGAAAAATCTCCAAGTCTGAGGACTTATGTTTTTGTGTAATAAAACAACTAAGTTAAAGAATCACCAGGTGGAATGGGCTTGCTTGGTGGATTTTGGTTGGGTGGTTCACGAGGCCATGGACTTGGCTTGTGTATCTCACTTGTGGTATGCCACCCAGCACAAAGAGATTTGAGATGTCAAATGTTGAGAAGCTTCAAGTGCAACCACTTGGCAATATGGGCTCTGCCATGATCATATAGGTTGCAAGAACTTAGCCATATGGACAGTGGGTGGTAGTGTTTGATAGGTTGGAGCGCGTCCATTTTGGTCTAAGGAAGGCTTCGAAGATTTTGTCTTGGGAAACCAAGTCTTGTGGGAAAGTGCACCACCTCTGCAGAGTGTAAAATCTAAGTACTTAGCCATGTCCCTGGTAAAGGACAATTTGAGCATCAAGACATGGAAGCAATCAAGAATCTCATCATTCAAATTTCTAATTTAAAACTTGTGGATTGAACAAGGGTTGTTTGAGATCTTAAATCTTTGATTGGTAGATGCCTTGGAAAGGATCTTCAATCTTTGATTGAGAAAAATGATTTTGTCAAGCAAACACTTAGTATTTTCAAAATGATAAGAAAAATCTATTTTGAGCAATGCAAGCCTCAACTCCACTTAGCCAAATGCATATAGATGATAGATTCCACTATTCTACCATAGTATCACTTGCCAATACAATTCAAATGTATTGACCCTTTGTGGCTGTAACTTGTATGTTGCAGGTTTGATTGTTTTAGTGAAGATTGATTGATTAGGATTACAAAGTCTACAACCAACATACTGTGGCACTTTGAAGATGAAGGACCCCATGCTTATATTTATTCCGCTGCAATGAAATGTAATAGCCATATGAGCTATGAAAGATGTAATAAAATTATGTTATTCCTGGTTATAAAGTTAGATTATGACCTTTGTTTCTTGATATTACATCTTAACTATGGATGCTAGCTATTTATCCAGGGACTAGCATTGTAAAACACAGGAGGAATCTACCTTATTAGGTTGAGACCTCTACACATCGTAGATGACCAGGCGTGTTGCGCCGCAGATCTTTGCCATCTTCATGTCGTGGATGAGGGCTTCGTATTTGGCCTCATTGTTGGAAGCTCGGAATTTCATCCGAAGGACGTACTTCATCTTGTCTCCCTGCGGGGAGGTCAGTATGACCCCGGCCCCTGCTCCAGCTTGGCGCTTGGAGCCGTCGAAATGCATCGTCCATGACTGCAACATGTCTGGGGTGTCTGGCAGCTGCAGCTCCATCCAGTGTACAAGGAAGTCCGGGAGGACCTGAGACTTGATTGCGAGTCGCTTCTCGTAGACGATTTCTAGGGGTGACAGCTCGATGCCCCATAGGGCCACGCGTTCTGTGGCTTCCGGGTTGATTAGGATGCTGTTTAGGGGTGCTTTGTTGATGACCATCACCTGGTGCTCCTGGAAGTAATGGCTCAACCGACGAGCCATCATGAACACGACGTAGGCGAGTTTTTGGTAGTGAGGGTACCTCTGCTTTGTTGGCGTCAATACCTCGCTGAGGTAGTAGATTGGGCGTTGGACCCCATGGGTCTTGCCTTCTTTGGGTCGTTCGACCACCAACACGGTGCTTACCACCTGGTGTGTGGCTGCTATGTACAGTAGTAGGTGCTCGCGCTCCTTTGGCGTAACCAAGACGGGCAAGGTGGAGAGCAGTCGCTTTAGATCTTCGAATGCGTCGTCCGCTTCAGGCGTCCACTCGAATTTATCTGCCTTGCGTAGCAGTTGGTAGAATGGCGGGGCTTTCGCCCATGCGGTGATGAACCCGCTCAATGCCGCTATTCGATCTGCGACTTTGGACACCCTTGAGGTTTTGGCTTCTCCATGGCCATGATGGCGGATTTTCTTCGGTTCCTCGATCCCTCATTTGAGATGAAGTATCCAAGTAGCCGACGATGGGGCCAAGGCGCACTTTTCGGGATTGAGCTTGATCCTATAGTGGTCGAGATTATCGAACGTCTCGCGGAGATCGTCGATGAGCGTTCTTGCCTCCCTGGTTTTGATGACTATGTCGTCGACATAGACTTGGACGTTGCGACCGATCTGGTCCTTCAGACATGCCTGCATGCATCGCTGGTACGTGGCACCTGCCTTCTTTAGCCTGAAGGGCATTGTGTTTTAGCAGAACACTCCGAACGGTGTGATAAACGTCGTTTTCTCTTGATCTTCGACCTTGAGTCGAATCTGGTTGTAGCCTGAGTAGGTGTCGAGGAAGGAGAGTTTCTTGCATCCTGCAGTTGAATCGATGATCTGATCGATCCAAGGGAGAGGGAAGTGGTCCTTTGGGCAGTGCTTGTTCAGCGACGTGAAGTCTACGCACATCTGCAGGATGTCCGTGTCCTTCTTGGCGACCATCACTATATTTGCGAGCCACTTGCTTTATTTGATCTCCCTGATGAAGTCTGTAGCGAGTAGTCTGTTGATTTCCATTTCGATGGCTTCGGCCCGTGGCTCGGACAGTCTCCCGATGGATTGCTTGACGGGCTTGGTGTGGAAAAGGCGTTGAGTGTGCTCCGAATTCAGAACTCTGGCATGTCCGCTGGACACCAGGCGAAGATTTCCCAGCGCTCACGGAGGAATTCGACGAGCGCGCTTTCCTATGCGGGGCTGAGGTTGTTGGCGATCAGCGCCGTCTTGGAGGCATCCGTCGGGTGGACCTACACCTTCTTTGTGTTGACGGTGGAGTCAAAATACATATCGGGTGCGTTTTGTCATGCGATTGGGGGTGCCCCGTTGTCCGTCACCTCGCGAATCCTTACGAGCTCATCCTGCATGCCGAATGACTAGGAGATTCTGTTGAAGTCCCTGTCGCAGTGGTCCGATCGGGTGAAGCTCCCGTGGACCATGATGACGCCCCTGGGTCCTGGCATCTTGAGTAGCAGGTATGCGTAGTGTGGGACAACCAAGAACCTTGTGAATGCTACACACCCGAGGATGGCGTGGTATTGTGATGGCTAGTCCACCACTTCGAATTCGAGCGCTCGCATCGGAAGTTGTCCGGCTTGCCGAAGATGACGTCGAGCCATATTTTTCCTAGGTGGAATATGCCCTTTCACGGGGCGATGCGTGGAACGTTGTGTCATTGTTCCGGGCTGCATGAGATCCGCATTGCTGCTAGAGTGCTTGCGAACATCAGGTTGATGCCGCTGCCGCCGTCCATGAAGACACGGCTCATATCGAAACCTCCGATCTGCCCCTCCAGCACCAGGGCAGCATGACCTGGGTGAGGGATCTGGCAAGGGTGATCCGAACGACTGAACGTTATGCAAGACTCTGATCCGCTGAGGTACTCAGGGATGGCGGGTGGAGTTGTCATGGCCAGGTTGATCTGACGGGTGATTTTCTTCTACACCCTATTCGTGGGGCGCCCCTTCTGGATCATGAGTGCTCCTTTCGGCGGGGGATACCCGCGCCCAGCGTTGTTCTGTGCTAGTGCGACTGGTTGGTTCGGGCCTCCTATAGGTGGCGGTGGAGGAGCTCCATGCGCTATTTCACACAGTGCGGTGCGTTCAATCCAGGTGGAGCTTGCCTCATCGAACCATGCTTTCGAGCGCTTGGAACTCACGACAGTCCTTGAGCATGTGGCTTTCCTTCTTCTTGCCATCCTGCTTGTCGATGTAGAAGTGGATGGTGCATGGACCCGAAAGTTTTTCGTATGCTGAGGGTCCGTTATCGCGATCGCGGCGCTGCCATGACTGTGCTGGGCGTCCTCCATCGCGGAAGTTGACTCCGCGGTATCCGCCACTGTTGCGGCGATCGGCGTAGCCGGCCGCGACCATGTCGGGTCCATCGCGATCGTCGTAGACGCATGGTCTCCTCTTGTTACGGCGTTCCCGTCGTCGGCCGTAATCGTCCTCTTCCTCCGATTGTGCCCGGTGGACGGAATCTTCACCGTCGGCCCACATGTTAGCGATGTCCATGAGGTGGTCAAGTGTCTTGGGCTTGGGCTTGACGCGAGTTCCTCCTTTAAGTCTGGCGCTGGCGTCCTTGAAGCGTCGATGGCCCTTTCTTCGGAGATGTGCGTGGAGTTTTTGGTGTTGGACCAACGCGGTATGTACGGCGAATGGATTCGCCGTTCGTTGAGTACAGGCTCATAACTCCTCGATCGAGGCGGGCCTCTTACTGGTGCCTTTGAAGTTTCGGATGAAACTGTAAGCCAGCTCCTCCCAGCTTCGGATGAATCCAGAAGATAGGCTGCTAAGCCAGATTCGGGCTACGCCTGTCAGCTGCAGCTGAAGGCATTGCATGGCGGTTTCCTTGTTTTCACCGTAGCAGCGGATGACGGTGGTGTTGAGCCATGCCTTGGGGTCCTGTGTGCCGTCCAACTTCGGAGTATCCGAAGGAAGCTTGAAATTTCATGGCATCCGTGTCCGTCGGACAGATCTGCTGAAGCACCGGGCTCCGCAGAGTTCTCCTTCGTCTTCGTCCATCTCGGATTCAGACGAGCATGCGTGCTTGGCTCGCGCTTTGTCGATTTTGCGTTGTGTTAGAGCGTCTCTGGCGTCGTAATCGCGGCTGCGATGACGCGAGCTCTTGTGCCTTCGAGGAAGGTCATGGTCCTCTTCTTCGGATGAAGGAGTGGGGCTGCGGTCGAACCTGACCGTAGCTTTCTTTTTCGGCTCCGTAGGAGTTTCTTGATGGAGCGCAGCTCCGGCAGTCGAGTCCGGTGAGTGCGGACTTGTGCATGGCTCTTTTGGGTCCCCTCCGAGGTGGGTGGGCTGCGAGGTACGCAGTGGCTGCTATGATCGCAACTTGCGGTGTCTTCGGGATGATGTTGCCATCGGCATCGATCTCCGTGAAGGATGCGTGGAGGGTTCGGGTCACCTCACGGCGCTCCTTGGGGTCCATGTTCTCTGTCCGGGAGCGGTGCTTGTTGCCGTGGTTGCCATTTGAGCTAGAGCCGATGCCCATGGCGGAGAGCGCAGCTCGTCGCGCGCTGGACTCTGAGGCTGCTTGCTTGCGTTTGTCAAGCACCTCTTGCATCTTGACCTTCTTCTTGTGCTCCTCGACCAGTAGCAAATGGTATGCCATCAGCAGGTCCCGTGAGGCGCCTGCAGGCAGGACCATGCTGCCCGCCACGGCGGCGCGTGCCTGGGCCCATACTTCTTTGCTAAGGCGGATTACATGGCCGGTGTTATCCCCTTCGGGTGGGAGGGGGACTGGATTCTTCTGTTCCCGCCGCTTTTGTCCTGCGGGTTAGGTGGCGGGTTGGGCGGTGGGTTAGGTGGCGGGTTGGGCGCTTGCTGATCCACGTCGCTCTGGATGACTACGGCGCATTGGTAGTGCTCGTAGATTGGTCCGCTGCTACCGCAACTTTCGGATCCGGAACCGTAGGTCCCTTCATCCGATGACGGATCGCACGGATCGGAGTTGCAGCTGCTGCTATCGTAGGACTCATCTGTTGATGATGATGTGCGTAGCACAGGGTGTGGGGCCCATGAAGCGAGCCTGATTGATGGTAGGGGCACCCGCTCAGGGAGGCGGAGGTGCGGTTGCCCTACCTAGCGAAGCTCGAGCAGGATCTCGAGTCCGTCGCCCACGGGCTCAAGTCCTTCATGGTGGCCGGTGAGTAGGCGGTGAAGTCGAAGCGCCAAGAGGAGGTGACTCTCCGTCGCCAGAGTTGTAGATCGCTCGGGTTGGGACCGTCCACGATCGCAATCAGCGTCCCAGTTCCTACAAGCGCCAATTGGCGGTTTGATCTCATCAATGCCCATTGTTATGGACTTGGGTTTTGGAGAAGATGGGGATCTTTGGAGATCGCGGACAGTTAGCAAACAAGCAATACGGACACAAGGTTTACCAGGTTCAGCCCCGGAAGAAAAACCCTACTCCTGCTTATGCGCTCTTTGATTACGGAACCGGTGATTACAGGTGGCGATGCGATCTGGCGTGAAGGTGCGTATCGGAAGTATGAGAGAGAGAGATCTAGGTCGTGCCCTCCTGGCCTTTATATAGACTTAGGCAGGTCCTGCATGGATCTAGTCGATTCTGAGTTCTAGGGTTTACCTTTGAATTTCCTATCTCTAGTCTTGCTCCAAGGATCCGAAGGCGTCATGGGCCTTGGCCACCCGAAAATCTTCATGGGCCGGCGTATATTTGCCGTGGGCCTTCCTTGGGCTGGACCAGGTATGCTGAGATCGTGTACCCGCGGGGTATAACCATGTAAAAGGGAGAGGAAGCAAGCTCAAAGGGGTCAACAATGGTGGTCAAAAACGTGCTCAAGAGCACTACAACTTTGGGGAAGAAACCCCCTTTTATACCCCTTCAAGGGGGATGACCGTTGGAGGCAAAACATGCTGGACGGACACGTTCCGGTGGCGAAACCGGCCGCGGATCAGCCCGAATTTCGGTCAAAACCAAGTTTCGGCAAAACGAAACATCTTGGACCGTTTTGGCGATTTGCCAGAAATTTCCGGTGATCATGAAATTCGACCACAGCAGTCCCTTGAAACAAAGCAGGGCACCTGAACGGCAATAACTTTTGCATCCGGACTCAGATTTCGATGATCTTGGGATTGTTTTGACGAGGACAACAAGCCCTACAAGATGGTGCAGATAAACATCATAGTCCAGCAAAGAAGGATAGAACCAAATAAAGAAAGGTAAGAAGGCTCCCTACACGAAGAACCGATAAAACCTTCAAACTCGAAAACGCCATAGAAGATGCATACGAATTCCGTTTTCGATGAACTTGGGCTTGTTGAAGAGCTAGAAACAAGCTCAAGAACCTCACATGGAGAAACACCAATAAGCAACAAAATAGAAAGATGCAAAGTATGCAAAGGATTGAGCTTCCTATGACGATGTGATCAAGTTACCCAACCGAAAGCCCCTCTTAATAGTGTGGATATGTATCCTATAACCCTGTCTCCCAACAACCACCTTGAGACCGGTAAAAGGAAAACCTATCAAGGCCATAGCTTTGCCTTGCACATCCCGCTTGATCTTGATGACAACACTTCAATCTCCATCCAAATCGGAATGCATCACTTGATCTTTGTTGCTTCATGAAGACTTCTAATTTTCTCCCCCATACACCACTATTGGATAGCTTCATTAATACAGGTCTTCAGATGTCCATTATCACCAATATGGATGGCGATTTTCAAGAAAGTGATCTTCTCGAGATGCTTATCTTGAACTTTCCCTTCTCAACCATACCACAAGATCCATGTGGTACATTCTTTATGCTTCATGCGTTCACCAACTTGAAATCACTCTTCACTCTTTGTATAGGTCAACCATCTATATTCTCATGCTCCATCTCAATATCTTGATGTATATAAAGAACTCTTAATTTGATTACATGCTCTAAATCTTAGTCAATCATAGCTCAACTAATGAGGCTATCATGACACCGTCTTAGAGCCATATCTTGAATTCTTCTATTGAAATCACACTCTCATGGTCTTGATCATATCATATTCTTCTCTTCAACTCGATAATCTTGATGCCAATACTCAAGGTATATCTTTATCTTCATGGCATCCATACTTGAATCCAACATATAGACTACAAACATGACCTATGGAATATTTATTCATATAAAACTCAGTGAAAACATTAGTCCATAGGGATTGTCATTAATCACCAAAACCACACATAGGGGCAATTACTCTTTCAATCTCCCCCATTTTGGTAATTGATGACAATCACAATAAGAGGGTTTATATAATGAATATTAGAAACAAGTACGCAACTTATCCGAGAATAAGTTGTGTACAAGAGGTTCCATTTGATATGGTCAAGTAATACAAAGCTACTAGCACATATCAAAACTGATTCTACTTACACAAACTACAACTAATGTAAGAGATGTGAGTAGAACCAACATATATAGAGCAAACTCCCCCACAATATATGCATGTGTGATGAACTTGAATTTCATAGCATACATTGTCAAGAATAAACTTCGGGAGAGTTTACACTATATATACAACCATGCAAAACATAATAAAGATGAAATGCATGAAAGGCAGACACTTAAGAACAACCCAATCTTAAGTATAAAACCATTTCCCTTAAACCCTCTAAACTTCTCCCCCATTGACAACAAGTGCCAAAATGGATGACAAAGTTAGAAGGCCAATATAGTATGAGTTCATCCCCAAGGTGTGCATTTCTCATCATTTGGGTGAAATCAAATGCACGTATCCAATGATGAATATTTGGAGGAAAACAAGCTATATTGAGGATCAAAGATTGCTACAAGGATAAAACGGTGAAGAAACTTCAACGGATGAAGCAAGCAATCCAATGATCCAAAAATCAAATGGAAAAATAGTGCTCTAAATGAAATAAGGAAGCTCCCCAAGGTTCGTGCATTAATCTTAATTATTGTATTTGAATACAATATGCACAAACATGGAATACTCACTCCCTCTATATTATTTAGAACACAACCAAGATACAAGGAGTAGATATAAATAAATACACTTATCAAGACAAGCTTAAGTCCAAAAGAAACCAAATATTAGATATGAGTGTGTGAAGATGCAATAAAAGTAAACCGAGCAATCATAAATCAAGACCTTACCAATACCGTTAAAAACCAAGAGGATAAGAGATATGGTCGGCAAAGAGCGATGATATCAAGGCGAGAGATTAACACTCTCGTGTATATAAGTTTATAAGTGGACAAAACATGAGAATAATCCACAAATAAACAACCATACATAAGAGGTTAATAAAATAAGAAAACATGATATCCAAGAGGAAGTCATAAGATATACCAAACATGATTTTTTTTGCTTAAGTGCATATATAGCAATGGATCTATTTTCTCTTATGGTATATCAATGAACTTCACCAAAGAAAAAAAGAAAAACCTCAAAAACATCACAACTAACACTAAGGGAACAAATGCTAGTTGGGATACTTTGAGAAAAGCAACAAGTAGCAAAAGGAAGGATTCAAAGCAATTTCAACAATATTGCACATGAGAGTACCTTGAGAAATTGATATGCAATAAATTTCTAGAAGGCATATTTGGAATTGGTGAATCATGAACATGATTTTATATATTCCCAATTATATGCATCATCTCAAATTACTCACATAAGCAATAAGGATAAAGAAGTCTTTCAAATATCCTTGCAAGAACCGCAACATTTACAAACGGGTATATTCATGCCAAGATGCAACCTACAAGAGATTGTATGGAAGAATAGTGTGCATGAATAAGGTACTTGTTACCGAGATAGCAATGGTATGATGTAGTAGATAAGAATTTTTCGATCATCCTATCTTGGCTCCAATTATCATGTGGTGACAACATTCCTTATAGTAGACGATACAAGCATCCACTGCATCTCCAATGTACCTAAAACAACATTCAAGTACATCTTGGTCCCCAAACTTATTGGGTCCAAAGTGGTTAGACTAACCACAACACACAGGACACACTCCATAAAAATATGTACATATTTAGAGATGTAATTTGAATTTCATGCACATCTTAGCCATTTAATGATTTGATGGATTACATCCTATATATTAGATCAAAGAAAGCAAACACATGGAGACTTTCAATATCCAAAGAAGATATAATTTGTAAAAACACCAAAATATTCAAGAAGGCATACAAGGTGTGACAAAACAAATTTGTTTCCCAAACTATATCAAAGAATCAAATCAACACAAGATTTGTTCAACGAAGTTCAACCAATGAACTAAGCAAAAACTATTGAGCAAAAAGATGAAATAAAAAAATACTCAATGATTTATCTCATTCAAGAAAATAAAATAGAGAAGAAAGAATGAGATAACAAACTCCCTAAAGAGAAAGGTTTCAACAAATAAACCAAACCCTTAACACTTTTCACAATGGCACAAGGTTTCGAGAAGAAAAGATTTGTCTTCCACTAAAACACATTTTATAATAATCAAAAACATCATCGAAGAGATGCTAAAAAAACCAAGGAAGACAATGGGAGCCACAACAATTTTTTTTGAAAAGAAAATAAGGCAATAAGAGGTGAAATCCAAGGTGAAGATGATCCATAAATGCTACCACACATAAGTATATCAATTGTCGAAGACAATGAGTGTATTGGAATTGATTTACGATGGTATATTGCACGGATATTAAAGATAAATCTTCACAAAGAAAGCATAGGATAGGAATAAAAAGATTAAGAACTATGCAAAGATATAGATTCTTGATAGCTTCAATCTAGTCACACAATCATGCAAAGCATTGATTAGAATAACTTGAAGCAAATGGTATCCCAAAAAGATATAGAGATATGTATTTGAGGAAGACCGCATTAAGAATTTCTTGCTCAAACAAAGACCAAAAAGACGAGCAATAAAAGCTTCTAACAAAAATAGGACCTTGTTTGAGCCAACATGCCACCTAGAAACAAGATAATCAACAATATCAACTCTAAGTGGCACTACCTCATGTGTTCACATTTCCTAGGATTATGATATGCAAAAGAAGCATATTACTCCCCCATAATGCGATATTCATTTTTTCTTAATAAGAGGCAAAGAAACCTCAACTAGAGAGAATTAATGGACATTTAGAATTTTAATTTATCATGAGTATGACACACCACATAGTGACTAGATAAGATTGCAATATCAATACTAAGTGGTAGTACTCATGTTCACACATTTTAAGGTTTGAGAGATGCGAGGCATTTCACTTCCCCAAAATGGTATGTTCCATTAACCACTCTAAAAGAGCCAAATAAGATATCATCAAGATGCATTAGAGGATCCAAGCAAAACACACGAGTAAATGATGTGCCAAACATCTATACATACTTGAATACACAAAATAATCAAGCATGAGGCACACCAAATACAAACACATACTTGGTACAAAACCAAAACATGTAAAGGGGGCAAGTAACATACAAAATAAATGAGTTAAGTACAAGTTACCGCGAAGAGTCACATTGGATATAAGATAGGGAAATGATAATCCTTATGACTTGGCTTGATCAAATATAATACATGAAGATCCCTTAATTTTTCATGAGTTAGCCAAGTCTCCAATGCCCTCCATAAACACCTATTAATCAAGTTTGAGCTTGTTGGTCCCCAACCAAGTTGGGTCCTAAGAGGTTAGTCACAATAGGCTTGGCAACCCAAATTGTTCTTTTCTTGACACCACTTTGAGTTCCGACAAACTTGGCAAACACATTGCCATCCTTATCCTTCCTAATAGAATAATAATCATCAATAATGATAGGGTTAGATAAGGTACCGTTTGAACATGAAGAGGCAAAGTGCCCCTTCACACGACATATGTAGCAACAATTGCTCCCCTTCCTCTTCTTCCTTGATTTCTTGGCTTGGGGAGCATTATCTTGATTCTTCTTCGGAAGTGGCCTAAATTCAACTTGGGCTTGACCTTGTACTTGTGGCCGCTTCCCTTGTTGCTTCTCACTCAAGTGATTTTTCTTCAATGGACAATATCTTACATGATGTCCTTCAACCTTGCACTTGAAGCAAATAATCTTGGCCGAATTCTTGACTTGGTTTTGGCCCTTATTATTGTTTCTCTTGGACTTGTTCTTGTTATTGGATTTGGATCCAAGTCCACATTTATCATTAGGAGATTTTTGCACACTCAAAATATTATCGAGTGTGGATTTCCCTTCATGACTCTTTTCCAAGTCATTCCTCAAGGAAGTGACTTGGGCCTTGAGCTCTTTGATTTCCTCTACATGGTTAGTAGAAATACAAGTACTAGAGGAAGTATAAGCTTCATTGTTAGAGCAACAAGGCAAAGCAAGTGATCCAACACAAGGTTTATCAATAGTATGGCTAGATGGATTACTAGGACTAGCACATGGCAAAATAGCATTTTGAGTAGAAGTTGTGCTAATGTCCAAAAGAGGCTCACAAGATATTACCTTGGTAATACTTGCCTCACGAGCTAACATTATCCCATCATGGGAGATTATAATATCATTATTAGAGCCCGAGAGTTTTTCATGACTTTCTTCCAATTTCCTATACTTCCTAGTTAGCAACTCAAGTTGAGCCCTTAGCTCAATGTTCTCCTTTAGGGTAGATGCTTCACAAGAAGTAGAGTTAGTAGAACAAGCATCATTAATGGAATTTTCCTTTTCAAGCTCATAAGATTCATTTTTTTTGTGTGAGGAGACAATTAGTGTGCTTCTCCTCGGCAAGCTCTTGCTTAAGGAGATTAAATCTCCGAATCCCATCATCAAGTTGGAAATCCAACTCCTCTATGGTTCCCATTTGTTTAGTTATGGTGTCCATAACGTGTTTGAGACAAGTAACAGCCTTATTATTACCACGAAGAGAGGTGCACAAAAAAGTCAACTCAAGCAATAGAGCACTAGTATCCTCATCAATGCCATCATCACTATCATCATTATCATTGCTATTATATTTAGAAGATATATTGGGATCCAAAGTAGGAGATACCTTTGATCCTCTTGCCATAAGGCACATGTGAGCATGGGAGGATGAAGATGAGGATATTATTGAATCTTCATTCATGATCATGTCTTGCTCCATAGAATGTTTTATTTCCTCTTGTGTCTTGCCACACGTTGGTGAAGTGGGTGAGGATGAGAACTCATCGCGGCCGGAGGTGGAAGCAACTTGGAGCTCTTCATGATGTGAAGGAAAAGAGATCTCCTCGGAGAAACCACCGACAATATTAGAGATGGAACCACCAAATATTTCTTTAAGCTTGGTCCACTTCTCATGAGACGACTTGCACTTTACAATCTTCAAGAACAAATTAATTGTGGGGCTCAAAGAGAAAATAATCACATTAGATACTTGAGCTTCGAGATGTAAATTTTTCTCATCCGCTAAAGATAGATCTCCTCAGAGAAACCACCGACAATATTAGAGATGGAACCACCAAATATTTCTTTAAGCTTGGTCCACTTCTCATGAGACGACTTGCACTTTACAATCTTCAAGAACAAATTAACTGTGGGGCTCAAAGAGAAAATAATCACATTAGATACTTGAGCTTCGAGAAAAACCTACATCTAGAAATCGCTCAATATTTGGACACAAGGTCCTAAGATTACAAAGCAAGCAATTTCTCCACAAAGCATAATTTGTGCCATCAAAGATAATTGTGTCATTATGCACTATACTCCTAGCCGACATATTTACACTCTAGGCGGTGAAGCCTAAACAAGGAGATACCTTGCTCTAATACCAATTGAAATGATAGAGATGTCGCCTAGAGGGGGGTGAATAGGCAATTTCAAAACTATTATGGTTTTGGCTTGATAGAATGCGGAATTAAACTAACGTTTATTTTACAAGCACAAAACCTAAATACACTAGGCTCAACTAACTTCATGTTGGGCCACGCAGAGATAAAACAAAACTTTTTCTTCTAACGTGGTGATCCCAAGATCTAGCTGAGGTAGAAGGCCACGAGGTTTACCACTAGACGCGTAGTTGTGGATTACTGATGAAGCGTGTCAGTTGATGCAGTGCAGTCCTCACGATCCGATCGTCCTGGTGCTGATCGCACAACACCTCTACTGGTATCCACACGTACAAGGAGGAGCAACGGCGGCGAATCGCTAGGTTAAATAACGGCACTGGACTCTTTGGAGCTAGGGTTTCCAACACATGGAATGACCTAACCGAACAATGATTTTTCTTTCTGGGTTATGGTGCTCCACTATATATAGGGAGTGAACGTGGGCTCTGCTCGCGCGACCCGTTCACTAAAGCCCATATAACACTAGTACCGTGAGTCCAACTCACTAACTCAGTCCTAATCCGGTTTAGGTCCAACCCAAACGGATTACATGTTTAGATCCAATCCGAACTTGCTCCCGCTCTTAAGTGTGTGACCCCGCAGGCTCATGGCTACTTGGACACGATTGGAGTTCGACTCTGTCGATCGATCGGTAGCGGCTCCTAGCGAGCGTGACTCCCAAGTACCAAAGAGTCATGACGACTTGCCTTTCCAATGCGACTTACGTCCGAGTCCCTTTTGCCTCACGATATACCTTGTCAGACTATCGGCGAATATTTGTCATCCCTTAAATAGTCCAACTCTCTTATCGATCCGAGATAAGTGATTCACCCGACTAACTCTTAGTCGATCGCCTCGGTTAACACTTAACCGAGTCGTGCATGGCCATGCTTTCCGAATCATATCTCACAAGAGGGCCCAGAGAATATCTCTCCGAGTGGAGGGGCAAAATCCCATCTTGGCTATTCACATCACGCAGCTTGATTCTCAGTCGACCCGAACCGCCTTTATAAGCGCGATTCTGGATCAGCGTTTAGAGAACCTAAGTCGGTGATCCTCAACTCGGACTATGCAACAACCTCAGTCTAAGGATTACATTGATTGAGATATACAAATGACGTTAGTTCGTTGTACCTCAATATGGGTCAATCCGACTCGCTAAACTCTTTAGCCTAGTCTGTGTAAGTTGGAATAGCATCTCCATGCCCATGACAAGTGGAACCGAGTCATCAAGCCAACTTTCACATTGGTCTAAGTTGTGTGTCCAGCACAACCTCAATGACCAAGGATATTTAGTACAAACAACATGAATGCATAGTTCCACAACCAAATCACATATTCAATGATACACATCAGATGTTTATACAAGGACTACTTAATATCTTTATGAATACAATGGGAAATCTCATCATACATGATTGCCTCTAGGGCATATTCCCAATAGTTCACCAACAAAAAAATAAGTTAAGCAAGAAAGCACAAAATATACCACAAGTGATAAGCAAGATATAAGTACTTCAAGCTCGATGGCTATCACAAGGAAAGTAAGCTCGGATATAAAGATAACCGAGGCACGCGGAGATGAAGATGTATTCCCGTGTTCAACACATTTGGGAAGGGGGCTACGTCACGTTGGAGAGGTGTGAGGTTCCACGAAGGATTCCTCACGCGCCACAAAGGCTCACCTTCTTCTCCGAGTCTATCCCACGAAGGAATAGGACCTTTCCTTATGGCTAGCTTTTCCTCCACTCCGGAGATGGCAAGCTCCACAACCACTTCACAAGCTCCACGAAGGAGAAGCCCGGGTCTCTTCAAAATCTTCCACGAAGAGAACACCATGGCACCAACCTCCAAGCCAATTAGGAGGTCACCCTCCAAGAGTAACAAGCTCACGGTCTCTCACTCGAACAAATCGAAATGGAGAGCTCAACACTTATGCAAGAATGCAAAGCAAGAACACCAAGGGTGCTCAAATCCTCCACTCTCAAATCCCACCAAAGCAACAAGGGCTAGGGAGGAATTAGGGAGGAAGAACAATGGTGGAAATCAACAAATGACTCCAAGATCTCGATCCAATGGGTTCCCCTCACTTAGAGGAGGAATTGATTGGTGGGGATTGTAGATCTAGATCTCCTCTTCCAAAGCCCTCAAAAAGATGCAAGAATCATAGGAGGGAAGGGGGAGGAAGCAAGCTCAAAGGGGTCAACAATGGTGGTCAAAAACATGCTCAAGAGCACTAGAACTTTGGGGAAGAAGCCCCCCTTTTATACCCCTTCAAGGGGGATGACTGTTGGAGGCAAAACATGCTGGACGGACACGTTCCGGTGGCGAAACCGGCGCCGCCGGATCAGCCGCCGGAATTTCCGGTCAAAAACGGAAGTTCCGGCAAAAACCGAAACAGCATACTGGACCGTCTTTCGGCGATTTGCCGGAAATTTCCGGCGGTCGCCGGTAATTCCGGCCACAGGCCCGGTCCCGCCGGAACAAAATAGGGCACACGAAAACGACAATAACTTTTGCGTCCGGACTCCGATTTCGATGATCTTGGGCTTGTTTTGACGAGGAAAACAATCCCTACAAGATGGTGCAGACAAACATCATAGTCCAGCAAAGAAGGATTGAACCAAATAAAGAAAGGTAAGAAGCCTCCCTACACGAAGAACCGATAAAACCTTCAAACTCGAAAACGCCATAGAAGATGCATATGAATTCCGTTTTCGATGAACTTGGGCTTGTTGAAGAGCTAGAAACAAGCACAAGAAACTCACATGGAGAAACACCAAGAAGCAACAAAATAGAAAGATGCAAAGTATGCAAAGGATTGATCTTCCTATGACGATGTGATCAAGTTACCCAACCGAAAGCCCCTCTTAATAGTGTGGCTATGTATCCTATAACCCGGTCTCCCAACAACCACCTTGAGACTGGTAAAAGTAAAACCTAGCAAGGACATACCTTTGCCTTGCACATCCCGCTTGATCTTTATTACAACACTTCAATCTCCATCCAAGTCGGAATGCATCACTTGATCTTTATTGCTTCGTGAAGACTTCTAATTTGCTCCCCCATACACCACTATTGGATATCTTCATTAATACATGTATTCACATGTCCATTATCACCAATATGGACGGAGAGTTTCAAGCAAGTGATCTTCTCGATATACTTATCTTGAACTTGCCCTTCTCAACCATACCATAAGATCCATGTGGTACATTCTTTATGCTTCATGCGTTGACCAACTTGAAATCACTCTTCACTCTTTGTATAGGTCAACCATGTATATTCTCATGCTCCATCTCAATATCTTGAGGTACATAAAGAACTCTTAATTTGATTACATGCTCTAAATCTTAGTCAATCATAGCTCAACTAATGAGACTATCATGACACCGTCTTAGAGCCATATCTTGAATTCTCCTATTGAAATCACACTCTCAAGATCTTGATCATATCATATTCTTCTCTTCAACTTGATAACCTTGATGCCAATACTCAAGGTATATCTTTATCTTCATGGAATCCATACTTGAATCCAACATATAGACTACAAGCATGACCTATGGAATATTCCTTCATATAAAACTCAGTGAAAACATTAGTCCATAGAGATTGTCATTAATCACCAAAACCACACATAGGGGCAATTACTCTTTCACCCTTACTTCATGGTATATGGAGCAGAAGCCATCCTGCCTTCCGACATCCTTCATGATTCACTAAGAGTTGCCGCCTACGACGAAAATGACGCTGAAGAATCCAGATTCCTAGATGTGGACCTTCTCGAGGAGGAGCGCATTTTGGCATGCGAAAGATCCGCCATCTACCAGCAGAAGCTATGTAGCTACCATAGTCGCCGCGTTCAACATCGCTCATTTAAAGAGGGGGATCTGGTTCTCCGACTTAAGCAGAAGAAGTCACACAAATTATCCCCACCATGGGAAGGACCGTTCATCATAAGCAAGGCGCTACTCAATGGGTCTTAGTACCTCGTTGACAATTGTGAACTTGAGGATAGACCTAACGAGGATCATAAACGTAAGCGACGTGACCCGGATGATGACTACCCGGAGCTTGATCGGCCATGGAACATAGCACAACTACGTTCCTTCCTACACTTAGCATTTTTATCTATTGTGTACCTCTTATATGATCAATGAAATAAAGCTCTCTGATTCACTCATATTTATGAGTCTTTTACCTCCTTTAGTGTTCATTTTTGGATCGTATAAAACCTTTATGCACAAGCTTTGCATTTGGACTTGTGAAAATTCTGCCTATGGGAGTTATCTTTAGTTTTCTGGTCTACACGTTCTTTGTTGTTTTTATGTGGATTCTGGAGTAGTGAATTTTGGCATTTTAAGTCAGCAATTTTGTGCTTAGGTTTTTTACGGTGCCATTGGGTATCATCGCCTGAGCGCATGGTTCCGACAACGAGTCTTCCGACTCACGAAAAGTCAAGCATAAAAACCAGAGTAATGGATAAGCCATCACTTGCTTAAAAATATATACATGCTGGAACCAGTTCTTGAGTAGCAGGAAAACACAAATATTGTTTTTCCGCCTTAAGTTTACATATTAGTTTTTTCGCATAAATAAATTCCAGAGGAAACAAATATTACATATTGTTTTTTCATTCCTCTGGTGCAGGAGACTTGGAAGCAGCATCGTCGGGGGCAGGAGATCCATCCTCTTGGAAGTCGGTGGTCTTGAGGGACTCGGAGGATCTTTGGTCATCGCCGTCAATGATCTCGAGCGGCACAAAGACCTCTTGGTTGACCAACTTGGCAACTCTTGTGTCATACCCCACGAGAGATGCCTAGATAGCCTTGCAGTCAATCTTCTGGCCTTCATCGTCTATGTCGGGGAGACCAGAGGATACCACATTGATGTCGGCATGTTCATAGTGCGCCTTGACCATCGCCAGCGACATCCTTGCACCAACCCGTGTACATGAAGCTTTCCAGCTTGTGATACGCTTGGGGGCTTAGCGCAAGATCTCTGAGTACTTCATCACGGAGTCCACCGCTTTGATGTTAACGTGGAGGGGCTTGGATATATCCTTGGTCTGCTTGATGGCGGTGCTGATAAAGTTGCCGGCAAGAACCATGCATTCCTTTGGCGGAGGAGGCGACTGGGTTAATCCAATAGGAGATGCAATTCCGACAAGGGATCACATGAGTTCAATAGAAAAATTTCAAAGTATCTAACTTACAGAAGTACAAGAGGGAGAATCACTTACCAAAGATGCTAGTCTCAGCCTCCTGGAGTGTATCCGCCATGGAATCCCGCTCTTGTCGGAGGATCTTGTATGCTCCAAGATTGCGCTAATTTTTCTCATTAGCAGCTCTCCTCTGCTCCTTCAGCATTGCAATCTCCTCCTTCAAGCGGTTGATCTCGGTGTTGACAGACTCCTACAGCGCCGCCATAGACTCCTCATGCATCTTCAAGGTATCAGTCCTCTCCTGCTTAAGGATCTTGTTCTCGCTATCCAGCAACTCAATGTGCTTGGATTGCTCAACAATGTCCTTGGCCTTGGCGATGCCTTCTGCAAGTCGGAGAAAGATCGATACACAGTGAGTAGTCGGAGAATGGTGGCACAAGACCAAGTCGGAGTACGAAAATGGAAGGAAAAACAAACTCTTGCTCTTGGTGATTTGATCCTTCAAGAAGGCATTTTTACCCTTTTCAGCTTCCAAATCCGCACGCATCTTCTGGAACTTCTTGTTGGTGACACTTCTTCGAGCATTCTCATTTTGTGGAAAGAAGATTTAAAGTTGTTTAGTCTACTTGGAGCATCTAGCTGGATAACTATCCACCTAGAGGCTTGGGGGCTACAGTGAGAGTTTTACTTGGCAGTATGCTTTAGTCTTTCTTTAAGCATCTAGTCGGAACTCATTCAGTTTTCAACTAGAAGCTTGGGGGTTATAGTATAAAGTTTTTAAACTCAATCATATGCTTAGTATTTCTTTAAGCATCTAGTCGGAACTAATTCAGTTACAACTAGAGGCTTGGGGGCTACATTATTGAAATTTACAAACACTGTGTATGCTACTCTGAAAGTATCTAGTCGGAATAATTCATTCAAACTAAATACTTGGGGGCTACAGTGAGAAGTTTTCTAGCTTAGTCACTCTTAGAGCATTCAGATGCAAAGACCTATGGTTTTCCATCTAAATCCTCAGGGGCTATAGTGGGATACTCATATGAAATGCAAAAGGCAAATAAACTTACAAGTGCGATGATCTTGAGGTTGGTAGAGCTCTCGGCAAACAACTTGCTGAAGGAAAGGATGTTTCCTTGCAAGATATCTGCTTGTCGGAGAAGCTCCTCAAGACCGCGGGTTGGAGATGTCGGCACTGCACCAGGAGCCAGAGTGGAGCTACTCGGCGTAAGCGCCGGGTAGTCTATCTTTGGGAGCTCTGTGGTTATTCTGGTTGCAGAGGCACCGCCTTCAACATACGTTCCACCCACCACCACCGCCTTGCCGCTACCGATGGCGTCCTTAGACGGAGATTCAGCCATTTTGGTTGCAGTACTTTCTTGTGTCGCTTGTTCACCGGCAACGGCAAGATCCGCGGAGGCAGCTGAGTCCACTTCCATGGCGGAAGGGCCAGATGCATCCTTTGCCGGAGAGCTTGTCGTAGCAGATGTAGGCTGGACATTGGGAGTGACGGGGGCGATGGCGGGAGATGCGTGGTGGGACACATCATGATGCAGCATATCTTTGATGTTTTTAGAAGCCCCCAAGGTTTTGGATGTCTTCTTCAAACTCAAGCTAGCCTTTTTCCTGAAACATGCAAAAGTATAAGTACAGGGAAAAGATGAACAATGGACAATGTCGTGGGTGATTTGGTAAAAGGGATCCCGGTAATCTTTCTCTTCTCCGCATCCAGGGCGGCAGTGGTATACTTGGAGGCTCCACCCTCCGTCTTCTTCTTATTGCCTCCGTTGGCAGCGTCAGAGGTGGAGCTCTTCCGCTTTTAACGGTGACATCGTTGGGCACGACGGTGACTTCCTTCATCTTGGGGTCGTAGATTTGGACAGCCATGCTATCCTCCTCTAGACTGTTGACCTGTTAAGTGAAATCCCAAAGTGTTATATGAGATGATAATGGTTAGACGGAAGAACTGGAGTATATATCATACACGGAAAATAATAAGGTACCTCTGGGCACTTGCCCTCCTTGAACATGTCGTAGGTGATGGTGAATCCACACTTCCTGTCCTTCACCTTGACGATTTCCTTGAGGTGGAGCTTGATGGAGTCACTCGAGAAATTGTCCTCGGAGATGCGGAGGCTATCCTATTGGGGATATGCTACATGGGTATCCTCATAGCATGTCTCCTATCCGGATAACCCGGGTGGCCCACAGTTGGTAGCATGGCCTATGGCCTGCTGGGCGGCCTAGTTAGATGGATCCAGAAAGGGAGGCCCATGCCGGATAAAGGAAGGCTACGGTGGAGTCACAGGCGTACCTGGAGCCTTAGAGTGCAAAATACACAAGACTAGTAATAGTCGGTGTAGGACTCTGTAACCTGTCCGGCTAGGACTTTTCCCTATAAGCCTAGGACCGGGCGACTATATAAGTCGGGCCTATGGGAGCCTTTAGGGCACAACCTAGTATCGATTCATACAACCTAGTATCGATTCATACAACCTCGCACAGCGAACCTATCTCTGTAACTTGGCGTATTGCCCTTATAGTGATTTATAGCAGGAGTAGGATTCCGCCACCGTCGTGGGATCTGAACCTGGGTAAGCTGTGTTACCTCATACCCATCAACCGTCCGCCTTCCCCCATGTCTCTAAACACGCACTATGAGGACCCCTCCATGGCGTACTCATCGGCAATACCACGACAGTTGGCGCCCACCATGGGGCAAGAGGCGCTTTAGGCTCTTCAGCGGGCGAGGACCAAGATCTTCACGGGAATCGGCAAAACCGTAGCCATCGGTCGCGTTCTCTTCTCCGGCAACGTTCCGATCATCCCTCCCGACGAGTTCTGGATCCCGGCGAAGACGAACCCTACGCGATGTTCGATCGTTACTATCGGAGACATCCACCTCTTCATTAGCGAAACCGACTCGGGCACTAGTTCCCTGGGAGTCGGAGGAGCATCAAGGCCCGCACGGACCGCCTACGGGCAGGATACGTTCGCGGAAGGATCAATGTCGGATCTCTCTTCGGAGTTTGCCGACAAAGATCGGAAAAATCCAAGGCCCGCATGGACCGCCTATGGGAAGGATACGTTCGCGGAAGGACCGATGTCAGATCTCTCTTCGGAGTCTGCCGGCAAAGATCGAAAAAATTCAAGGCCCACCCAAACCGCCCCTGTGCAGGATATAAAGGTGGAAGATCGCTGCAAATCCGCCGGCTTCGCTCGTGCGTCTGGACAACAGAGATCCAAGTTTGTCGGAGTGGTTACCATCTTCGATCTAGCGCGTTGCATTCAGAGAGAGGGAGAAAACTCACGCAATTACTTGGCCAGGTGGCTCCGTATACGAGCCGATCTGGCCCACTACCCCGATGATAATGCTTTGTATCACTTCGTGGAAGGGCTGGACTGTGGCACGCTTCTCCGGCATTCTCTAAGACGGCAACAGGCAATAGGACGCCTTACCCTTGAAGAGATGGTGAGAACCGTCAACAACTACGCGGAGGCTGACGCAACAGCCCAAAAAGTGCTTGCGCTCATTGACGGAGATCCTCCAATTCAGCCACCGCCACCACCGCCTCCGGAAGCCATCGTCGCAGCTGCGCCGCCACCTCCAGTCATCGTCGCTGCTATTGCACCTCCACCGCCCGTCATCGAGGAAGTCCTGGCACCCTCTGACTCTGTTATTGACGCGCTTTACGCTGACTTCAGTACATATTCAGAGGAGATAGATTTCAGTCCAGAAGAGCTAGACTCCGCCATGCAGGAGACGGAGGAGGAATACATGCGCGACGAGCAAGCCAACAACACCGTCACGTCTCGAGGGGTGTTCTTCACCATCGGGACGATGATGGATGAAGATCAACCCGGACGAGCTCCGCCTACAGCGCTGGAGAAGGGGAAGGGGCCACTTATTGCTGCTGATGATGATCGCGCAAAGGTCATGCTTCCTCCGCCTAACCCAGTGCAGCAGTCGCAGGAACTTGGCACCAACCCGAGCAACAACAACACCGCAAACTTGACGCCTCCAGCATCTACGTCTGCAGCAGCCCAAGTTACTCCGGCTGATAGAGTGATGTACGACAATCTCCTCGTCGAGCCACTGACCGTCGCTCATATCCGGAACGTGACCCCGCTTGATGAGAAGCGCCAGCAGCTGCTGGAGGAAGCGCAGGCCATCGCGGAGCAAGGCCCTAAGCTAGATCGAGATCTGGGCAACACGCAGAAGTCCATAGAAAAAGCTAAAGCAATGGAGGTCGAGTACAAGACTTTGCTGCAGCAGCAGAAGGCCAAGAAAGCTTCGGCTCGCGTCATCAACGATCCTGGTGTACGGCGCAACCTAGGATGGGATCCCTCGAAGCCGGCACAAGCCAAGCCATACATTGACAGTGAAGGCAAGCAGGTGATGTCCACCCCACTCCTTAACCTCGCTGTCTCCAAGACCCTTCTGGAGCAGGATAGATCGCCCAAGGCAGTGGAACAGGTCTATGACCTAGTGGCCAAGGCGGTGAAGCAGCAGGAAAAGGCCACCTCTCAGAGGCTTGAGTCTGACCCAGCTCTCTGCTAATCTAGCCAGTATAAACCGCCAAGGGACAGATCTCCTCTTGATGTCGGGTCTCAGACGGGTTCATCAGAATGAAGACGGAGGGATGCGCGCAACAGGAAGGATGCTATCCCCATATCCTCCAACCACGGAGCAAAGGCCCGACCTCGTCGCCCATCGCCACCACCGCGATCCCCCCAACATCGTGAAGATTACAAGGCTCACCATCGTACGGATATTCCCCCACCAAAGCAGTGCGGCATCGTCATTCGTGACAACACGGAGCAGACCCGTCATGACGGGGATTGCAACCAAGGACATAGGAGCAGGTCACACCATGACCCTCCGCGTCCAACAAGCAACCGTGACAGTCGTGAGGCGTCGCAGGAGGGTAACAGCAAGAAGGCAACCCACCTCCACCTCCGCCTCCGTCACCACGAAGCAGTCACCATGGCAGAGGAGGCTCGCGTCATTCATGCAGCCCATCCCCTGTCGACAAGAAGAAGAACCCGGAGCCGTACGATGCACGTTCGCGGATCGATAAGATCCACGAGGCCCGGGAAGGACCATACCTGGGACCACGTTGCTTTGGACCCGCAATACGGTCTGCAACTTACCCCAAAGGTTTCAGGATTGATAAGACCATCAAGCCTTATGACGACACCGCCAAGCCAGCCACATGGTTGCAGGACTACGGCAATGCGGTGGAGATTGCCGGAGGCAACCCCAACGTCGCCGTCAGGTACCTCCCGTTAATGTTGGCGGGCATGGCCCGTCAATGGATCGATGACTTGCCGGAGAAATCTATCTACAACTGGTTGGACATGCAAGAAGCGTTCACCAAGAACTTTGAAAGTACATACAAGCGTCCCTGCACTGTGGGCGATCTACAGCGGTGTGTGCAAGAGAAAGACGAGACATCTCGCGCCTACCTCTACCGCTGGCTGGATATGAAGAACTCCTACGCAGGAGTACACGCTCAGACCGCCATGGCCGCCTTCATCGATGGATTGGAAAGAGGCACGTTGCTTCGACATAAGCTGAAGCTCTTGCAGGACAATCACCAGCTTGACTTGAACCAGATGATTCAGTTAGCTAGTGAGTTCGCAGCTGATGACGATGACGCTCGCGGCTCCTTGCCGGCAACGGCCGTTACAACTCAAGCTTGGAGGAATAGCAGTACAAAGCGGAAAACCTCTCCAGAAGAAAAGCAATCTACCGACATGGTCGCTATGAATTTTGCAGGACAAGGTGATGGCGGACAGCGTGGCTGAGGAAGGGGAGCTGGTCGTGGGTAGCAGCGAGGAAGCGAAACTAACTCGGCGCCGCTCCGCGTCCCCCAAACCTATGAGGAGTACCGCGATATACCGTGCCTCGTACACCTCGACGTCAACGGCAAAGCCACCCATACCAATCGACACTGCAAGTTCGTCAACGACCTCAAGGAAGACTCGGAGTCCGGCTACAAGCGAAGTCGGAAGAACAGACCACGAGGCAAGGGCAAGGGGAAGAACAAGAAGAAGGAGGAGGAGTCCAAGGATTCAAGTGAAATGGACGAGGACGTCGACCCAAAGCACGCCGCCAAGAGCGATGACAAGGGCAAGAACCCCTTCGCGAAGAAGGCTCAAGTCTGCCACACTTTCCTTGGCACCCCCACCGTCCGACAATAGAAGACCTCTCTAAGGATCCTGATGGCCACTCTCCCCCTACTTCCCCAGTACATGCGCTGGTCGGAGGTTCCAATCACTTGGGACAAGACGGACCACCCAGACCTTATACCTACGGAGAACCAGTACGCCATGGTCATCAACCCCTTGATTGACGGCGTGGAGTTCACCAAGTGTATGGTGGATAGTGGAAGAAGCATCAACATCATGTACCTGGATACACTGCAGAAGATGAACTTGACGGAGGCAAACCTAACGCGAACCAACACCATCTTCCATGGCGTAGTTCCTGGTCGGGAGGCTCGGTCCCTTGGATGCATTACACTTCAGGTTGCCTTTGGCGATGTTAACAATTACCGCCAAGAGCGCATGACCTTTGAGGTAGTCCCCTTCAAGAGCGTGTACCACGTCATATTCGGCCGCGACATATTCCACACGTTCATGGCCAAGCCATGCTTTGTCTACAAAAAACTCAAGATACCCGGGCCAAACGGTGTCATCACCGTATCCGGAAGCTTTACCAAGGAAAGGGACTGCGAGATCAATGAAGCAGCCATTGCGGAAGCTATCCTCTACAGCGAAGAATTCAAAGAGATCCAGACCAAGGTCGATGACTCAGAGATGCCCGCGTCGAAGAAGCAGATTTCTGACTCCGCTCCTGCATTTAAGGCCGCCATCGAGACCAGGCCGGTGGAACTTGTGGTAGGCGATGCCTTCAAGGTCACCGCCATTAGGACGAACCTGGATCCCAAATAGGAAAGCGCGCTCGTCAAGTTCCTCCGTGAGAATAGGGACATCTTTGTGTAACATCCCAAAAATATTAAACTTGGGTCATCAAACTCTAATCATCAAAATTAGGGTTAACAAAAACTTTCCCAATTAAAAATATGAAAGCATTCATATGTGTGTGTATTCAAAAATTGGATTATTTTAAATTGCCATGGTTATGTGCTTATTTGCTTGTAAAATGATTCTTAGGTGAAATAAACATCATCTAAACAATCCCCAAACTTTTCCCAAAGACAAACAACTCAAAATTAATAAATTAAGTGAATGGTCACTTTGGCCAAATTAACTCCCATGCCTACTTTGGCTATCTCTAATTTTCAAAACTCAACAGAAGCATGTATGGATCCTTGCACCCCTTGTTAGTACTCATAATAAGGTACCAAGGCCCACTTTGTGATCATCCAAAAACATCCATTTGCTAAGTTTAAATGACAGTTTAAATTTGAATCTATCTCATATGGGAAGATCCCATTATTTCAAAAACCACTCAAACAAGTTCAATTTTCAAAACCCAAGCACCCACAGAATCCTCAACACATGCAAGCACACCCACCAAAAATCTTTTCAAAATTCAAAAATAAATTTCTTGTGGCCATTTCATCAAACAGCTTACAGATTCAAATCAACAAAATCACAAACACTATTTTGAGCAGTGTTTTGGCCAACCTTGTTCCCTCTGTGGTTGCAAGTATCCTTAGTAGATCATCTAGCACCTTTAACTAACCTCTAGCACCACTGTGAGCTTGCCAATGCCATCAATGGTGAGCAGGCCGAGCCTCACCATGTCACCCCAGTGTGGACAGCAAGCTAGGAGAAGAACTAGTCGTGCCCACCTTGTCTAGCATGCAGCCCATGTCTCACCGCCCCCTCTCGACCAGCCATAGCTCGAAGATAGAGAGTAGAGTCGCCAGGAATGCCGCGCCCGCGCCGCTATCGACCATGCCGACGCGCACCGCAGAGCACGCGCCGTTCCCACGCAACCCGACCACCTCAAGCCCTTGCCGCCCGCCAGCATGCACCCCACCGTCCCAGGAGACCACTAGACATGATCGTTTAATCGCCCGTACCCCGTAGCCACCGCTCGCCGCGGAGTTCGCCGCCTCTGCCTCGCAGAGCACCGCACGTTCCCGACCAATTGCCACCGCCCCTACACGCGCATTTAAGCTCTAGAGCATCGCCAGGAAACCGCCCGTCGATTGCCAACCGCAGCCATGCCTCTAGCCGCCTGTAGCCATGTCGCCACCGTCGCCTGCCCATCCCTCTCGGTCTCGCCATCGAGCCTATAAAAGGAGACCACCCCCGCTCGATTTCTTCACACCATCTCACTCCCCACCTCTCACTGAGACTTCCCACTTCTTCCCGGAGCAAGGAGAGCAGCGCATCGCCGGAATTGCGCTGGAGCAGGCCGCCTCTAGAGAAGAAGGGAGTTGTTGATTTCGACCACCCCCGGAGCTGCCGCGACCATCCCTGAGTTCGCCGTCGTCGACTTCGTCATTTGCCTGCCTCGCCGTCGTCGCTGGAGCCCCGGTATGCCCCCCATACACCCCCAACGAACCAAATCGCCTCGTACCACTTCGCGTGTTATGAGCCACTGACCGTTAGACCCCCCTATCAGATGAGCCCCGCGCTGCGGAGTGAAACTGGGCCGGCCCATTAACCTTTCCCGCGCAACCCAACCGTTTGAATATAGATTTTTCTATTTTAATTCAAACTCAGTTCTGTACCTAATTTAAAAAATCAATCCAGCTTGATTCAGTGAATCAAATTGCATGAAACCAATTTTGTTAGAAAGGTATTGAAATGCTTAATCCAAGCCCGTTGGATTCAAGTCATTTGGATCTGTAGATCAACCTTGGTAAAAATAACAAGTCAGAAGCTTTTTTGTATTCAAACATTTTTCAAATTTCAACCATAATATCTTTTGAGTTGATTCCAACTATACCTTTCAGAATATATAAAAACATATGGGTTTACTTACATAAATAATGTTCAAGTAATAAAAGAATGCCACATAGGCATTTCTAGTCACTTTATTTAATTGAAATAAAAGGTTAAACCTCGTTAAATTGTGACACCACTTTAAATCGCATTCCCATGTACTGAAATATGTGGTGATGACATGTGTCAACATGATCCCATGTTTGAGTTGGAGAATATTAAATCTTAAGTAGTTTTTCAATGAGTAGAAATTACTTTTCTCAAATTAAAATAAATAAGACAAATGCTTTATTCTCGTAATGTTAGTGATGATGCTAGATCATCTATAGAAAACCTTTGTGTGATGATTGAAAATAGTTAAGTATTGTTTGGTGATTATGTACCTCGTACTTATTTATAGACGCTAGTACCGACCAAGGATACAAGGAGGAAGGAGGATACTACAAAGAAGAAGCCGAGGAGAACTTCAACCACTGCTCTGCACAAGGCAAGCCTAATACTACTAGTTGATTTGTCAAGCCAATACTTGCAAGCTATTAACTTAGCAAGCTTATACTGATACCTATGCAAGCAAATACTTTCTTTTTACCATGCCAACTATATGCCTTAAGCATATGTGATCATACCCACTTGATAACCCAATCCTAGTTTTATTTGCAAGTTTTATACTTTATTCCTTTATCAAAGCTTTCTATTAGAGTTTACTTAAGTAACTGGTAGATTCTAGGAAGATAATTGAAGGTTGCATAAAGAGCATTAAATTTGGCCTAAGCTAGATAATCTTGATGTCATCCTAAGGCATGAGATTGAACTTAGTTAAACTCCACTTGTTTACCACCCCTCAGTAGTACTTACCCCACTTGTAGATGCTAGTGCTAAGAAAAAAACTTGATCAACTTTAGATGGGAATACTTGGTGAAAATGGTTATGAAAACCTTAGAATGATGAGTCATTCTAATGAGATGTTTTGACATGTGTTTCTGAACACCAGATGATTTTGATAATGAAAATGTTGATGCATGAGCCTTACCCCTTTATAAAACTGATGGTTGTTTGGATGAGATGCCATTCCAATTATACATATAACCACAATACCCGAAAATTGGGTAGGGCTTGACCGGAAACTTATATACCTTAGTATGGGTTCCCTCACGGCCAAGGTCTGAGCTGAGGCTACCTTGTGAAGATTGTCCACCTGTGCAGTACCCAAGATGACAGTTGGTCATGGTTGGGAGGCCAAACTCACAAGAGAGGTGCCTATACTAGGGCATTTAATGGAAAGGTTAGGATTGATTATCCGCATACTGAGTATGGTGAATTCAGGATTTGTTCCTGACGGATGTATCGAATGTTGTGGTGAAAGTGTACAATCTCTGCAGAGTGTCAAACTATTCGAATAGCCGCGTCCGTGGTTATGGACAGTTGGAGTGGCCATACTGTTCCCCCGTCAGATGTTTTCAAAATGACTTGTGAAATGAATTGAGACTTTGACTTGACCACAACAGAGTTGTGATATGAAATTCAAATTCCCACTTAGGTGTTATAGAACTTCAACTACTTTTCTTGCTTCCGAACTTCGTAGAGGTAAATCTGGCTTTTTGCAAAACAACCCTAGAGCTTAGTGTCCTACTACAAAAACCCCCTTCACTTGTTAGTATTAGTTTGCGATTACTTAAAGAGTACTCATGGCTTTGTCCCTGGCTATTCCCGTGGCCAGACTATGAAGAGGAGTACCAGGATGATGGACCCCAGGAAGGTTACGACAACTAGGATAATCTCCCATCATCAGCATTGCCTGTGACCCCGAAGATGGAGCTTCGCCTACGCTACCTTTATTATTACGTTATTCCGCTGCTTGAGTTGTATTAAGAACTAGATCATGAGATCCTTATTTGTGTAATTCCTTATGTATGGTTTGTATTGGATGATGTACTGTGATATCCAAATCTGTTATGTCTTGCAAGAACTGTGGTACAATGCGGTCGGTATCCACCCAGACACCGCAATCCACTGCTTCAAGACCTCGTGCCGTTACGAGCCCCTGGTCGCCAAGCTCAAACGAGCATACCGCACACTCAACAACATACCGGACCTCCTTGAGATCGCCAAAAGATACGCGGAGGAAGACCCAAACCAAGAAACCGACGACGAGTCGGGAGGACAACGCCGCATGAGCGGCAACAACAACGGACGATGATCCGATCTACGCTACAACAATACTCGCCTCACCGGCAAGCGCCGCAGTGATGGGCGAGTCGACTTCGTCGCCAACGCTGCGCAGCCAGCGATCCCAAACTTCCGCGACGGGCGACAACTACAAGGCGCAACCAAGGTTCGACGCCGCGACCCTCCTTAACCAACCCTGTGCATTTCACAGCAGGGAAGGAAAGCCCGCCACACACACGACCTCCGACTGCCACTCTCTCAAGGAGATCGAAGGCACGGCGGCGCGGAAGACCCCGACAACAACCCGCCAACGGCGGAAAATTCGCAGCATGGCTGGCTCGCCCACACCTTCACGAGCTTCAACACGCGCGAAGAAGGTCATCGCCCGCGCCGTCGCCGTAAACGCGGTGGCCCAGGTGGACGTTCCCCTAGTTCCTCAACTGGTCGGAGCAACCCATCACCTGGAGCCGCCAGGACCACTCGCCACGCATCGAGTACCTAGGCCGAGTCGCCCTGGTAGTCAAGCCCAAGGTGGGAGACTACTGGCTCCCCAAGACATTGATGGACGGCGGCAGCTCCATCAACATCCTGTACCTGTACACCTTCAGGCGACTGCGTCTCCCACAGTCGATGGTCGAGACGACCTACACCATGTTCCACGGCATCGTCCCCGGTCGGAAGGCATACCCGATCGGCAAGGTCACGCTGCCAGTCACCTTCGGCACACCGGCAAACTTCCGCACCGAGCGAATCGTCTTCGAGCTGGTGCCCTTCGACAGCCCCTACCACTACGTCCTGGGGCGCCAGGCGTTTGCCAAGTTCATGGCGGCGCCCCACTACGCGTAGAACACGATGAAGCTCCCCGGATCGCGTGGCTTCATCACCATCCACGGCGACCCCGACATGGCCGCCGAGTGCGAGGCCAAAGGAGCCGAACTCGCCGACACCTTCATCGCGGCAGAGGCCAACCACGCCGACGAGCTCGCCAAATACGCGAGCGGGGTCAACAACGACGACCCCACTATACTCAAGAAGCCCAACTCGGAGGGCGGTAACACCTCAGCCTTCGAGGCAACGACGCATACCCGCACCGTCGAGCTGGTCCCAGGCGAATCCAGCCAGACGGTGACGATCGGGACGGGCATGAGCCCAGCATAGGAAGGCGCGCTCATCGAGTTCCTCCGTGAGAACAGGGACATCTTCGCATGGAATCCCTCTGACATGCCTGGTGTCCCTAGGGAACTCGTTGATCACAAACTCAACGCCGACCCCGAAGTGCGACCTGTCAAGCAGTCGCTGCGGCCCTTCAATGAAGAGCGCCGCCGAGCCATCGCCGAGGAGGTGCAGCGTCTACTCGCTGTAGGCTTTATCCGGCCAATCAAATACTCCAAGTGGCTGGCAAACCCAGTCCTGGTCGAGAAGAAAAATGGGACCTGGAGGATGTGTATCGATTACACAAACTTAAACAGCACCTGCCCGAAGGAGCAATTCGTCCTCCTGCGGATCGACCAAATAATCGATTCCACCGCGGGCTCGGAGTCTCTATTCTTCCTAGACGCCTACTCTGGGTACAACTAGATCAAAATGGCCGTTGAGGACGAAGAGAAGACGGCGTTCATCACACCATTCAGAGCCTTTTGCTACACAGCCATGACCTTCGGCCTCAAGAACGCCGGGGCGACCTACAAGCGGTGTATGCAGGAGTGCCTTGCGAGCCAAATTGGCCACAATATCCACGTCTACATCAACGACGTGGTAGTGAAGTCCGCGCCAGGCGACCTACGACCTGGCGGAAACATTCGCCAACCTGCGGAAATACAAGATAAAGCTAAACCCAGGCAAATGCACCTTCGGTGTACCAGCAGGGCAGCTACTGGGATACGTCGTCTCCAAGCGCGGGATCGAGGCGAATCCCACCAAGATCGACACGATCGCTCGACTCGGCAAACCCGAGTGCCTGCGCGATGTCCAGAAGCTGGCCGGGCGAGTCGCGGCTCTCAGTCGCTTCATCCCCCGGTTGGGCAAAAAGGCGATGCCCCTATACCGCCTGATGCGCAAGAACCCCACCTTCTAGTGGGACAAGGAGGCGGATGAGGTGCTCCGCGACCTCAAGAAGGTGCTACTCGCAGCACCGCTACTCGCCGCCCCCGTCGACAAGGAACCCATGCTGGTCTACGTCGTGGCTTTTGAGCGCGTTGTCAGCACCGTCATGGTCGTTGAGCGACCAGAGGAAGGAAAGGAGCGTCCAGTGCAGCGACCAGTGTACTATATCAGCGAGGTCCTCACCGAGTCACGCCAGCGATACCCGCAATACCATAAACTGGTATATGCGGTCTTCAGAGCACAGCGGCGACTGCCACACTACTTCCAGGAGCAACCGATAACGGTCGTCTCCTCAGCACCGTTGCAGGACATCATCCGCAACCGCGAGGCGACCGGGCGAGTCGCCAAGTGGGCCGTCGAAATCGGCGTCCACAACATCAAGTACGAGCCGCGCAAAGCGATCAAGTCGCAGGCTCTCGCGGACTTCATCGCCGACTGGGAGGAGACCCAGCAGCTAGAAAAGCTGCCATACCTCCACTACTGGAGTTTACACTTCGACGACTCCAAGAATGCGGACGGTGCAGGAGCACGGATCGTGCTAACCTCTCCGAAGGGCGACAAGCTACGCTACGTCCTCTGCCTCGACTTCACCCCCTGGACCAACAACATGGCCGAGTATGAGGCACTACTCCACGGCATGCGAGTCGCCAAGGAGATGAATGTCAACCGCCTACGCTGCTACGGAGACTCCGACCTCGTAGCTGGGCAAGTCGCTGGCACCTGCGACGCCGTCTCCCCCACCATGGCGGCATACCGCCAAGCAGTGGACAAGCTGGGCGGACACTTTGCAGGCTATTCCGTCGAGTGGATTGACAGGAGGAAGAACGAGGAAGCCGAAGCACTCTCTCGCATCGGCTCAGCTTGACTCACACCACCCGCCGGCGTCTTCCTCGACACCATCACTGTCGTGGTGGTGGCACGGCAGATGCCATGGGTAGGCTAAAGTATGGGGCCAATGGATGCTAGTGGGATCTGGGGAGGGAAGATGCAACTGTTTTTACACTCAAGCTGCCAAAGTGGTGAACTTTATTTCTCTCTTGATGGGTTACAAGCGCTCCTCGAGCTGTTTACAGGGGAGCAACGTGAATCTCCCCAGCCTAACGTTGCTCAAAGAATCCTCCTCTTCCCTCAGGGTCCAGACTTCCCCTTATAAAGGGGTGCACAGTGCCCTTAGGTCGAACAAGCATATTCGAGGAATATGCTTGTCCCAAAGTAGTAATTCGGCGGCCTCCTTTCCCTGTCTCCCTTCTAACGACGGCAAAGCTCCAGCGGCCCCCCTTCTGCATGCCTCGGGGCCGATCACACCTCCGTGACCTTCTTCCCGCCCTCCGTCCTGCGCCTCCTTGTCTCTTGCGCTTGGCCTGTCAGATTCCTTTTAGCCTGCAGCTATGGTTTGACCCTAAGCTTCTCCTTCTCCCGCAAGCTTCGTTAACCCGGCCTTACCTCATGTTATTCGCCTGCCTTACCTGCATGAAGATCATCTGGTTAATCCGCCGAGTTTCTCATTAACTCGGGCCAGTAACCACTTGATACCGTATAGGTGCTTCTTGCCTCCATTTATCGGCCGACATATCAAGCGATTCGGCCGACCTAGGCCAGAGTCGGCAACTTGACGGGGGCAGTACCTCTGTTTTTCCCCGTCTCTGACCTACCCGAGGTTAACCCCCCGACATTAGTCCCCGAAGCTGGTGTGGCCCTGTCAATTACTTTGGCCGGGTTATATCAGCTTCAACACCTTCTTTTAGTCTTGTTTCCGTGCTACGGCCTTGTCCGAGGTTCTCTCGCTCCTTCCTCCATACGCTAAGTCCTACGTGTTACCCCATCATTGCTCTCCTAGTTTTTAGGTCCTTTTACGATTTCTCGACAAGCCACGTGAACCACTCAGGCTGCGCCATACTTCTGACGCCTCGTGTTCCGCTCCTCTTGGGATCGTAACAACCTTTCTTTGTATGTGGCCGTTGGTGTGGTTCCATTCACCATCGTGCGTTCGTGTTACCCCACGATCTACACGGGTAACCGCCACACCCACGATCCCACTCCCCTGTTCATTGCTTGCCTATAAAGTGGGGAAACGCGCCCGCTGGGTTCACCTTTCCCCTTATCGCTCGCGCCCGCTCTCCTTCCTCCCTTCGTCTGTGTGCTCTCTTCACCGCTCCGCCGCCGTTCGCCATCCAGAGCTTCCGCCGGCGAGGATTCCACGGCGTCGTTCGGCCTTTTCCACCCGCGCTCTAGTGCGGTGTCCCCGCCGCCGGTGAGTCCTTTCTGGCCATCTTGCCCTGTCCTTGCTCTAGATCGATTCGCATAGTCTCCGTAATCAGGCGACGGTTTCTCCTCTTTTCGCCATTGTTTTCTAGCAAAGTTCCGACGGGACCCTGTAGCTCTAAGCCCTCCTCCGCCGCTAGTCTTTCCTCCGGCGATCTCTCCGGCGGAACTATGTCTAGTTCATTTAGCGGTGCTCTAGTTGAGGACGACGACGCTGGCTCCGGCCCTGAGCGTGGATCGTGGCAGGGCTCTTCCGTCTCGCGCCGCGAGATTGAATGGCTCATCCGAACTCGGCGGATTCCTGCCGAGGTTTCCTGTCACACGGCAGCGAATCCTCTCAGCCTCGGAGAGGGTGAGTATGTGGTCTTCATGTCCCACTTCGCGGCTGACGGTCTTCCTCTTAGCAATTTTGCTAGAGAATTTCTCGATTACTTGACCTTCACCGCATCATCTTCCGCGAACGCCATAGCTTCTTTCCGCTTTTATCTCGGCTTGAGGGTTACTTGACTGTGGCCATCAAGACATGTCTGGTCGTTCTTCCAGATCCGCTCAACGTTGTTCCCGACAAATCGCATCCTTCCGAGAAGCTGCTCACCCAATGTGGGCGTCTATCACACCTCGAGGAAATCCGTGTTCCTCGTGTCACCGGATTGGAGTCGTGCAAGAAATGGCACAAGTCATTCTTCTACGTCAAGAACAAAGGCGGAAGACAAGATTCGCCCCACCGTTCTCAATTGGCCCCCTTCCAAAGTGAATTGGCTATATAATCCAAGAAGACTCATGCCCTAGCCGAGGCCTTGAGATTCGAAGGAGTTAATTCGAGCCGGGTTATGCGGAGGACTTGATGGCTGCTTTTATTAGTAGCGGATCTGCCCCTTCCAAGAAAGGACCCACAAGCTGTGTTACATGAGCGGTCCCTCGACCCTAACCGAGTCTCGACTGGAGTTGGACAGCTACCTCATCTGTAAGCGTCCGAGCTATTTTCAAGACGGAGATGCGATGATGGACCAGGGGTTGAAACCGTTCACCGCGACAATCCTCCTCCCGAGGTAAGCCCAACCCTCATCACTGTTTTCCTCGCTTTTATAGTCTGGTTTTCATGATTTTCTCTCTTGGTCATGCAGAGGTTCAGAATGAAAAACGAGGATGCAAGTTCTGCAGCCTCCCCGGCCCGCAGATAGGAGTACCGGATACTGCGAGCCGGACTCGAGGAGTTCGTCCCTAAGTCGATCCTGCCCCGCCGAGCTCATGGCAAAACCCAGCAGGAGGAGGAAGGTGATTGGACGAGGTCCAAATTCTTGAGGTAGTTGCCGCCATGCCTATTTCTTATGCATTTCCGCTTCCTTTCCAGCTAATCCGCCGGCCAGTTCATGACGCCAACCTATTGCTTCTCGGCCTCCGTTATCTCGGGAAACGCGGGCTCCCTTGATGCCTCGGATGCGGTTCCTAAGAAGCGTGTTAAGAAATCTCTCGAATCCTCCCAGCGCAAGACTATGCCCGGGTTGCTGGGTAAGTTCCTGCCTATATTTCTTGTTTCTCTTTTACATCTCTCGATTCTAACGAATCTTCTTTCGTATTTTGCAGTCTTGCTCTGTTAAACCCGGTCCTAGTATGACTAGTCATCCGACTCGCCGCCATCTCCTCCTCATGCCGATGACACGAGAGTTCCTAGTCCTATTCGTCACCTGCTTCTCCCCTGCTCCCCGAGCACCGCCTGTTCGCCGTGATGCCCCTGAGGTTTCTCCCATTGATTCGGATCTGATCCGGCCCTCCGATGTTTTCGTTGAGCCAGCTGCCCCCTCTATGGGCCCCAGCGTTACAATTGAGCTTCCATCTACTCCGGCAGCTCCTACGGTCGCACCGACCTCTGCCGAGAAGATTGCTACCCCGGCGCCCTCTGCGAGCGTAACCTCTACTGATCCTAAGGGTTCCGTTCCTACCTCGGAGACGCAGCGTCCTGCCGGTGCTTCTTCTAAGGAGAAACGTGCTGTCGCCGTCAAGACCTCTTCTCAGAAAAGTCTTGCCGGCACTTCTCAGCCAAGTATTGCAGAGGCACTGCGCAAAGGAGCTGTATCTGCCAAAGGCACTGTTACCTCGGCCGCTGGCAGTCAGCTTGCTCTTCATAAGAGTCCTGCGACTGTCGCGGTTGGACCGCCTGCCCGGGGCAAAGTTTTAACCCGGACATTCGGTAATGTACCTGAGCGCTGGTTGAATTCGCCAATAACTGGAATGCCGCTGATCAGTTTGAGGGCAATCCAATTAATCAACCCTTCCAGTTTTCTGACATCAGTGGCCGTTTCGACCAAGCCGCCCAAATTATCGCTGATACGAACAAGATGAATGCGGTAATTTGTTTTATCTCCGGGTCTTAAATTATTTTCCACATGTTATCATACTCTCTAGTCCCCGAAACTTGCAAGGAAATAACTTGTTGTATGCTTGGAAGTTTGACGTATTTTTATTTCTACGGTTCCATTAGTTCGGCCACCTGGTTCATAGTTTGTTTAGTTTTGACGTAGTTTTGAACTTCTATTCTCATAGAGCCGAGTTAAGTCCTTCTTGACTTGGATCTGGCGTAGTTTTGAATCTCCAGCCACCTAGATCTGAATTAAGTCTTACTTGATTCGGATCTGGTATAGTTTTGAATCTCCAGCCACCTAGATCTGAATTAAGTCTTACTTGATTCGGATCTGGTATAGTTTTGAATCTCCAGCCACCTAGAGCCGAATTAAGCTTTGCTTGATTCGGATCTGGTATACTTTGAATCTCCAGCCACCTAGATCTGAATTAAGTCTTACTTGATTCGGATCTGGTATAGCTTTGAATATCAGCCACCTAGATTCGAATTAAGCTTTGCTTGATTCGGATCTGTTATAGCTTTGAATCTCCAGCCACCTAGATCTGAACTAAGCTTTGCTTGATTCGGATCTGTTATAGCTTTGAATATCCAGCCACCTAGATCTGAACTAAGCTTTGCTTGATTCGGATCTGTTATAGCTTTGAATATCCAGCCACCTAGATCCGAATTAAGCTTTGCTTGATTCGGATCTGTTATAGCTTTGAATATCCAGCCACCTAGATCTGAATTAAGCTTTGCTTGATTCGGATCTGTTATAGCTTTGAATATCCAGCCACCTAGATTCGAATTAAGCTTTGCTTGATTCGGATCTGGTATAGCTTTGAATATCAGCCACCTAGATTCGAATTAAGCTTTGCTTGATTCGGATCTGGTATACTTTGAATCTCCAGCCACCTAGAGCCGAATTAAGCTTTGCTTGATTCGGATAGCTTTGAATATCAGCCACCTAGATTCGAATTAAGCTTTGCTTGATTCGGATGTGTTGTAGTTTCTAACTCTTGTTTTATCATTGTGCTCCATTCCTTAGGTTGCCCATGACCGACGGACTGCCGAGTTCCAGAGGTTGCTCTTCTTGCACCGCAAATTGGAGGAGAAGTATGACAAAGTGTCTTTGCCGAAGAAAGTCGGTAAGTTGGTAGTTTCTTTTTCTTATTCCCAACTTTCTTATATACTTGTCCACGAGCGCCGACTTACTTGCTGAATAGGTAATATCAATAATCTCAATATCCGCCTTGAAAAGAAGGTCAAGTCCTTGGAAGGTTAGTTTCTTTCCCCTTGCTCCTTCCTCTTTAGTATCTATGCCGAGTTCCTTATTGCGTTGGGTTGTGGTAAAGCCGAGTTGCAAGACTTTGCAGTCAGAACAAGATTGCGTGCCCATGCCCGACGTGATGCTTCATTTTTAGAACAAAGCGCAGTTCATTCGTTAACTACAAGAAAAGGATGATGAGATAACCGCGAGATCCGAGGTGAATTCGCTCAAGCTTTCTCGTAGATCCGAGCTAGAAAAGGTTGATCAAGAGTTCTCTTTGGAAAAGAGCCACGACTCTAGATCCGGAGAAGAGCAAAGAACTCCTCAAAGCTGCCGAGCTTAAAACTCATGGTTTGAGCGAGGAAATTGCTCGCTTCGAGAAGAGTAAAGCTATTTGGGCTAAGGATCTTCAAATAATGATGGGCTATATCCATCGTAGTTATTTGGCCTGGCCGAACTGTATTTTTCTTTGTCGCCGCTATCCTTTGACATGTCCATGTTTTGCGAGTCACTTCCCGAGTCCAAACCCACAAGATTCAGAAGCTGTTCTTGCGGCTCACGAGGTGAAGCTAATACTGTTGACTTTGAATACTCGATGGAGGATTTCTTGGTTGCTGTTGGTGCTGCAGTTGGTCCGATGAAAATCATGGGTCGGGACTTGGTGGAGGCTGCTATCAAAGCTTATCATGCACTCTGGCCGAATTCCTGGGGTCTCCGATATCGACGAGGTCAAGATATTGGTGGCTAGGCTGAAGGCATCTGAGAGGCGATTGAGTCTTTGGAGGGAATCTGCTGCGCGTGCTGGTGCCGACATGGCCCTTACTGTAATCATGTCATGGTATGAAGATATCTCCCTTGACATTCTGGTGAATCTGCGCACTGGCTCCCGGTGGGTTGAGGATCCCACCTTTGTTGCTCTTCGGCAAGCTCGGGCTTTCCAGCTCGTCGAGTATGCCGATGTGCACTCTTGGAATGAAGGGCCGAGTTTTCTCCCAGATTCGGATGAAGAGGCCGAGGCTGAAGATGCTTTGGGTGATGATCCTGCTGAGCACGGGGAAGGTGAAGATGATTCGGCCACATCCAATAGCTCTAGTTCAAGCTCAGATAGCAATGGTGATGCACGATCTTCCTCCAAAGGCACCGGGCATTCTGCCGCGCGTACTGACGCTCTTGAACAACCCCGTGACACCGCCGAAGTCATTCCTGGGTCGGCAGAAGGCGAAGCAACCTTGGTCGAAGTCCCTCCTACTTCGGAGTGCCCGACCGATCAAGTGGTTCCTCCTCCAACGATGCCTAAGTTATTCGTGATCCCTGGTATGCCGGTGTTCAATGTAAACGAAAAGATTTATCAACTCGTATGATTCGATGTCCTTTGCTATGTGCCTTTGAGACTCTTAGTTAAGTGAATGCTCGTCCGAATTCTTGCCTTGTTGGCTCATAATTTCCGAGTTGTTTGTTTAAGTGCTAAAGTTTATGTGTCCATGAATTTGACAACCTTATGATAGTTCCTGAGTCAATGCTTTGGGCACCAAGATGTATATTCGTAACACGAAAAGAAAATAACATGCTGCACTCTCCGAGCTACTGCTCTGATCGCCAATGTTCAAGTGTGTAACGTGAAAGAGATAAGTATAAGATACGGCAGTCCCCGAGCTATCGCCCTGGATGCCAAAGTCTAAACATATAACACCTAATAATCATTGCACATGGCAGTCCCCGAGTAACTGCTCGGGGTGCCGAGGTTTACACATCAAACATGAGATAACATTACATATGGCGCCCCCGAGCGCCTGGTGCCGAGGTTTAAACATCAAACATGAGATAACATCACATATGGCGCCCCAGTAATCAGGCGGTATGCCGAGGTTTAAACATCAAACACGAGATAACATCACATATGGCAGTCCCGAGTAATCGCCGTGGCCGAGGTTTAAACATCAAACACGAGATAACATCACATATGGCGTCCCGAGTAATCGCTCGCGCGAGGTTTACATACACGATATGAAATAAATATAACATTCGGCAGTCCCCGAGTCACCGCTCTGGGTGTCGAGGTGCTAGTACATCATTGGTGATCTTGAGACATAATCCTACGAGTAAAATGGCCGAAGTAAAGCCACATTCCGTGTATGCGCTTTTCGCCAGCTTTGTTTGCCTTGCCTTCTCCAGGTGATTGGGCGTCAATCAGATAGTATGCATCGTTGTGCAATGCTTTGCTCACAATAAATGGTCCTTCCCATGGGGGTGACAACTTGTGCATGCCGGCCGTGCGTTGCACCAGCCGGAGTACCAAATCTCCTTCTTTGAATACTCTTGGATTCACTTTCCTGCTGTGATAGCGCCGTAAGTTCTGTTGATAAATGGCTGATCGTGATGTTGTCAATTCTCGGCTTCTTCCAACAGATCACGGCATCTTGCCGAGCTACTTCATTCACCTCAAGATGTATATTGAGTAATTCTTGGCGAGTCATGTATTATGTCGACGGAAGCACGGCCTCGCCATATACCAAAAAAAGAATGGTGTGTAACCTGTTGATCTGTTCGAGTAGTCCGAGGCTCCATAATACCGGTAATTCCTCAATCCAACATCCTGCCGACCTTTGCAATGGTTCAACTAGCCGTGGTTTTATTCCTGATAAAACCAGCCCATTAGATCTTTCGACTTGTCCATTGGATGCTGGGTGAGCCACTGAGGCAACATCCAGTCTTATGTGTTTCTCTTGGCAAAATCTGGCGAAAGCTCCTTCTGCAAAGTTCGTGCCATTATCCGTAATAATGCTGTGTGGGTATCCGTATCTCAAGATGATATCCTTGAGGAATTTCAACTGTATGCCCATCACACTTTTGATTGGTTTTACCTCAATCCATTTTGTGAACTTGTCGACCATGACCAAGATGTGGGTCATTCCTCCTCTTGCCGCTTAAAAGGCCCTACCATGTCTAAACCCCACGGAAAATGGCCAAGTAATGGGTATTGTTTTTAACTCGGCAAGATATGTATTCTGTTGCATATCTCGACATCCATTGCATTTCTTGACTAACTCTTCTGCCTCTTAACGCCACACAAGAAAATCCATGCCCGAATGCCTTGGCTACTAAAGCGAGACGAGGCATGGTGCCCACACTCTCCTTGGTGTATATCTAGAAGGATCTCGACCTTCTGCGGGACTCACGATTTCGCAATATGTTCACGCTCCTCTTATATAGCTCATTGTTTATGATTGTATAGGCCTTTGCTCTTCCGACGGTCATGCGGCTAATACCTCATTACTCGGCAATCTGCCTCTTAGGTACGAAAATATGGGTTGCGCCCATGTCGGCGTTGCTCTTCTGCAGTGATCTCACCGTCTATCTCCATGCTCTCTCACGACATACATACCTCGGACCTTTCCATGATCGCTATTACTTGGATGTCCCCTCCCGAGGGGTTCAATTTTCATGGATCTATCTCCATTGGTGTATGATTCTCTAGAACCTTCCGGATAAAGATTGATTCGGATTTGGGTGATGGGTTTATTGACGGTTTCTCGAGGTGCTCAAGGGCAATACCGCGGAATCGATTGCGAGTTGATCCTAATTTCGACAATGTGTCAGCGCCATTTTCTGCCGTGGTATGTGGTGAAATTCACATCCTTCAAAATATCCACCGATCTTTTGCACATGGAATCAGATAAAGCCATATTAGCATCTAATGCATCCCAAGTACCCGACACTTGTCAGACTACCAGATCCGAATCTCCGTAGCATAGGATTCAAGATTCCCATTTCTTTTGCCACTTTTAATCCATGGACTAGTGCTTCATATTCAGCTACGTTGTTGGACGCAAAAATGTATTTGCAATACATACTTCAATTGATCTTTTTAGGCGGGTCAAGACTATTCCTCGCCCAAACCGTTCCTTAGTTTGGAACCATCAAAGTGCATTGTCCAAGAATTTGGATCCTGCAAGGGTGGCTCATATTGCACCTCGCCCAATCCACGAGAAAGTCGGCGACAATGAGATTTGATTGCATCTCTCCTATCAAATTGTGGAGCGTACGGTGATAACTCGATTGCCCACTTTGCTATTCGACCACTTGCGTCTTTGTTGTTCAATATGTCGGCTATGGGTGCCTCACATATTACTCTTATTGGATGCTCTTCAAAGTAATGCTTAAGCTTTTTGCCGACATATATACTCCATAGGCCATCTTCTGATAATGTGGATAATTTTGCTTTGAAGTAGATAGCACTTCGCTTAAATAATATACCGGCCTCTGAACTGACCTACCCTCTTCAAGCCGTTCTACTACAACCACTGTACTAACTACTCGATTTGTAGCCGCTATATAAAGTAGCATAGGTTCTTTCGATAATGGGAGGCTAAAATGGGTGCCGTAACTAGCATCTTTTTCAACTCGTGGAAGCAATGTCGGCCTGGGAGTCCAAAGAATTTGTCCGACTTTCTCATCACCGATAGAGTGGCAATGCCTTTTCTCCTAACCGACATACAAATCGACTGCTAAGCGAGGCAGCCCGTGAATTTTGTACATCATTCAAACACCTCGGCAACTCCATTCTTTCTATTGCTCGTCTTTTGGTTAGCCTCGATACCGGCTGGATACAAGGAACCGAGTAGTTTTCCCGCCGGCACGCCAAATGTGCATTTCTCCGGGTTGAGTTTCATTCGGAACCTTCTCAGGTTCGCGAAAGTTTGCCGTATATCTTCTAGCAAGGTTCTGCTTTCCTTAGTTTTGATGACTACATCATCCACATATACTTGCACATTTTTCCCTATCTGATCATGTAAACATTTTTGCATGCACCTTTGATACGTTGCTCCCGCATTTCTCAGGCCGAATGGCATCGTGCGATAACAATAAGCCCCGTACGGGGTAATAAATGCAGTCTTTATTTGATCGGCCGGATTTAACGGTATCTGGTGGAAACCAGAATACGCGTCTACAAATGACAATAACTCACAACCAGCAGTCGAGTCAATGACTTGGTCTATTCTAGGCAATGGAAAAGGATCTTTCGGACACGCCTTGTTTAGGTTGGTGTAGTCGATACACATTCGCCACACAATGGCTACATTAGGGTCATCTTTCTTCTTTTCTACTAGCACCGGATTTGATAACCAATCCGGATAAAGCACCTCCATGATAAACCCGGCGAGAAGCCGAGCTATCTCATCTCCTATCACTTTTCTCCTCTTGGGGCGGCGGCGGAGAGGTTGCTTCACCGGCCGTGCTCCTGCCTGACGTTTAAAGAGTGCTCACCAACTCCTCGACACCTTGCGGATCTTGGGTGGACCATGCAAATATGTCCCGATTCTCACGGAGGAAGTTGGTGAGCTCGCCTTCCTATTTGGCCGAGACCTGCACCAATAGTGACAAGGCCTGGGAACCGCTCATCAATCTGAATTTTCTTCGTCTCCTTGATTGGTTGGAAAGATACCGCCATGAGGGTTGGCCAATGCCGCATGCTTAATTGTCCGACTGCGAGGGCTACCTCTTGAATCCTTTTCTTTTCTCTTGCTATGACCAATGATTCGCCAAATTTGATCCGCCGAGGCACACTCCATTGACTTCTTGTAATCCTCAGAATCATATCACCCCTTGTGGTCCGGTAACTTCATCTTTAGATAACCTATATGACAATCGCTCATGAATTTGGCCATCATCGGTCCGTCCGAGTAGAGCATGATAACAGCTTTCCAGATCAACCACTTCAAATTCCAAGTTTTCTGCTCTGCAGTTATCTCTTGTACCGAATAAGACGTCCACTCGGACTTTACCAATGGGCTCACATGAAAGCCCTGGCACTATCCCATGGAAAATTGTCCTTGTGGATTGCAGCATGTTCTGTGATATGCCGAGCTTGTGCATGGTATCTTTGTACATGATGTTAATACTGCTTCCATTATCAATGAGTACTTTTGAGAATTTCACATTGATGCTTGGTCCCACAAATGTCGGATCCAACACTAGTGCGTATGATCCTGGACTCGGCATTATTCTGGGGTGATCTTTTATACTCCAAGTTATCTCCTGGTCTGACCATGGCTGGTATCTTGGCACTGCTGGTACAACTGCATTTACTTCCATATGCCGCTACACTGTTTGTCCTCTGTTGCTAGAACACGCAGAAGACCGTGATGTTCTCTGTAATCATTGCGTCCAAGATTCGCCGGATTTATCCTTCCGTCCTGCCCTCGGTTCATTACTTGATGCACCGTGATCTCTCCGATCCGAGTTATCATACCTCGGAGGAGGGGCGAGATCGGTTATTGCGTATTCGCTCCAGCTTAATCATGCTGATGTTGTTGTTGCATCCGATGGGGAGCTTGAACTCTCGCCGGGTTACCCATCGCATTTTCATCCGCACATTGCCGTGTGTGATTAGCTGGTCTAGATGGGTTTGACGTGTGAAATTTACACGGCTGGTCCAACATGGATTCAAATGTATACTTCGCTTCTTGCCATTGCTTCTTTTGCTCGGGGTCCATTGCCTTTTTCCTCATTTCTTGCGGTCCACGTTGAGGTCCATTTTTCTGCCGTTGAGTTACTCCGTGACCGGCTGTTCTTGACCTTGGCCACAGTAGCCGGGCCGAATTATATCTATAATCCGCCTCCTCTCTTCTTCTTCCTCTAAAATCACGCCTAGATGATCCGCCAATTCTCGTGTATTGGTCTTGCTGCTCACGATGATCTGCCGACATTAACTCCGGTTGGGTTGGATCACCCAAAGCATATGAGTCCGCTATTCTGATGGTTTCTGCCAGTGTGGTTGGCATATCTCTCTGCAGGCGTTGCCACAGCACACTGCCATAACGGCAGCCTTGCGCGAACCAAGCGACCGCTTGCGATTCAATGACTCCTTCACATGAATTTCTTAGGTTACACCACCGAGTTAAAAACTCTCTATCTGTTTCATTCGCCTCTTGCACATGGCTAGTTCTTTGTGGTCTATTCGGTCTCTTGTATGTCTTTGGTAAAGTTGTCGACAAACATCTCTTCAAAATCTAACCAGCTGATACTCTCACCGGTTGATTATTCAACCATACCGCTGGTCCTCCAACATCTGCGGGACATATCTCACCGCCCATCTTAAGTTGCCACCGCTATTTTCATCATGGCGTAATCAATTAACCAGTCTTGCGGCTTGGTACTTCCATTGTATGCTTTTGTGCCTCTTGCCAACTGAAAATTTGGTACCGTGGTTCGCCCATGATCCGTGGTCCAAAACACGCCGGACCGTGGACCTTGCTCTTCCAACAGCTCGACCGATATAACCGATCTAGCTTTACCCTTGCATCATTTGCTGGCAAATCTCTGTACAGGATTCTATCCTGCATTCCATAATGATTGTTTCCACCTTGATTTGCGTATTCTACCTCGGAATATCCATCATTATACCTTTCATTCACCTGGTTGTGGCGAGCTGGTCTCACTTCTCTTCCGCCGAGGCTCAGTCGTGGTTGGGGTTGAGCGCACTTCTCCTTACTTGACCGGGTTTGGTTTTCATGATTGTCTCTTGCAGGTTCTCTCCGCCGCATTCCCATTACCTCGGCCGCCGTCCTTTTCCATACGGCCGTGGTTTCTCTCCCACTATTACCTCGGCTGCATTGCCTCTGTTCTCATTCGCCTTTCGCTATTGCCGGGTCATACGGGACAATCTGCTTGTTCCTCTTCCCCGAGGTCACCGCTTTTCTTTTCTTGCGTTATTTCGGTGATGATGCCGCTGCGGAATAAAGGTGCTGCCCTCGCTGAATGTACCATCCGTGAAGCCCTGGTCTCGCCGGTTAACTCGAGCATTTCCTCATTTTGCTGGTTCGCTATGCGCAGCTCATTCACTCTTTCTTGTGCTTTGCCGAGCTTCCTGTTAACCCTTCTAATTCCAATGCTGCAGCATTTGCCGCCTCGTGTTTTTCGCCGGGTACAGTACCTCGAAACCCAAATCGCCTGATTCGCCTGTGAGCTTCATGCTCTTTGTTAATATCACTCATGAGGTTCTTTCCTCTTAATCTCAGTTCGTCCACTCGCTCGGGAGCAATATCAAGCTTGTTAGCTTTTGCATATTCTCTTAGGGTCCTGTTCAAGGATTCCCTCAGGGCCGATACTTTCTGGGCCTCTACCAGCACCTTTTGCCTGGTTTCCTCTAACTCTGCCTGAGCATTTGCCGGATCAAGTATCGGCGCTACAGGTGTGGTTAAGTTCTCTATAGTTGCCTGAAGAATGTTCTCTGGTCTCCGGAGGTGGTCCTCTCACTCTTGGTGCCTTTGGGGTGGTGTCATGTAGCTCGGGTTTGTCACCGTGGAATTACCTCAGCGTTTTGCGGATCTGCTTGGGCGGAGCTGTGCTGCGGCGGGTTCTCTGCTTGACCGGCAAGCCGCTGTTTCGCTTGCGCCTGCGACCATCACCTCAACGCCCGCGGGCCCGACGTTCTCCCGATGGACTGCCGCGCTCGAGGTGGTTCACCGCAACAACAACTCGATGAGGATAACACCGGAGACGCCGACGCCGACGTAGATCCCGTGCTCGCCAGCCGATGAAGATCTTGGCGCGGGAGTTTTCCCCGAAGCTCGCATTGTCTCGACATAGTCAGAGACCAAATCTCCGACCACGCCAAAACAACGCCGCCGGTGTTGATGAAGTTTCCCGTCCGGATCACAACTCCAGCTAGCACCACTGCTGGCCCCACGGTGGGCGCCAACTGTCGTGGTGGTGGCACGGCAGATGCCATGGGTAGGCTAAAGTGTGGGGCCAATGGATGCTAGTGGGATCTGGGGAGGGAAGATGCAACTGCTTACACTCAAGCTGCCAAAGTGGTGAACTTTATTTCTCTCTCTTGATGGGTTACAAGCGCCTCGAGTTGTTTACTGGGAGCAACGTGAATCTCCACTAACGTTGCTCAAAGAATCCTCCTCTTCCTCGTGGTCCAGACTCCCTTATAAAGGTGCCTGGGTGCCCTTAGGTCGACGCAAGCATATTCGAGGAATATGCTTGTCCCAAAGTAAATGATTCGGGCCTTTCCTGTCTCCTTCTAACGACAAGCAGCTCCAGCGGCCCTTCGCATGCCTCGGCCAAGACTGTCACCTCCGTGACCTTCTTCTCTCCGCCCCTGCGCCTCCTTGTCTCTTGCGCTTGCCTGCTCAGATTCCTTTTAGCCTGCAGCTATGGTTTGACCCTAAGCTTCTCCTTCTCCCGCAAGCTTCGCTTAACCCGGCCTTACCTCATGTTATTCGCCTGCCTTACCGCATGAAGATCATCTGGTTAATCCGCCGAAGTTTCATTAACTCGCCAGTAACCACTTGATACCTGTATAGGTGCTTCTTGCCTCCATTTATCGGCCGACATATCAACGATTCGCCGACCCAGGGCAGAGTTTAACTTGACGGGGGCAGTACCTCTGTTTTTCCCCGTCTCTGACCTACCCGAGGTTAACCCCCCGACAATCACCAAGCCTTCCGTCTCTCCCCCAAGGGAGATCAACATCGGAGTCCCACTGCAACTAGAGGCAGCCCTGGTCGCACTCATCGCCGAGCCAGAGGACTGGACTACGCCGTACATCGCCTAACTGGAGGGAGGCACCTTGCCAGCAGACGAAACAGACGCCCGGATGATAGCACACCGCTGCAAATCCTTCGTCATCATCGACATCGAGCTCCACAAGCGCAGCGTGACCCGCGTGTTCCAACGTTGCGTCCAACCCGCTGAAGGACGCAAAATCCTCCACGACATCCACTCCGGCGACTGCGGCCACCACGCCGGCGCCCGCTCTCTGGTCGCAAAGGCTATGCGACACGGTTTCTACGGCCTACCGCGACACGCAGACGTCAACATTGTCCAGCTGGCGCGGTGCCAAGACGCCAACCAGACCCACGTACCGAGCTCGGCGCTCAAGACAATCCCCATCACCTGGCCGTTCGCCGTGTGGGGTATGGACATGGTAGGCCCTTTCAAAAAAGGCCCCCTCCGGCTTCACCCACCTCCTGGTCGCAATCGACAAATTCACAAAAAGGATGGAGGCCAAGCTAGTCCGGAAATGCGACGGGAAGACTGCCACCAAGTTCCTACGCATCATCACGGACAACGGCACCAACTTCGCCAAAGGAGCCATGGCCGAGTTCTGCGAAGAACATCACATCCGACTCGACCTCGCCTCAGTCGCTCACCCGGATTCCAACGGCCAGGCGGAACGGTCCAACCAGAGCATCCTCCATGGCCTGAAGCCACGGCTTCAAGTGTAGGGTTTCGTAGCATGGAAAACAAAAAAATTCTATCGCATACAAACAAACAAGCCAAGATCTATCTACTAGATTGTAGCAACGAGTCGATGGAATAACTTACCCTCGAAGATTCCAAAGCGTTTAACGAGAGCGGATTCTCGTGGGTGATGTAGTCGCATTTCCCGATCTCAAGATCGTAGACGATCCTTCCGGCTGTGTTCGCAGCGCCCGTAGTCGGTCACACGCTCGGATTGACGAAGACCTTCCTCTCCCTTGTTCCAGCAGAGCGGAGGTTGTAGCACTCTCGCGATTTCGGCAAAGAAACGCGTGGTACCGAAGTAGAGGAGATCCAGGCTTCGCCGGTGCGAGTATGGTGGAGTATGAGAGAGAGATATTAGTGGTCTAGGGTTTAGACACACCAATTAGAAGGCTCTAATCCAAGTCTAGAGCAATTAGAAGCTCTAAACCAAAACTGCTCTAAACCGGAGTCTAGGGCTAGGTTTTAGATTAGAGGATAGGAACTTGTGTGTCTACAGAGGAGGCCCCGCCTCCTTTTATGGGTGGAGGGGCAAGGCTGGCCAGAGGGAGGTGAGTCCTCCCAACTCGGCCTAGGTGGGCTGGATTGGAGAGGAGGACTCCTCCCAAGTCGGTTTTGCCTCCTCTTTCTTGTTTCCACAGTTTCTTTCGCTTTTAGCCGCTTGACTTTCAAACGCCATTTGACTTTTTCTGTTTTAGGATTCAATTTAATCCTTTATTTGAACAGCAAGAACACTTAGTACATGATGCAATCATTCCAATATGTAATGACACATTCATGTACCCTTCCCCCGAGTGCCGGACATTCCGAACCTTCTAGAACATTCCGATGAAAACACCTAATCATTTCAACTCCAAACGGACTTTCCTTATATGAATCTTATTCTCCCACCATTCCGGATCACTCGTGATATCCCGGATCCCATCCGAGACCAACAACATTCGGTCTCTTTCTCATAATACCATAACTACTCAAAACAACGCCGAATCCTTATGTGTCTCCACGGTTCGTGAATTATGCGACATGATCGAGACACTTCTCCGAACAATAACCAATAGAGAACTGAAATTCATATGGTTCTACATATTTCTACGATTACTTACATCGAATGAACCACTTACATACGATACCAATTTCCCTTTGTCTCACGATAGTTTACTTATCCGAGGTTATGATCGTCAGATCTCGCATACCTAGTTCAACCTTGTTACCGATAAGTACTCTTTCTCGCTCCTGATATGTGATCCCTCAGAGCTACCACATGCTTGCAAGCTAATTGATGACATTCCACCGAGAGGGCCCAGAGTATATCTATCCGCCATATGGATGGACAAATCCCACTCTTGATCCATGTGTTTCAACCAATACTTTCCAAACACTCAATGCCACCTTTATAGCCACCCGCCACGGTGTGGTGTTTGATGTCATCAAAGCATCCATCCGGTAAAGGTGATATGCATGATCTCATGGTCGAAGGAATTAGGTTACTATGTATCAGAAAGCATATAGCAATTGAACTATTGAAATGACTTGATCTTTATGCTACGCTTATCTATAGGAGTATGTCCACCATATCATTCTCCTAACGATATGATCTTGTTGTTGATAACATCTCAATGTTCATGAAAGGGAAACCACAATCATTAATCAACCAACAAGCTAGTGAAGTATAGAGGCTATACTAGGGACTTCAAATTACGTTTACAAATCACACAAGTATTAATGTTTCCTTGTTAATACTATTATAGCATGAATGTAAACATTCATCATAAACACAAAGATATAATAATAACTACATTTATTATTGCCTCTAGGGCATATCTCCAACAGTCTCCCACTTGCACTAGAGTCATCTAATCTAGATTACATGGTAATATACCGAACACCCATGGCAGTTTGGTGTTGGTCATGTTTTGCCCTCGGGAGAGGTTTAGTCAACGGATCCGCCACATTCAGATCCGTGTGTACTTTGCAAATCTTTATATCCCCATCCTGGATATGTTCTCGAATAGCGTGAAAATGCAGCTTGATGTGCTTCAGCTTCTTGTGTGACCTTGGTTCTTGGGCATTGGCTATGGCGCCCATGTTATCACAGTAGACAGACATTGGGTCCAGCGCACTAGGAACCACACCCAGCTCTGTAATGAACTCTTTCATCCATATCGCTTCTTGTGAAGCCTCCGAAGCAGCCATGTATTCCGATTCAGTTGAAGATCTCGCCACAACGCTTTGCTTTGCACCTCCAAATAATCACGCACCATTCAAAATAAATACGATCCAGATTGTGATTTAGAATCATCCGGATCGGTGTTCCAACTAGCATCGGTGTAACCATTAACAACGAGCTATTCATCACCTCCATAAGAAAGAACCATATCCTTAGTTCTTCTCAAGTACTTAAGGATGTTTTTGATCACGTCCAATGATCCACTCGATCACTTTGATATCTCATAGTTAAACTAACAAAGACATGCAATGTCGTCTAGTACATAGCATGGCATACATTAGAGATCCTATGGTGAGGCATAGGGAGTCTTACTCATCCTTTCTCTATCTTCTGCCGATGTCGGACTTTTGAGTTTTACTCAAGGTCATATTGGACAACATGGGCAAGAACCCTTTCTTGCTTTCTTCCATTCCAAACCTCTTTAGAACTTTGTCCAAATATGTACTCTGTGACAATGATATTTGCTTTGATCTATCTCTATAAATCTTTATGCCTAATATGTAAGCTGCTTCGCCAAGATCCTTCATTGAAAAACTATTATTCAAATATTCCTTGACACTATTAAGAAGGTCTACATCATTCCCAATCAACAATATGTCATCCACATATAGTATTAAGAATGCTACAGAGCTCCCACTCACTTTCTTGTAAATACAAGCTTCTCCATAAGTTTGTATAAAACCAAAACTTTTGATCACCTTATCAAAACATTGATTCCAACTTCGGGATGCTTGCTTCAATCCATAGATGGACCGTTGAAGTTTGCCTACCTTGTTAGCATCTTTAGGATCGATAAAACCTTTGGGTTGCATCATATACAACTCTTCATCAATGTCTCCATTGAGGAATGCTGTTTTGACATCCATCTGCCATATCTCATAATCATAATATGCAGCGATTGCTAACATAATCCTCATGCACTTTAGCTTCGCATGGTGAGAAAGTCTCATCGTAGTCAACTCCTTGAATTTGTCGAAACCCTTTACATAAGTCGAGCTTTATAGACAGAATATTACCATCAAGATCTGCTTTCTTCTTGAAAATCCATTTGTTCTCGATGCCTTCCGCCATCCTAAGTCCACCAAAGTCCATACATGGTTTTCGTGACATGGATCCAATCTCGGATTTCATGGCTTGCCATTTATTGGAATCTATCATCATCGCTTCCTCATATGTCTGGGTCATCGATGTTGTCCACCAACATGACACTCATAACGGGATCATACCAATATGGAGTGGTACGAGTTCGCTGACCTCCGAGGTTTTGTAGTAACTTCAACCAAGTTTCATGATCACCATCATTAGCTTCCTCTTATTGGTGCAGCACCACAGAACTTCTTCCGTGTCGCTACTTGCAATTTTGAGAGAAGGTTCGACAACCTCGCCGAGTTCTACTTTCCTTCCACCACTTCTTTCGAGAGAAATTCTTCTAGAAAGGATCCATTCTTGGCAACGAAGATTTTGCCTTCGGATCTATGATAGAAGGTATACCCAATAGTTTCCTTCGTATCCTATGAAGACGATTTTTCCGCTTTGGGTTCAAGCTTGTCCGCTGTAACTTCTTTACATAGGCTTCAGATCCCCAAACTTTAAGGAACGATAATCTAGGTTTCTTCCCAAACCATAATTCATACGGTGTCGCTTCAACGGATTTAGACGGTGCCCTATTTAAAGTGAATGCGGCTGTTTCTAATGCATAACCCCAAAATGATAGCGGTAACTGTAAGTGACATCATAGAACGAACCATATCTAAGAGAGTTCGATTACGACGCTCGGACACACCATTACGCCGTGGTGTTCCCAAGGTGTCAATCAGAAAGTATTCCGCATTTCTTCAAATGCTCGCCAAACTCAGAACTTAGATATTCACCTCCACGATCGTAACGAAATTTAATCTTCTTGTTACGCTGATTCTCTACCTCACTTTGAAACTCCTTAAACTTCTCGAAAGTTTCGGACTTATGTTTCATGAAATAGATATACCCATATCTACTCAAGTCATCCGTGAAGGTAAGAACATAACGATAACCATCACATGATGCTACACTCATTGGACCACACACATCGGTATGTATGATTTCCAATAAGTCCGTAGCTCGCCCATCATACCGTAAAATGGAGTCTTAGTCATTTTCCCATCGACATGCTTCGATCTTTCAAGTGATTCAAAATCAAGTGATTCAAGAAGTCCATCGGAATGGAGTTTCTTCATACGCTTCACCCAATGTGACCAAGACGCATGCCACATATAGGTCGAATTATCGCTGATTTCAAACGCTTAGCCTCAATGTTTTTGATATGTGTATTTCCACCATCGAGATTCAATAAGAATAGACCATCTATCAAAGGTGCATGTGCATAAACATATTACTCATATAAATCGAACAACCATTATTCTCGACTTAAATAAGTAACCGCCTCAAGAATAAACAAGATCCCGATATAATGTTCATGCTCAACACAGCACTAAATAACAATTATTTAAGTATAAAACTAATCTCGATGGTAGATGAAGGGTAGCGTGTCACCGCGATCACATCAACCTTTGATCCGCTTCCCACGCCGCATCGTCACCTCGCTCTTCGCTAGCTTCCGCTTATTCGCATCACCGCTTCGAGTTACAAATATGAGCAACCAACCAAGATCAAATACCCGCACTACTACGAGTACTAGTGAGATACACATCAATAACATGTATATCGATATACCTTCTTCTTGATGTTGCCGTTCTTCAGATCCGCCAAGTACTTTGGGCAATTCCGCCCAAGGACCTTCTCCCTTGCAAAAGCACTCAAGATCGTGCTTTGGGCCCAGCTTTGGTCTTCTTTGCGGTGGTAACTTTCTTACCACCCTTCTTGAAGTGTCCTTTGCTTAGA
>CP125976.1:528168170-528406960 GCA_030063025.1 Avena longiglumis
CTTATGTGTCTCCCTACGGTTCGTGAATTATGCGGACATGATCGAGCTATCTCGAACAATAACCAATAGAGGAATCACAGAAATTCATATGGCTCCCACATATTTCTCGATTACTGCGATCGAGATGAACCACTTACATACGATACCAATTTCCCTTTGTCTCACGATGGTTTACTTATCCGAGGTTATGATCGCCCAGGTATCTCTGCATACCCTAGTTCAGCCTCGTTCTTGATAAGTACTATTTTCTCGTTCCGTGATATGTGATCCCTGTGAGCCAGTCACATGCTTGCAAGCTAATTGGATGACATTCCAACGAGAGGCCCAGGAGTATATCTATCAGGTCATATGGATGGACAAATCCCACTCTTGATCCATGTGTTTCAACCAATACTTTCCTAGACACTCAATGCCACCTTTATAGCCACCCATATTGGTTACGTGGTGTTTGATGTCATCAAAGCATCCATCAGAGTAAAGGTGATATACATGATCTCATGGTCGAAAGAATTGGGTTACTATGTATCGAGAAAGCATATAGCAATTGAACTATTGAAATGACTTGATCTTTATGCTACGGCTTATCTATAGGAGTATGTCCACCATATCATTCTCCTAACGATATGATCTTGTTGTTGATAACATCTCAATGTTCATGATAGGGAAACCACAATCATTAATCAACCAACAAGCTAGTGAAGTATAGAGGCTATACTAGGGACTTCAAATTACGTTTACAAATCACACAAGTATTAATGTTTCCTTGTTAATACTATTATAGCATGAATGTAAACATTCATCATAAACACAAAGATATAATAATAACTACATTTATTATTGCCTCTAGGGCATATCTCCAACATCAAGTACCACTCGAGCGCACCGCCGGGTGCTGGGTCGAGGAGCTACCCTCCGTCATCTGGGTCATCCGCACCTCCGTCAACAGGTCGACAGGGTTCACCCCCTTCTTCATGGTGTATGGTGCCGAGGCAGTCATGCCCACCGACCTAGAGCACGACTCGCCCAGGGTTGTCCACTACACGGAGGCTGCAAACAAACTCGCACGCCAGGATGGAGTCGACCAACTCGACGAGGCACGCGACCTAGCCCGCTCCTGCACCGCCATCTACCAACAAGGGCTCCGCCGCTACCATAGCCGGCGAGTAAGGACTCGCACGTTCCAGGAAGGCGATCTAGTGCTACGCCTCATCCAGGACAAGAATGGCATGCACAAGCTATCCCCCCCCCTTGGGAAGGACCATTCGCCATCGGGCGATTCCTCGGCAACGACGCCTACTACCTCATCGGCTCAGGAGAGGAAACTCGGCGTCAAGCGTGGAATGTAAACTTACTATGGAAATTCTACCTAGAATTCCATACATGTACTCTCCACCTGCTATGAAATAAAATAGATCGTTACATGAAATTGCGCTTACTCACTGTGCCTTGTGCCACTCTTTTCGTAATAACAGCGTCAAGCTAACCGAAGTCAACCTGCAGTACAATCGACACGGCCAAGTAGTGTGTTCCGAGGGCACTGGGTTACCCCAGGACTCGTAATGTCCACGAAAAACGCCAACCCGGAGCACCATTGGAGTCGCCTAGCTCGACTGGCTTAACGAGCCAAGACAACTTCCCTCGCTCCTTATAGCGACCAAGGTCCTTTGCATCCTCGGCACAGCGACTCGAACGGGAAAGTACCACGCTCGGGGACTGACGACCAGTCAAGCACGAGCGACTAGGAAAACGCCAAGTATGAGAGCGTGCCCAGGACTCGCCATGCGACTGACCCTACGGGTCAGGCAGGAGTGACACGCTTCCTCTAACGCGCTTAGTCCTCACCCACCCTGGAGCTGCGACTAGAACCACCAAGTACCACGCTCGGGGACTCGGCCACCCGACCTCGTTCGCGCAAGGGAAAACGGTCAAGTAAAGAGCACTCACGGGAGTCGCCTGCGCGATCGCTCTCCGAGCTCAAAGTAGTCGACCTCCATAACAAAACAACTAACAAAACATTCAAAACCACAAACACATAACAAACGAGTTAAACCCCATAAAAAGGGCGGACGCGCTCGGAGACTCGTCCAATCAGCAACCAAAATCAAGAAACAAATCACAAAATAACACGAAGTTTCATTACAGCAGAACAACGTCGTTCCAAAATACAAGTTGAGTCCAATGGCCAATTGTTAACGCCCCTGCACAAGAAGTTTCTACTCCGCAGTTTTGACGGGCGATTGCCGCCACCCGCGGCTATGCAATGAAGGGTACGGTTCGACGGTACGTCGTCAACTCACCCGCCATTGCCGCATTAAGGGCTGCTCGACCTTGAAGTCCCGGCGAGGGGTTAGGATCGCTAGGGCGGCAATTGCCTCTCGATAGGGGAGCAGGTCGCCATCGCCGCACGCGATCGAGTACACCAGTCCAAATTGGCCTTCAAGATCTCGGCGATCTCCACCAGCTGTCGACAAGGGGTATCCACTCGTCACGCCGTCAAGATCGAAGTCCTCCGGAAGTGGGCAAGCCGCTGAGAGTCGTCACGCCGAACGCCGACCGCCATGAATTGACGACCGACGCGCCTTCTCCGTGATATCGCATACTTCGACGAGGTCGCCGTGAATCACTCGTAGGCGATATCTCCCGAAGATATGCCCAATGCAAGACGCGACAACGTGGGCTGAGTACCAGTGGTCACACCGCCGCTGCTGCATTTATTGCGCCTCCGAAATTTGCCGTCGATAATCCACCTGGATAGAGTGCGGCAGTGAGTATAACAATGATTACATAATGCAGCTACTACATGCAGAGGCAGAAAGTTTACTAATTAAAGGACGGCAGAGGCCCGTGATGAAGCTTTGAAGCGAGGAGTAGTCGTTCTGCAGCCCAACAACGAGGGCGTCAGAGACCTTTCGCTCTTTAGCGGAAGCCGTAACAACAAATTTTGCTCGCCCATCCGCTGAGATCGCCTCCGCCTTCGCTTCCTTGAGCTCGCGCTCCAGATCAGCGACCGCTTCCAGACTCAACAGCATCGAGTCAGCTCACCGCTGGACAAGGCCCTGACGGACCTCCTCTGCCTTGGCAGCGATTGCTTGGAGTCCCTTGTTTGTTTCTTGGACGGCAAAATGCTCCTTCTCCGCACGACACTTCGCAACAAGACGATCGGCCGACTCACGCTGCAAGCCCTACGCACAAGTCAAATAGTCAAACACGAACTTATGTCCACCCGCTGAAATTCAGCGACCAGGCACTCGGGGACTGGAGATCAAAAAATCCTAGGTGCCCACCCACTGAAATTCAGCGACCAGGCACTCGGGGACTGGAGATCAAAAAATCCTAAGTGCCCACCCGCTGAAATTCAAAGACTTGGGACTCGGGGACTGGGTGCTACAAATAAAAACAAACACTAAAAGAATCTGACCACTGAAATTCAGTGGCCCGATCCTCGGGGACTGGACATACCTGGATGGATGCGCCTAGCATGCCGGAGTCAGAGCGCCCACAGATGCGAGAAGAGCTAGATAGGTTCGCGACGCTGCTCGACTGCTTTCATGACCCAGGCATGTGGCTCGATGGCGCTGTATGTAACTACCTCGGTGAACTACGCTCCTAGATACAAGCCTGGATGAGTGGTAGTGGTTGAAATAGTACGGTGGGGCCCCAAAAGCCGCTCACTGGTAGTCCTTTCAGACGTCCCAACCACTACCCTCTCAACGGGACTCAGACGGGCGAGGTCGGCGAAGGGATCAACTACGACACAAGTGGGTATGTACGCAAGCCACCATACAAGAGTACATCGAGCCACACCATCTAGAAAGAAAGGAATATACCAACGCCATACTAAGAAGATTCAAATGACCTAGATAAATCTATATTTTAGGATAACTCCTCATACAACACACATCGAGTATCATGCGAAGCGGCAAACAAGATCCGAGTACGGATAAGAAGCAAATCGGCATAAGATGCCATAGAAATAAGCACATCCCAACTACAGGTCTCACGGATCCCCTGCTCCTAATCTCTACACCGAACGATCGCTGCCCACATCTTCGCTTCTTCCACCCAAAGATCCGCCCCGTGAAGGTACCGCTCATCCTAATCAAGAATTTATCGTGTGAGACCCTAAGGGTACTCAAAGAAGTCTTAATGCCTCTAAAGGGGACACAACCTGGGTGACGAATTGCAGAAGATAAACCCTAACAGTTCTAGATAACGCTAATCATCCGCCTAACCAATGATAGACGGATGTCCGTGGAATTAAGTACAACAGCTTATTATGGTAATCTCTTCCGATCCATCCTCCTCCCTGCTTACCAACAAGGAGGCGGACGAACAACCCCCCATCCGTTGGCAGTTTTATTAACCATTCCATGAGTATTGCACTACTTACTAGTCAAGTTACTTAGTCAGATTAAGGCGGTACTTTAGTTATGCTTGTCTATGATCAAGAAATCAGCTCCAAGTCGCCCATATCCGCGACACGGCTTTCGTAAAGTTTTACCCGCCGGGTGCACCATTAGCAACACACGCCGATCAACCTCGAAAACCAAATCAAAACCCAACGAGGCTTTCACGATCGAACAATCACATTCAGAAATATTTCAGGCCACCCTTAAGTAGATCCCATAACGGAGATAGTCGACCTCGAGACGGACTCAAGGTTTGCGACAATGGTCAGAACGATCGGGAACCCGGAAGTGTGGCTGGCTTGTCGACCGAAAACATTACGCTTACCTAAATAGACGGGTGCTCCTCGCACAATTTAAATACGTAAGTAGCATGGCATAAGTACAGGATAGTAAATAAAACCTCAAACTAGTTTGTGGCCCCAAGAAATAAGACTAATCAAGCTCGCTCGTGGGGTCCCATATACCTTCCGGATGTGGATAGCGCGATAAATCAAGGAACAGAATCAAGTACTCGGGTCTTACGGGACGCAAGTGAGCAGGAAAACCAAATAGCGTATGTTGCTCACCGGTGCCACTTTCTTTAGTTATCCCGTAACTACTCAGTTAAGTTGTTTTAGGTACCTCATTGTTCATCGACTCACAAACCCTACACATGTTATTCTACGACTCGCATGGCTCAAACAACCCTATAGTAGTGGCTCATGAGATGGAGGAACAAGCTTGGTGGGTGTAAAAGTAAAGGCTATGCATACTTGGGATTCAATTTAATGCAAATACACTCAATGATGCAAGAATAAGATAGAGGCAATAGGTACCGTATGTATGCAAGCATGTGGAAGTGCTTCGATGTCTCATTGAAGCAAGGGACGGATCCGGTAGTGCTCCTGTTCTCTTGATATAACCCCGCCGTTGTCTATCCGAGAAAAACCAAACAAACAAGGCCAACATGAATATAGAGCACAAGCATATGAATAAGATGCTCAAGCAAACAATCATGCCATGATGAATGATGCACAATTTACATGGCAAGTAAGGTAGCATGGCATGGTGAGGTGTGGAGAACAAGTAGCAACATTTTAGTGGAGTTTTGGTTCATAATTTGTCATAATAAGCTTGTTGTTCGCTATATATTTATATGATGCATGCTGCAATTCAAGTCATGGATAGCATAAACAGAAAGGTCTCACGAGCTGATCATTTTAGACATATCATATGCTTAATTTGGAATTGTAAAACAAAAGTTGTTAATTATTTAATTTCTAGTGGCATTAGTTGTAATTTAATTAAACTTGAATTTTACTTGTGCAAAAGTCAAATTGGATGGTATATTTGGAATCCTCTCATTTTTCTGATATTCAAACATATATCATTTGTCAAATTTGGTTTATATTGCAAAAGTTATTTCAAATCAAATTTATTTGAGTTTTAAATATTCGTAAAAGATTTGAATTAACTAAAATGCATACGCACAACTTTTACACCAGCCTATGCTAGCTCGTCATCGACAGGTGGGACAGGCGCACTGGACCCACATGCCAGCGCTAGGGGGAAAGGACCGGTTGGTGCTTGAAAACTACAGTGCCTATTTGCAAATCGCAATCGCCGCCGACAAGGGCCGGACCGCGGGTTGAGGCAAAAAGGGGCCAGGGGGTTATGTGCAAAGCGCCATGCGGGCACTGTGGATCTTCCTCTGCCTGAACCGAGCGTGCAGTACGCGCGCCGCACGCGCGGGGGTTCGAACTCACGCCGGGCGCCGCTTAGCGTCGGGCTACCGGCCGCGGGCTTAGGTTAGATGATGAAGGCGGCGCGGCCGGATAAGGTGGTCACGGGGAGCTAGCAGGAACACGCCGACGCGCGCATGCAGGCCGCTCGACGGAAAGTCCGCCGCGCCCAGAAGCGACGGAGAGAGAGGGTGTCCGAGGTTCGTGGTGCTCACCGCGGGCGTGCCGGCGTGGCTGGAAGCGACGGTATCACGCGCGGCAATCGACTGGGGCTAGGGTTCGGCGTGGCGCAGATCCTGGTGGCTCCGGTCCTCCTCCTGCCGGCCTGCACCGTCTGGATCCGCTGCAGAGGTCCCGCCGCTCTTCTCGACCACTCCCTTGTCGCACCTTGACGCCCCGGGCAACGTGGTGGCAGGGTGGTGCCGGGCGGCAGCAAGGGGTGGCCTGAGAGGCGTGAGAAGGGCAGAGGCGCCAGATCCGGGCGAGGCTAGAGGATGCGGGGAGGGGAACATGGCGTAGAGGGAGGAAGGGGTGGCGTGGAGGAGGCGGTGTGGATAGGGTGGCCTCGGCCACCTTTATCCCTCACGTGTCGCACAGCCAAAGGGCAAGGTGCACGAGGGCGCATGCCAGGGGCCGGTGGGGGTAGTGGTCGTGACGCCAGTGGGCCTGGGCGGGCAGGTCCTGGCAGAGAGAGAAGAAAAGGGGAAGGGGAGGCCGGCCTGCTAGGGCTAGGGTAGAGTTGGGTGATCCTTGGCGTGTGGGGGGGGAGCTAGGACATGGAGGTGGGGTCCCCATGGAAGAGAGAGAGGAGAGATGGAGTAGGGCAAGGGGTGGTCGAGCTAGAAACTTGGAGGGAGGAGGGTAGAGAGACATGGTGGATTGGGACTAACTAGATGGGTTTAGGGTTGTTAGCTAGAGTGGAGAGAGAGGAGTACTTAGGCTTAGCATAGACTAAGTAGGATTGTTGATTTAGCTAGATTGAGGATTGGGGTGGCTTAGGGTTTTTTAGAGAGAAAGGGTAGCTTAGGGTTTAGTTTAGGATAGGTGTAAATTAGGGTTTTGGTTTAGGTGGAAAGGGAGGCTAGGTAGATTTTAGGGTGGCTAAGAGAGGGGAGAGAAGAGATGATGATACTTAAGGTTGGTCATGCATGCTTCCATTCAAACACACATGATCAAGAAAGAGAAAGAGGGAAAGATAGGGAGAGGTGATCAAGGTGATGGGTGAGTTCTATGGTCCATGCATGATCCCACAAAGATCAAGCAAGATCCAAGAAAAAGGTAGGGAGAAGGGTGGTGTTGTGCATGCCACATAAGCACATGTATGTGCATGGGGCATGGGGTTTAGCTAAGAGGATAAGATAGGTAGATGCAAAGATGAAGAACACTACAAGCCAACAAAAGATTTAAACAAAGGAAGATGATCCAACTAGAATTCAAATAAACCAAATACTAGGGAAGGTGGCACTTGCATGGCCCATGCAAAATAAATAATGCCAAACTAATCCTTGTGAAAACAATAACATTAACAAGGCATTATTCATATGCATTCCCAAAAGGTGGGCAAGGCCAAGCAAAGATTATGGGTGGTTCCAACCAACTAATCATGAGCCGTAATTAAATCAACAAAAGCCAAGCTCGTAATAGTTGGATGGTGGAATTATAAGGTGGTGAAAGAAAAGGTGGTGGAGTCAAAAGAGAGATGCCCTCAACTCAACTTGGGCATATAACAATGTATCAAGAGCCAAATACAATATCAAGAGGCAAATACAATTAATCATGCACATGAGATAAGAACCAAACAAGAAAGGGTTTTATATGATGCTCAAATGCAAGGTGGTATGATGGTATGAGCATGATCTGATGATGATGCAACAAATATATGTTGGAGGTGGCCCATTTTATTATTATCACATGTAGCATTACAGGGTTAGACAACCGATGCTACAACTCCCCCACTAAACAGGAATCTCACGAGATTCTAGGAAGAAGAAGAAGACACAAAGAGAGAAGGATGGTTGGCACGGAGTTCATCTTCACGCTCCCATGTTGCTTCATCAATGTAATGGTGTGACCACTGCACCTTGCAAAACTTGATGGACTTGTTAGGTCCTTCGCTCATGGGTCTCAAGGATTTTGGTGGGTGTTCTTGATAAGAGATCTTCTTGAGGTCGATTAGCTCATGATCCACGGTCTTGCCGGATCTTTGAAGCACTTCTTGAGAGAGATGTGGAAAACATCATGGACTTTGAGTTTTTCCGAAGCTCCAAGCATAAGCAACTTCTCCTCTACCACGTATCTTGAAAGGACCGATGTATCTAGGAGCCAACTTTCCTTTGATACCGGGGTGGGTTCCTCTCATGGGAGTGACACGAAGGTAGACGAGATCACCAGGCATATACCATATCCGGTGCTTCCTCATAGTTGCTCTTCCGACGACTTTGAGCAATCTTCGTGTTCTCCGAATGATATGCACCTTCTCCTCTGCTCGAGTCACAATGTCGTGGCCAAACCAGATTCTTTCTCCTGCACCGACCAACCAATTGGAGTTCTGACTTGCGACCATAGAGAGCCTCGAACGGTGCCATCTTCGCACTCTTCCTGAAGTTGTTGTAGGAGAATTCAGCATATGGAAGGCATTCCTCCCACTTCATGCCAAAAGAGATGACGCAAGCTCTAAGCATATCCTCCAATCTGATTGATTCTTTCCACTTGTCCTGATCGAGGGTGGTAAGCAGGTTAAAGTTCAACTTTGTTCCCAAAGCTTTTGGAAACTCTCCCGAACTTTGAGGGAAGATGCTCCCACGGTCTAAACTGATTTCAAGTGGAACCCCATACAAAGAGACAATCCTGTTGATATAGAGCTCAGCCAATCAATTCCGTAAATTGTTTCTTTGATCGAAGAAATGAGCCACTTTAGAAAGCCTGTCGATGACAACAAAAATTGCATTGTTGCCCTTCGCGACCTTGGAAAGCCAAAGGATGAAGTCCATCTCCACTTTCTCCCATTTCCATTCCGGAGGTTTCAATGGCTGTAGAAGACCAAATGGTTTCGATGGATGCCTTGACTCTGCGCACATCACATTCTCGAGACATACTTGGCACAATACCGCTTCAACCTGTGCCACCAAGATTGTGTTTTCAAGTCCATGTACATCTTTGTGCCGCCAGATGGATAGAAAGAACCGACTCATGTGCCTCCTTGAGAACTTGGTCTCTCGCACCGGTAGTTTGGAACAAACATCCGGTGTTCAAAGAAGAGCGCCTTGATCATCAACATGAAAGGACTCATACTGGAAGGTCAAGCTTAGCGATGAGATTTTGGTGTGCGGATCACCGTCGACGAGAACGAATCTGTTCTTCCAAGAGAGGAGTAGCCGAAGGTTCGGAGATACCCTTGTTCCACAATTCTGTTCACCGACGGAATTCCTCGCACAAGAGAGGTCACGCTTCTTCTACCATGAGGTTGTTGACATAAGCTTTACGGCTAAGCATCCGCCATGACGCTTGCTTTTCCCGGAGTGTAGTTGATGGTCACATCAAAGTCATTTATTGCTTCAATCCATCTCCTCCGCCAAGGTTGAGATCCGTTGAGTGAAGATATACTTCAAACTCTTGTGGTCCGAGAAGATCTCACAACGGTTACCAAGCAAGTAGTGCCTCCATAGCTTCAAGGCAAAGACAACCACCGCTAGCTCGAGGTCATGTGGATAGTTGATCTCATGCGCCTTCAATCGACGAGAGGCATAAGCAACCACCTCTCTTGCATAAGGACCGCACCCAATCCTTGCAAAGAGGCATCGCAGAAGATCCGGAAAGGCTTAGATGTATCCGAGGAACCAAGACTGGTGTGGAAGTGAGCTTCTCTTTGAGTGTCTCAAAACTTTCTTGACAAGGTGAGTCCACAGTACTTCTTGCCTTTCTTGAGGAGGTCGGTAAGAGGCTTTGCTATCTTCGAGAAGTTCTGAACAAAACGACGGCAATAGCTAGCCGAGAAAACTCCTCACTTCCTTGACATTAGCAGGAGGAAGCCATTCAACTATTGTCTTCACGGTTTCGGTTGATCGCAATGCCCTTGGCGAGATAACATGACCCAAGTATGTTACTTCAGCCGTAACTCACACTTTGAGAACTTTGCATACAAGCGGTTCTCACGAAGCTTGTTCAGGACACATCGCAGTTGCTCTTCATGCTCCTCCTTAGACTTGGAATAGACCAGAATGTCATCCAGATATACCACAACAAACTTGTCCAGGTACTCCATGAAAACGGAGTTCATCAGCCTCGAGAAGGTAGCAGGTGTGTTGGTGAGACCGAAAGACATGACCGTGTACTCATACAGGCCATAGCGAGTGGTGAAAGCTGTCTTGGGCACATCTTCCTTGCGAATTTTGATTTGGTGATAACCACTTCTCAAGTCCAGCTTAGAGAACACCACAGCCTGCCACCGATCAAAATGATCATTTATCCGAGGGAGAGGATATTTGTTCTTGATGGTTTTAGCATTTAGAGCCCGTAGTCAACACATAGCCTATCGGTTACACACGCTTCTTCACGAAGATTGTTGGGCTACCCCAAGAAGAAGTGTTGTGTTGAATGAAACCCAATTTCTTGTTCATCAAGTTGTCGCTTGAGTTCACCAACTCGTAGCGACCCATTTTATATGGCCTCTTGGAGATAGGAGCCGTTCCAGGTTCAAGCTCAATCACGAATTCAACCTCGCGATCCGGAGGCATACCTGGCAACTCTTCAGGAAAGACATCTGGGAACTCACAGACCACCGGTACACCCTGAATAGCTTCCATAGCCTCGTTATTCAGAGTAGCCAAGGAATAGAGCTGGACAGCAGGAGTCAGACTTGGAGAAAAGACTACATGGCCTTCAGGAATCTTCAGAGACACTGAGCGTTCAAAGACAATCAATCACATGCATTTGTCACAACCAATCCATGCCCAAAATGACATCAATGTCAGAGTTGCCCAGAACAATCAAAGAAGCCAAGAATGAAGAACCACCAATCTCAACTTGATTCCCATGACTGATCTTAGATGCTACCATATTTGCTCCAGGAGAAAGAACCATTAACCGCTTGGGAAGAGGATCTGACGCTAACCCATTCTCACTTGCAAACTTCATAGAAACAAAAGAATGCGATGCACCAGAATCAAAGAGAACTCGTGCAGGGACTGAGTTAACTGAAAGCATACCCATGACAACTCCAGGTGCGAGCTCAGCTTGAGAGGCGTTGACGCAGTTGGCCCGAACAACCGCAGACCCGGGCTTAGTGTTGATGTTGAGAGCCCGAGGCGGTGGTGCACGAACCGAAGGAGAGCTTGTTGCAGATCTTGGCGGGGGTTGAGGGAGAGCTTTGTTCTTCAATGGGCGCCACAAATGGGATGACCATGATCTCCACATGTGTAACAAGCACCGTGAGGACGTGGAGCAGAGTAGCCAGGGACTCCGCCAGGCGCTCCAGGGTAAGGGTTGTTGTAGCCCCTAGGAGCCGCAGTGGTGAAGTTTGATGGCCTTGGCGTGTAACTTGCAGGTCTTGGTGGAGCCGGGAGCGACGGTGGGGTGTGAGGAACCTGCACACGCCTTTAGAAGGAGCTGCCATAATCGCAGAGCTTGAAGCATCCTTATGTTTCTTGGACTCCTCAAACATTTGCGCTTGCCTCCTCTGCGCTTGCAGTCAGTAGTTCCGTGAAGGTTGCCGTTCTTGCATGTGTGATTGCATACTTGATCGACGCATTGAGCCCTTGCCTGAATCTTTTCTGCTTTTTCTTGTCATCAGATACCTCATCACCACCATAGCGGGACAGATTCATGAAGTTCCTGATATAGGTGTTGACGTTATCATTTCCCTGCTTCAGGTTGAGGAAAGCCTCCTTCATCCTTTCCATCACAATCTCTGAGAGAAACTGTTCTTTGAAAGCTGCAGTGAACCTCTCCCAAGTTGGGCCGGAACCCGTGCAGCCTTGCCTTCAAGTAGTTCTCCACCAAAGAGCTGCATCTCCCTTGAGAAGGTGAGTAGCACACTTGACCCACTCTGCTCGAACATCGCAGCCTCGAGCAACCTTGAGATCTCACGCAGCCAATCGTCTGCGTGGCCCGTAGGTCGTAAACATCGAATCGACGAGGGTTGAACTTGAGGAAGCTCTTGATGTCACCACGCTTGGGAGGTGGAGGAAGTGGAGCAAACTCGCCCTTCCGACGCCTCCTCAAAGCGCTTGGTTCTCTTGCATTGCCGCCAAAGCATTAGCTATGCTTGACAACCACGAGCCCGGCTCCGGAGGGATGTCCTCTTCAGTCCGGCGTGGGGGAGCCATCCTGTCATTGATATAAAACTCAAGTCAGTACTATAATGGAGAATGATAATAATCCAAAATAGTACCAAGATGGAATTAACCAAGATTAAAGGATATAATTTACTGAGATGATATTAAAATATCAACAAAGTTCATAGCACCTAAAAGATATTAAGCATATCGCACACGACTGAAAAGGAGTGTGGTACACAAATATATCAAAGAAAAATTTTCCACAAATTTCGGCATTACAATACCAATAGATGCGCAAAAATTACTTAATGAATCAAGATTAGTGACTCTACCGATTCAATATACAAAAGCGAATGATAAAAGTAGTGGTATGGTCGCGACTCCATCCCGCACTCAAATCATTACTCCGCACATGAACAAGTGGAACACATATCCTAACCCCTTCTTCTCACGACGAAACCTAAGATTGGTAACTACGGAAACGAACACCCCAAACAAGATAGCGCGTCGGACAAAGAGGAAGATAGATTGCGTCGGTTTGCAAAAGCCTGTCGGTATGGAATGTACCAACAGTTGATAACCAAAGGCAGATAAGATAACAACTTGGATGCAACAGATAGACAAGGGATTACACACACATACACACACACAACCTATGGTACTGAAACCCGTAACACGTGAATCCTAGTTTGAACTTTGGAAAGAGGATTGAAAATGTTGCACTTCCTTACCGTAAAAGGGTGGGTGGGAGGTAAGAAGAAAAATGGAAGCAGTCCTACTCTACTCGCTTTGTTTTCCCTAATATACATAACTACCAAAATATTTTCTAGATCGACAACGACTGCTTGGTGAAACCTCAAGGTCGGGATGGCTCGATACCAATTGTAACTACCTCGGTGAACTACTCTCCTAGATACAAGCCTGGATGAGTGGTAGTGGTTGAAATAATGCAGTGGGGCCCCAAAGCGCCACCCGGCCGACAAGGCCCCGACCTCCTCTTGGCGATTTGGCAGCTTGGAGTCCCTTGTTTGTTTCTTGGACGGCAAAATGCTCCTTCTCCGCACGACACTTCGCAGCAAGACGATCGGCCGACTCACGCTGCAAGCCCTACGCACAAGTCAAATAGTCAAACAATGGAATCCTAAGTGTCCACCCGCTGAAATTCAGCGACCAGGCACTCGGGGACTGGAGATCAAAAAATCCTAGGTGCCCACCCACTGAAATTCAGCGACCAGGCACTCGGGGACTGGAGATCAAAAAATCCTAAGTGCCCACCCGCTGAAATTCAAAGACTTGGGACTCGGGGACTGGGTGCTACAAATAAAAACAAACACTAAAAGAATCACCACTGAAAGGTTCGGTGGACCCGATCTCGAGGGGACATACCGGATGGATGCGCCTAGCATGCCGTGGAGTCAGAAGCGCCCACAGATGCGAGAAGAGCTAGAGTGTCTCGCGACGCCTCGACCCGCTTTCGCGACCCCTGCATGTGGCTCGATGGCTGTATGTAACTACCTCGGTGAACTACGCCCTAGATACAAGCCCGATGAGTGGTAGTGGTTGAAATAGTACGGGGGCCCCAAAAGCCGCCACCGTAGTCCTTTCAGACGCCCCAACCACTACCCTCTCAACGGGACTCAGACGGGCGCGAGTCGGCAGCGAAAGGGATCAACTACGACACAAGTGGGTATGTACGCAAGCCACCATACAAGAGTACATCGAGCCACACCATCTAGAAAGAAAGGAATATACCAACGCCATACCAAGATTCAAATGACCTAGATAAATCTATATTTTAGGATAACCTCATACAACACACATTAGAGTATCATGCGAAGCGGCAAACAAGATCCGAGTACGGATAAGAAGCAAATCGGCATAAGATGCCATAGAAATAAGCACATCCCAACTACAGGTCTCACGGATCCTCGTTCCTAATCTCTACACCGAACGATCGTTGCCCACATCTTCGCTTCTTCCACCCAAAGATCCGGCCCCGTGAAGGTACCTGTTCATCTGAATCAAGAATTTATCGTGTGAGACCCTAAGGGTACTCAGCAAGTCTTAATGCCTCTAAAGGGGACACAACCTGGGGTGACGCAATTGCAGCGAAAGATAAACCCTAGCAGTTCTACAGATAAACGCTAACCATCCGCCTAACCAATGATAGACGGATGTCCGTGAATTAAGTACAACAGTTATTATGGTAATCTCTTCCGATCCATCCTCCTCCCTGCTTACCAACAAGGAGGCGGACGAACAACCCCCCATCCGTTGGCAGTTTTATTAACCATTCCATGAGTATTGCACTACTTACTAGTCAAGTTACTTAGTCAGATTAAGGCGGTACTTTAGTTATGCTTGTCTATGATCAAGAAACTGTGCTCCAAGTCGTCCATATCCGCGGACACGGCTTTCAGAAAGTTTTACCCGGCCGGGGTGCACCATTAGCAACACACGCTCGATCAACCTCGGAAAAACCAAATCAAAACCCAACGAGGCTTTCACGACTGAACAATCACTGCATCAGAAATATTTCAGGGGCCACCCTTAAGTAGATCCCATAGCGGAGATAGTCGACCGAGACGGACTCAAGGTTTTCGACAATGGTCAAACGATCGGGAACCCGAAAGTGTGGCTGGGCTTGTCGATACCGCAAAACATTACGCTTACCTAAATGACGGTGCTCCTCGCACAATTTAAATACAGAAAGTAGCATGGCATAAGTACAGGATAGTAAATAAAACCTCAAACTAGTTTGTGGCCCCAAGAAATAAGACGGAATCAAGCTCGCCTCGGGGGTCCCATATACCTCCGGATGTGGATAGCGATAAATCAAGGAACAGGAATCAAGTACTCGGGGTCTTACGGGACGCAAGTGAGCAGGAAAAACCAAATAGCAGATGTTGCTCACCGGTGCCACTTTCTTTAGTTATCCCAGAACTACTCAGGTTAAGTTGTTTTAGGTACCTCATTGTTCATCAGACTCTCACAAACCCTACACATGCTGTTCTACGACTCGCATGGCTCAAACAACTCCTATAGTAGTGGCTCATGAGATGGAGGAACAAGCTTGGTGGGGTGTAAAAGTAAAGGCTATGCATACTTGGGATTCAGTTTAATGCAGTCGCGACTCAATGATGCAAGAATAAGATAGAGGCAATAGGTACTGTATGTATGCAAGCATGTGGAAGTGCTTGCCTGGTGTCTCAGTTGAAGCAAGGGACGGATCTGGGTAGTGCTCCTGGTTCTCTTGATATAACCCCCGTCTATTCATCCGAGAAAAAACAAACAAACAAGGCCAACATGAATATAGAGCACAAGCATATGAATAAGATGCGTCAAGCAAACAATCATGCCATGATGAATGATGCACAATTTACATGGCAAGTAAGGTAGCATGGCATGGTGAGGTGTGGAGAACAAGTAGCAACATTTTAGTGGAGTTTTGGTTCATAATTTGTTGTCATAACAGTTGTTGTTCGCTATATATTTATATGATGCATGCTGCAATTCAAGTCATGGATAGGATAAACAGAAAGGTCTCGTCGAGCTGATCATTTTAGACATATCATATGCTTAATTTGGAATTGTAAAACAAAAGTTGTTAATTATTTAATTTCTAGTGGCATTAGTTGTAATTTAATTAAACTTGGAATTTTACTTGTGCAAAAGTCAAATTGGATGGTATATTTGGAATCCTCTCATTTTTCTGATATTCAAACATATATCATTTGTCAAATTTGGGTTTATATTGCAAAGTTATTTCAAATCAAATTTATTTGAGTTTTAAATATTCGTAAAAGATTTGAATTAACTAAATGAACCACGCACAACTTTTACACCGAGCCTATGCTAGCTCGTCTGACAGGTGGGGACAAAGCACTGGACCCACATGCCAGCTTAGGAGGAAAGGACCGCTGGTTGGTGCTTGAAATTACAGTGCCTATTTGCAAACCAATCGTCACGACAAGGGCCGTGGACCGCTGGTTGAGGCAAAAGGCCAGGGGTTATGTGCAAAGCGCCATGCGGCACCGTGGATCTTCCTCTGCCGAACCGGCGTGTGCAGGCAGCGCGTCGCCACGCGCGTTAGGGGTTCAACCCGCGCTCCTGGCGCGCTAGCGGCGGCTACCGCTGCGCGGCTTAGGTTAGATGACGTGAAGGCGGCGTCTTTGGATAAGGTGGTCGCGTCTGGGAGCTAGCAGGACACGCCGACGCCGGCCGCACGAGGCCGTTTCGACGAAAGTCCGCCGGCCCGAAGCGACGGAGCGAGAGAGGGTGTCTGGGAGGTTCGTGTGCTCACCGCGGGCATGCTGGTGTGGACGGCGTGGCGCGGGAAGCAGGCGATCGACGGCGCGGCTCGCGGAATGGGGCTAGGGTTTCCGGCGTGGCGCGGCAGATCCTGGTGGCTCCGGTCCTCCTCCTCCTTGCTGGCCCGTACGGATCCGCTGCAGAGGTCTCGCTCGCCCTTCTCGACCACTCCCTTGTCGACCTTGACGTCATGGGCAACGTGGTGGCAGGGTGGAGGGCGCCGGGCAATAGGTGGTCGGAGAGGCGGGAGAAGGGCGAGGCGCGCCAGATCCGGGCGAGGCTAGAGGATGCGTGGGGAGGGAACATGGCAGAGGGAGGAAGGGTGGCGTGGAGGAGGCGGTGTGGATAGGGGTGGCCTCGGCCACCTTTATCCTCACGTGCTCAGCTCGCACGGCCGTGCTGTGGGCAAGGCAGGCAGGCGCCAGTGGGGTAGCTAGGCCGGGTGACGCCGGCAGGGGCGTGGGCAGGTCCTGGCAGAGAGAGAAGAAAAGGGGGAAGGGGGAGGCCGGCTCGGCTAGGGCTAGGGTAGAGTTGGGGTGATCCTTGGCGTGTGGGGGGGGTAGCTAGGACATGGAGGTGGGGTCCCCATGGAAGAGAGAGAGGAGAGATGGAGTAGGGCAAGGGGTGGTCGAGCTAGAAACTTGGAGGGAGGAGGGTAGAGAGACATGGTGGATTGGGACTAACTAGATGGGTTTAGGGTTGTTAGCTAGAGTGGAGAGAGAGAGGGAGTACTTAGGCTTAGCATAGACTAAGTAGGATTGTTGATTTAGCTAGATTGAGGATTGGGGTGGCTTAGGGTTTTTTTTAGAGAGAAAGGGTAGCTTAGGGTTTAGTTTAGGATAGGTGTAAATTAGGGTTTTGGTTTAGGTGGAAAGGGGAGGCTAGGTAGATTTTAGGGTGGGCTAAGAGAGAGGGGAGAGAAGAGATGATGATACTTAAGGTTGGTCATGCATGCTTCCATTCAAACACACATGATCAAGAAAAAGAGAAAGAGGGAAAGATAGGGAGAGGTGATCAAGGTGATGGGGTAGTTCTATGGTCCATGCATGATCCCACAAAGATCAAGCAAGATCCAAGAAAAAGGTAGGGAGAAGGGTGGGGTTGGTGTTGTGCATGCCACATAAGCACATGTGTGTGCATGGGGCATGGGGGTTTAGCTAAGAGGATAAGATAGGTAGATGCAAAGATGAAGAACACTACAAGCCAACAAAAGATTTAAACAAAGGAAGATGATCCAACTAGAATTCAAATAAACCCAAATACTAGGGAAGGTGGCACTTGCATGGCCCATGCAAAATAAATAATGCCAAACTAATCCTTGTGAAAACAATAACATTAACAAGGCATTATTCATATGCATTCCCAAAAGGTGGGCAAGGCCAAGCAAACATTATGGGTGGGTTCCAACCAACTAATCATGAGCCAGAATTAAATCAATAAAAAGCCAAGCTCAGAATAGTTGGATGGTGGAATTATAAGGTGGTGAAAGAAAAGGTGGTGGAGTCAAAAAGAGAGATGCCCTCAACTCAACTTGGGCATATAACAATGTATCAAGAGCCAAATACAATATCAAGAGGCAAATACAATTAATCATGCACATGAGATAAGAACCAAACAAGAAAGGGTTTTATATGATGCTCAAATGCAAGGTGGTATGATGGTATGAGCATGATATGATGATGATGCAACAGTTATATGTTGGAGGTGGCCCATTTTATTATTATCACATGTAGCATTACAGGGGTTAGACAACTGGGATGCTACACTGTACCACTCGTTGTAGCCGCTTTGGCCATAAAGCAGGGGAAGGTCGCGACGGATGCTCCAGCGCCACTAGGAGCCGGCTCGGCCATCCCAGGCGAGGAAACAGCCTCCTTGGTCTTCAAGGCCACCTCCGCTGCAGTCGGAGGATCACTAGGAGCAACCATCGTGTCGTCAGAGTCCGTGACGACATCGTCGACCTTCGCCTTCTTAACACTGTCTGCGGGGGCAGCGACTTCATCAGCTTTCCTCTTCCGTGAGGGGTCCTCCTCGGCAACGAATAGCAGCACCTTGGCCACGGAAGGGTGGCCGATCTTCTTAACTCCAGTCCTGTGAAACAACGATATGAGCAAAATTGTCCGAGTACAACGGAAGGCAAGCAGATGAACAAAACTTACTTGGCGACTGGTATGAACCGCAGTCCCATGCGGATACTGGCCGGCTTCTCCATCTCGGGACCCAGCTTCCGACTGAGGCCCATCTCGAGCACGTCGTGTGCCCCAGACACGGAGGGCCTCTTCGAAGACGAGGCCGCGGCAGGAGCCTCCGTGACGACATCTGCGGGAGCTCTCCTGGGAGGCCAAAGCTGCGGTGAATAGCCCCCAACCCAGAGACCGGGGCGAACGGGGGTTGAAGCGAGGCCAGAGGTACCTCATCCAGGAGGGAAGCGGCTTTCGGTGTTGCCGTCCTGTGCGCCGCTTCACCCTTAGCTGAGCTGTTGGCGTCAGAACTAGTCGCAGAGCGAGGTGGAGACGCCTGCTTCGCCGGCTTCGTCTTCCTCCTTGGCGGAGCCTTCACTTCCTTCTTCTTCTTCGACGGCGTAGCCTCACGACGCGAGGTGTGCTCGGGGAGCTCATCGTCATCATCATCGTGACGTTCGAGGCTCTTACTCGCCTCGAGCTCGCGCCGATGCTGCCCGCGAGTTTTGCGAACCATCGGGGCGGTGTCCTCCACGGGCTCGTCTTCGTCATCATCGTTGTCATCACCCGCGTCGCTCCCGACGTCGGCTCTAGCGGGTGGCGACTCGCTCCCGTCCCGAACGGACGAGCTCGAGTTTTCGTCATCTGCGGGTGGGAGCCATCCTTCCACCACTTGGAATAGCTACAATAAAAATGAAACAATGTCAGCATAACCGCGACTGCGAATGGCGACGAAAATGGCGACTTACCGTCGGAGTTGGGCGCTTTGCGGTATAGGGGGCGACCCCGGCCTTAGCGTCCAAGTACGCCGCCTGGGTGATTTTCTTCAGAGCTAGGATGTAGTCCTCGTGCTTCCACTCGACGAGGCAGGATTTTGTCGGGTCGTTCCTACCCATGTACTCGTACATATAACGGTCGCGGCGGGCCAAAGGCCCGAGCCGCCGCCCGAGCCAGCAGTTGTAAAGATTGATGGTTTGGAGGCCCTTCTTCTTCAGGCCGTGGATGGTTTGCAACATTTCGTCGACAACCATCCGCTGGTCTAGCGGGAGCTTGCCGACCTGGAGCCGACGCGGTTCGGGTCGGTTGGCGGAGTACCTTGGAAGAGCCACCTCGCCATCTAGAGTCGCCTCGGTGACGTAGAACCAGGATTTCTTCCACTCGTTTGCCGCCTTGGCGGCATCGTGTCGAAGCGACAACCGACTTCAATAAACGTCGTGCCACCCACAACCAGATCGGGCCGCTGATTCTTCACGACTAATCCTCCCATGGAATAGATCTTGCCATGGGGAAGTAGGGCTGCAGCCAGATAGCACTTTCAGCAACGCCACGAAAATGGCGAGCTGCTCGATGCTATGCGGGCCCAGTCCGGCTGGATCTCGTGAAGGCGCAGCGCGGAAGAAAAGAGAAGTGGGAAATACCAGCCCCTGCTCCAGGTGGCTGGGGAAGCAAACGAATTCTCCCTCGCGCGGGTCCGGAGTCACCTCTCCGGCCACGGGGATGCGCCACCTGCCGGCGCGCAGGATCCCGTCCTCCTCGAACGACGCCAATAGCGCCCTGGTGCACTTGGATCGGCCCCATGGTTCGGTGGAGGGGGCCATTGGTTGGAAGATTTGTGGAGGTCGGGGATCTCTGGATCGGTTGGATCGCGATGCGGAGTGGAAACGGAGATGAGCGAGGTCGGAGGAAATATGAAGGAATGCTTCCCCGCTCACCCGTCATTCCCCTTATATAGCGGTTGTTACCCGCCAATTTCGGGAGCTGTTACTACGCGGTGATTACGCCGAAAGTTACCATTGGATTGCCCCCAACGGCTAGTTTGACCCCAGTTGACGGTCCAACTTCATCCACTCGACTTATCGCTCCGCGTGACTTGATTATCCGCCGAACTGATCACTACAGCAGTGACTGAATATTCGCCGACCCGTTCGCCGAGCTGTGACTAAATCGGTCGCCGTTAGTGCGACTAGAGTAACTGGTTTTTCCTTTATTGAGTGCCGCCCGATTCGATGGCGTCGCGATGGAGCCGTATACACCGACTGCCAGCGACCACCTACGACCAATCAACGATGGCCTCGGGGACTACTGATGGGGATATGCCTACCGGGGTATACTGTAACACCCTCGGAATCGGCCCTATGCAAGTTTCAGCGCTTCCCGCCAAACCCGCATAGACACGATTCAAAGGTTCCCACCAGGCACTTGCATGCGGGTGGAAAACAAACTAATATCATTACACAATAGTCCACGATGGAACCCACAAAACATATATATACAACAGCGACTCAATGAGTCAAGAATACAGATATACGGTACAAATATCCAAATCACCTGGAAAACGACATAAGATGCGCACAAGATGCAAATTGAGCTAAGAGCCCTGAAGAATAAACAATGGCGTCCATAACCCTGCCCAGGCCAAGCCAGAAGGGTAACCCTGCTAACGACGTCGATCTCAAACCTGCTTAAACAAAAGGGGTGCCGACAAAGGGCAAAGGAAAAAGAAGCGGTGGTCTTGCGAGGCGATGCAGCGAGACTAGAATTCGCGGTCCTCGCCTACATAGGTATGGTGGATCAAGCGGCAAAGCATGCACTAAACAACCTATAGAGACTCGATACAACTGCCGGCTAATAGAGAGAGATAAGAAAGACCTATTCGAAACTAGCCTGATACTACCACCAAACATACCCATCCTGGTATTTCCCCCTCGAGACCAAACGAGGAAGTCAACCGAGGAACTCACACAGTTGGCAGTTTTATTTATTCAGTTATCGTTGCAGCAATTACTAGTTAGGTATAGATAGTCATCCTGATATAATAAGCAGTGAGAACTTTTAGTTAACCATTCCGTTGTAGTTGCGACACTTACTAGTCAGATACAATTATCAGGAGATATCCCAAACACAGTAGTTGTTGGTACTTTTATTTAGCCATTCCGTTGTAGTGAAGCTGATTACTAGTCATATCGGATACAAGTCAAATTATAACAGCAAAATTTAGTTATAGTTGTCTATGATCGAGAACTGTGCTCCAAGTCGTCCATAACCGCGGACACGGCTTCTCGAAAAGATTTCTTTCGCAGGGTGCACCAAAGTTTTCTACGCACCTACACCCTTGTTGTCGGATCAGGTAGGTACAAGATCACAAAACATACACCCAACGGTATGTCGACGGGTTTCGGACACGACGCTTCCTGCACCAAAGCAAGCACGGGGCCACCCACTAAGCTACCCAAATAAGTCGGCCGGTCTCCGAGACGGACCTGTGGTTTGTGTCGACGGTCAGAACGATCGGGAACCGAAAGTGTGGATCGGGCTTGTCGATACAGTAAAACGTATCACGGGTTCCTAAACAGACAGCGCTCCACGCAATTGTAAATAAAGCGATAAAGCATGGCATAAGTAGATAGTAATAAATCCCAAACTACTTTGTGGACCCCGACAAGATTGAAATCGGTACTAAATCGATGGGGGTGCCCACACACCCCACCTGTGGTTAGCGCGCTCGATCTCGAAATAGGTGTCAAGAACTCGGGGTCCTACGGGACACCAGTGGGCGGTTAAAAACCAAATATTGTCTATTACCCACCGGTGCCTCTGCATTTACCTACTTTCAATTTTAGTTATTAAACGGTAAATAAATTCATGATCATATCCAACATTAAACATGCGGCATTACTCCAACAACTGTGGTACTTGATGACACGCAACAGCACTTAAGCAAGCGACTACGACGCGCAAGTCCAACTATCTACCAAACAACATGTAATAGGATGTGTCCACGGCAATATAAGGCTGCAAGGGATATCACGAGTACGAAAACTAGAGCATCGCACCACAGATAGCTATAGATCAAAAGGAAGAAATAAAGACTAGAAAGGTAAAATAGGTACAAAGGGGGAGAATGCTCGCCTCAAAACATTGCCGAAGGTTCATCCGAAGATCGGGTCGACACTCGCATCAACTCATCGGCCTAATCCGTAAAGAAGCAAAGCACTAGCAGAAACACCAGATGCAATATTTAATACTACGGTAGAAGATCGGGCATGATGCATGTATGATGTATGACATGGCAATGGTGCAATGCAATTTAGCCATATTAAGCGGAACCGGGTCCCGACAATTAATTATATGGTTCAAGTTATTTAGCTACCCACAATTTAAATGTTATCTTAACATGGCAAAATATATCACCGGTTTGATGCACAAATTTAAATGGAACCAATATTAGACTAGATTCGCCCGCATATGGTCTCCATATTTAATTATGAGGTGAATCGGTATAAGGTCCCCAAACCACACAAATATGTATGCAACATGAATGATTTAATGCAACAAGTTTATATCATATATTATAAAAATACGGGGCTTGAAAAGGGCATCACACATTGGTTCGAAGATCTTGGGTTCCAAGGTTCAACGGGGTTCGGGCGCCGGGATCGGTCTTGGGGTTCCGGCATCACTGGGTTCGGGAGGAGAGCTTCGCGACATCAGATCCGTGAGGTAGATCTCGACGTAGTGCTCTCGGGCTCGGACATGTTGTCGTAGGGGATCTTGATGTACCATGATGATGGTCCACCTTGAATCTTGAAGATATTGCCTACCGAGAGGACTGCGGGGTTCAACACGAGCAACAACTGGTCACCACCTCACTTTCGATTAGCAAAACAACACTGGACAGGAGTGCGGTGAACCAAAAAAATAAACTACCCATGTGGCTTAAATTCCATGGGGCAGAGAATGAGCTCCATGGCATGCTTACGGCGGCGCTCGGGAAAAGGACAGCGACGAGGGCGCGAGGCGAGCACAGGCCATCACCGAAAGCTGATGAGGTGGGGGACCGACGCACGGGATCGAGCGGCCGGAGCTGCTGGCGGCGCGCTGCGGCGTGCTCGGGGACAAAACGGAGAGGATTGGCGCTGCAGAGCATGGCGTAGCCACCGGCGTACTTGGCAGCGAGGGCGAGGAGGAGGCGGTCGATGACGGCTCGCTGGGAGGCCGGCGAACAGATGGAGGAGAGGGCCACAACAGCGCCATGGCGGAGCCAAGCGAGAGAGGCCGGGGTCGAACGGCAGGTGCAAGCGATTGTGCTCCAGGGATGGGGACGACGGCCTGCGGCGAGGCCCTGGCGAAGAGGTGGCGGGTGCCTGGGAGGAAGTCCTGGCGACGGCGGCGGAGTTGCAAGGAAGGAGGCGCTCGGTGATGGCGGGGCGCTGTCGACGGCGGGTATGGGAACAGGGGAGAGGTGCCCGCGAGGCCCCAGCGAGGCAGGATAGTGGTGGCAGCAAGCTTGGAGGGAGGAGCTCTCGCAGGGGATGCCGGCGGCGGGATGCAGACAGAGAGGGAGCGAGGCGAGAGGGAGAGGATAGCATGGAGGGGACGCGGGTCGATAGGACCGAGGGAGTGGGGTGGGGCCAGAGCGGTAGCAACGGGAGGAGCGTGTCGGGTTGGGGCGACACAGAGGAGTGATCACGGGTGGTCGGGCCACTGTGGCCTAGGCGGGGAGTGGGGATTGCGTGCGGGACTTGGGGCATGTGCAGGTGCGTTCTGCTGGTGGTGGTGGCATATGAGGGAGGTGGGGTTTGGATAGGATAGATTAGGGTTAGGGTTTGAGAAGGGTATGTCTAGGTTTAGGTTTTATATGGGGTAGTAGGTGGACTCTGGTTGGGCCGATTGGGTCTGACCGGTGTCTGCCTCCCCGATACAAAATAGTTTTAATTTAATCATTTTGTTTTAAAAATATTTTTGTAAATAGTTTTAAGACAAGTATAAGATCCGGACAAACCGAAAGTTTTTATTTGAAATTAAAGGAGGACTAATTTAGAAAACAACATAGTCTTTTTCAAAATAGATTTAGGAAAAATAATATGCATGGTGATTTCATGATGATGCACGGAGATACAGACAGACGATTTCTAGTAGTGGTTTTACCAGGGGTGCTACATATACCCAAAGCAGATTCCGGTGGCCCGTGCACCTACGAGTGGGCCTGTAATGGCGATCGATCACGACTGGCGTGGACTCAAGCGATCGGAAGTCAAGGCCCGAGCATAGATAGGCCCACCGGATTAGGTTAAATGATTGCTGAAACCTTAACTTTGGTTGAGATCTGGAACCCTAGGGGGTGAGTCTATATAAACCTCCCTAGAGGCGTGTAGAGGATACTTCCATCATCCACCCAAGCGACTCGCTACCTAGCCGAGCTCGCCCCATTGTACTTCCACCATAATACAATCTAGCAGAGTAGGTCTTTACCTCAGGGCCGAACAGGTAAATCCTTGTGTCTCCGCCCTCATCTCGCACCGCAGATGGCTGACCGCCCTTGCCCCATGCTCTACTACTCGCTGTCGATTGCAGCATCTGCCGTGGTCATTCCCACGACAGTAATCCTGGGATTGCGATGTATGGCATAACAGGCATCTGGGATTAAAAATCCAGGTGTTGACAAGTTGGTATCAGAGCCATCCTGACCATAGGAGACCCTAGTTAGACTGGACGTTTGAATCAAAAACTTAGTTTCAAAACCAAAGGAAGCAAATATTTACAAAAACTTATTCCCATTCTTATCACTTTGTTTCTTTCATAAAAATTCATGTTCCTCAAAAACTCTTACAAAATACATAAAAATTGACACACTTGATCATGCTACTAACATAATCATCCTATATTATTATAGATGGACATGAAGTACAGCAAGTTTTATCAGTTGGGGAATGGAGGAGACCTCGTCTTTGAGCGGGATTGGGACCAGCTTTCGGAACTTCTGGAGCGTCCACACCCCGAGTTCTTCGGAGCTCAGCTCAATGATCAGGAAGGAGAAGATCTGCAGTGGCTAATTGTTGCAAGTCTCCGAGGAAAGATTGAACCTCCCATTGCAGAGGGAATTCAGCTCACCTTGAGAGAAAACAACTTGCTCGATGGACTTGCCAGGGCAATGTAGGAAGCTCTTGCCCGTCTGTGTGGGCAGAGTATCAACCAGATCAAGGGTACCCGCTTTAAGTTTTGTCCAAGGTGTGATGCGATGGGACAACCACTGGAATCCCCATACCACCACGAGCGGAAGACTCAGTTGGACCACCTTAGCTTCATGATGTATGATCATCAGCAGGAGTTGGACAATGCCCATGACTATTCCAACCACAAGTCCGCCATCATCAAGACGAAGGATCCGACCATCGCCATGCTAGCGAAGGACCGCAAGTCTCGCTGCTGTCAGCTTGACAAGAAGGAGCGCATCATTGCCCGTCATCGCCACCGTATCTCGGATTTGGAGGAGACCATCCACGAGAGAGACATGCAGTTGGGGGAAAGGGAGAATGCCAGAGAAGATCTTTGTGGAGACCCCTACTCCTATCTCAGCGATGATGATGATTTTCTGGAGGATCAGGCCATGGACTTCTTCACCGATGAGGAGGATTTCACCTTCATCGATGATGATGAGGATGACGAGGATGACGACTACACCAACTCCGAGGAGTAGTAGAATTTGAGCACTAGCGTTAGTGAGTTGTATTCGGTCCCACTGTATCGTAGTTTCCAGAATGGTTCTTAAAACCATCTGTTTACCTTTGTTGTGGTGTGTGTTGTATCGTGTGCTATGAATGAATGGATGAAAAGCAAGTTGCTAGAAAATCTGAGCCAAGCTTTAAAAAATTTTCAAAGTCCCTGAACCTTATAAATTTCCCACTTTTCTCATGATCGATCTCAATCTTCAGATGCCTCACGGAGGAAGTAGTTCATCCCCGGACCCGATGTTGTAGATCCTGCAAATGTTGGTTTCTGACCGCGAAGCTGAAAGAGCCGAACGTCAAGCCAACCTAGCCACCCTGCAGCACATAGCTCCGATGGCCAACAACAATCAAGGCTAAGGAAATCAGGACAACCATGGATCTAAGCTCAAAAATTTCCAGAACACCAACCCACCTATTTTCACTAAGTCAGAGGAGCCCCTAGATGCCGATGATTGGATGCAGACCATGGAGAATAACCTGGAAGTCGTAGGAGTGGAAGCCAACGAGAAAGTTTTGTTCGCCACCCACTATCTAGCCGGAGATGCAAGAGCATGGTGGAACAACGTTAGGTAATGACCGAGGACGGATGATGACACAGGAGGAATTCAAGGTCAAGTTCAGCAGAACCCATGTGCCACCGGGTTTGATCAAGAGAATGAGAGATGAGTTCAGAGAACTGAAGCAAGGAAGGATGACCGTAGTGGAATACCATGACAAATTCTTGTCATTAGCTAGGTATGCCCCGGATGAGATCGACACGTAAGCCAAGAAGAAAGAAAGATTCCTGAATGGTTTGCATGATGAGATGCAGACTGTTTTGGTCAATATCCCCTTTGCTGATATTGAAGCCCTAGTCGACTCTGCCATTCAAATGGAAGGAAAGATCAACCAAGCCAACGAGAACTGCAAGCGCCGCATGATGCATCAGCCAGGAACCCATCATACCCCAAAATATCGCCCCAACCCATCTCCAGGATTTTCCCCGAGAACCAACAGACCCCCGATGAACCGTCCGACCTATCCCAACCGTGGAAACCCAAGGCCCGGAGGAAATCACAACAACCCCGGCAACTCTAACAATTTCAACCGTGCACCACCCAAGTTCAACAACAACAATGCTGCCGCCAACACCAACACTGCCCCGAGGACTGGAAGCAATGTTGTGCCTGTTGCAGCAAAGGACAAGTCGCAAGTGACTTGTTATGACTATGAAAATAAGGGTCACTACTCCGATGAGTGCCCCAAGAAGAATGCCGTAGCCCCCAATGCAAATGCCCCAGCTCAGCAGCAGTGTCGTGTTCAGCCCGGAAGAAGGTTTGCCCCAGGGAATTCGCTCAACCGCAACGGCCGTCTTTTTCTCATGCATGCGGAAGAATCCCAGGAGGTGCCAGATGTCGTGCTGGGTATGTTTCCTGTTAATTCAGTACTTGCTAGAGTGTTGTTTGATTCTGGTGCATCGCACTCATTTGTCACCGAAGAATTTGCATGCACTAGTAAGATTCAACCAACCAAACTGAAGCATGTTATGATTGTTCAAATCCCTGGTTCAACCACCAAAGCTAGGAAAATCTGCAAAGCCGTCCCTATCCGAGATAGTACTCGGAACTAAAGGTTTGGAATTAGTACTAGGAATGGATTGGATGGCCAAACATAAATGATTAATTGACTGTGCCAAGAAAGCCATAACCATGACCAGTACAGCCAGAAGATCCGTCGAGCATATATCTGAAACCTTACCTCGTCAATTTAAGTGCAACAAGAGTATAGCCCAACCTACCATTGACCAAGTCCGGATAGTTTGAATACCCCGATGTATTTCCAGATGTTTTGCCCAGTATGCCCCAGATCGGGATATCGAGTTTATCATTGAACTAATCCCCGGAACAGGACTCATAGCCTAGAGACCATATAGTATGAATCCGTCTGAACTAGCAGAACTGAAGAAGCAACTAGATGCCATTCTATAAATTGGATTGATTCAACCAAGTGCGTCACCATGGAGATCACCTGTCTTGTTTGTGGACAAGAAAGATGGAGGTAACCGTTTGTGTACGGATTATCGGAAGTTGAATGATGTCACTATCAAGAACAAGTACCCATTGCCCAAGATAGAAGATTTGTTTGATCAATTGACCGGTGCCAAAGTGTTTTCTAAGATTGATGTTAGAACCGGCTATCATCAACTCAAGATCCGCGCAGAGGATATTCCAAAGACTACCTTTACCACCAGATATGGATTATACGAGTATACTGTCATGTCTTTTGGATTAACCAATGCCCCTGTTTATTTCATGAATCTCATGAATAAGATTTTTATGCACTTCCTGGATAAGTTTGTCGTTGTTTTCATCGATGACATTCTGATTTATTCCAAATCAGAAGAAGAACATGAGCTACACCTAAGGACCATACTTGGAACCCTTAGAGAGCATCAGTTGTATGCCAAGTTTAGCAAATGCGAATTCTGGTTACAGGAGGTAGGATTCCTCGGCCACATTGTATTAGCCGGAGGAATTGCCGTGACCTAAAGGTGAAAGATGTCGAAGATTGGCAAGCCCCAACTCAAACCCAAGTTTGTGCATTTCTCGGATTGGCGGGATCCGCAAGTTTAGAAGGATTCTCGAGTCGCCAGTCCCATGACCCAATTGCTGAAGAAGGACAAGAAGTTTGAATGGACGGACAAATGTGAAGCCAGTTTTCAAGAACTCAAGAGGAGATTAATTTCAGCCCCAATCTTAATCATGCTGGATATCACGAAGCCCTTTGACGTGTATTGTGATGCATCCAAGATCGGTCTCAGATGTGTGCTAATGCAAGAAGGCAAAGTTATATCTTATCTATCTCAACAACTGAAACAGCATGAGCAGAACTATCCAACCCATGACCTAGAACTCGCAGCCATAGTTCTAGCCCTGAAGACATGGAGGCACTACCTGATGGGAAATCATTGTGAGATCTATTCGGATCACCAGAGCCTGAAGTATATATTCACTCAGAAGGAGATGAATATGAGGCAGATAAGATGGATTGAGATAATCAAGGATTATGATCTGGACATTCACTATCACCCCGGTAAAGCCAATGTGGTAGCAGATGCCCTTAGCAGATTGCCATGTCGCTTGAACTCCATGATTTTGAAGGAGCAACCAAGCCTGCACAAAGAGATGGAAGATTTCCGAATGGAATTAGTGAGTGAAGGATTTTTGGCTAGCATAGAACTTCAACCCACTTTGATCAGCCAGATCAAGGAGGCGCAGAAAGAAAATGCTAGTATCAACAGAATCAAGCGTCGTATCGGTACAGGCAAAGTACCCGGATTCACCGAAGACGAAGAAGGAGTTCTGTGGTATAAAGGACGCCTTTGTGTACCAGCAGATTCTGAATTGAAAGAAGTTATTCTGAAGGAAGCTCATGATACTCTTTATTCTATCCACCCCGGAGGAACGAAGATGTATCAAGATTTGAAAGAACAATTTTGGTGGCATAAGATGAAGAGAGAAATCGGAAGCTATATCGCCAAGTGTGATATATGTTAGCGAGTCAAGGGGGGACATCAAAGACCCGATGGATTGTTGCAACCATTGCAGATTCCGGAATTCCAATGGGATTCCGTTGGAATGGACTTTATCGCCGGATTGCCTACTTCTAGTAGGGGAAATGACTCTATCTGGGTCATAGTGGTCAGATTGTCCAAATTCGCCCATTTCTTACCAGTCAAGACCACATATCAGAGTTCGAAGCTAGCGGAGTTATACATCGCTAGAATCGTCAGTTTGCATGGAGTCCCCAAGAACATCGTATCGGATCGAGGAACTCAGTTTACCTTGAAATTCTGGAAGAAAGTCCAAGAAGGTTTAGGAACTCGACTAGATTTTAGCACAGCTTATCACCCTCAGACCTACGGACAAACGGAGCGAGTAAATCAAATACTCGAAGGCATGTTGAGAGCATGTGTGTTAGAGTATGGATCTAAATGGGATTTATATCGGCCCCTTCAAGATTCTGAACCGTCGAGGAGAATTGTCGTATCAATTGGAACTACTCGAAGAGATGTCAGTCGTGCACAATGTGTTCCATATCTCATTACTTTGCAAGTTCCTCGAAGTTCCGGAGAAGACGGAAGTGTTCAAGAATATTGATCACATGACCATAGAAATCAACGATGACCTGACCTATCCTGAAGTACCCATCCGTATTTTGGAAGAAGCTTTCAGAACTACCAGAACCCGAAGCATCAAGTTTCTCAAGATTCAGTGGAGAAACCACACAGAAGAAGAAGCTACCTGGGAGCGCAAAGATCACATCAGGACGGAGTTTCCCGATCTCTTCAAATCCTAGGTAATCTTTTTTCGTCCTTTTTCAAATCTTGGGACGCGATTTTGTTTAAGAGGGGAAGGTTTGTAACATCCCAAAAATATTAAACTTGGATCATCAAACTCTAATCATCAAAATTAGGGTTAACAAAAACTTTCCCAACTAAAAATATGAAAGCATTCATATGTGTGTGTATTCAAAAATTGGATTCTTTTGAATTGCCATGGTTCTGTGTTTCTTTGCTTGTAAAATGATTCTTAGGTGAAATAAACATCATCTAAACAATCCCCAAACTTTTCCCAAAGACAAACAACTCAAAATTAATAAATTAAGTGAATGGTCACTTTGGCCAAATTAACTCCCATGCCTACTTTGGCTATCTCTAATTTTCAAAACTCAACAGAAGCATGTATGGATCCTTGCACCCCTTGTTAGTACTCATAATAAGGTACCAAGGCCCACTTTGTGATCATCCAAAAACATCCATTTGCTAAGTTTAAATGACAGTTTAAATTTGAATCTATCTCATATGGGAAGATCCCATTATTTCAAAAACCACTCAAACAAGTTCAATTTTCAAAACCCAAGCACACACAGAATCCTCAACACATGCAAGCACACCCACCAAAAATCTTTTCAAAATTCAAAAATAAATTTCTTGTGGCCATTTCATCAAACAGCTTACAGATTCAAATCAACAAAATCACAAACACTATTTTGAGCAGTGTTTTGGCCAACCTTGTTCCCTCTGTGGTTGCAAGTATCCTTAGTAGATCATCTAGCACCTTTAACTAACCTCTAGCACCACTGTGAGCTTGCCAATGCCATCAATGGTGAGCAGGCCGAGCCTCACCATGTCACCCCAGTGTGGACAGCAAGCTAGGAGAAGAACTAGCCGTGCCCACCTTGTCTAGCATGCAGCCCATGTCTCACCGCCCCCTCTCGACCAGCCCTAGCTCGAAGACAGAGACCAGAGTCGACGAGAACACCGCGCCCGCGCCGCTGTCAACCATGCACGCCAAGCCGCACGCAGCGCGTTCCCACGCAACCCGACCACCTCGAGCCCTTGCCGCCCGCCAGCATGCACCCCACCGTCCCAGGAGACCACTAGACATGATCGTTTCATCGCCCGTACCCCGTAGCCACCGCTCGCCGTGGAGTTCGCCGCCTCTGCCTCGCAGAGCACCGCACGTTCCCGACCAATTGCCACCTCCCCTACACGCGCATTTAAGCTCTAGAGCATCGCCAGGAGACCGTCCGTCGATCGCCAACCGCAGCCATGCCTCTATCCGCATGTAGCCGTGTCGCCATCGTCGCCTGCCCATCCCTCTCGGTCTCGCTGTCGAGCCTATAAAAAGAGACCACCCCCGCTAGATTTCTTCACACCATCTCACTCCCCACCTCTCACTGAGACTTCCCACTTCTTCCCGGAGCAAGGCGAGCAGCACATCGACGGAATTGCGGCGGAGCAGGCCAGCTCTGGAGAAGAAGCGAGTCGTTGATTTCGACCACCCCCCGGAGATGCCGCGACCATCCCTGAGTTCGCCGTCGTCGACTTCGTCGTTTGCCCGCCTCGCCGTCGTTGCTGGAGCCCCGGTATGCCCCCTATACACCCCCACCGAGCCGCTAGGGTTCGAGCTCGCCGGTGACATGTTCATCGTCGATGACGACCCTCAGCCGTTGATCTCACTTCTAATCCAACGAACCAAATCTCCCCGTACCGCTTCGCGTGTTATGAGCCACTGACTGGTAGACCCCCCTGTCAGCTGAGCTCCGCGCTGCGGAGTGAAACTGGGCCGGCCCATTAACCTTTCCCGCGCAGCCCAAGCGTTTGAATTTAGATTTTTCTATTTTAATTCAAACTCACTTCTGTACCTAATTTAAAAAATCAACCCAGCTCGATTCAGTGAATCAAACTGCATGAAACCAATTTTGTTAGAAAGGTATTGAAATGCTTAATCTAATACCGTTGGATTCAAGTCATTTGGATCTGTAGATCAACCTTGGTAAAAATAACAAGTCAGAAGCTTTTCTGTATTCAAACATTTTTCAAATTTCAACCATAAAAGCTTTTGAGTTGATTCCAACTCTCAAAAATCACATTTGATCATACCTTTCAGAATATATAAAAACATATGGGTTTACTTACAGAAATAATGTTCAAGTAATAAAAGAAAGCCATATAGACATTTCTAGTCACTTTATTTAATTGAAATAAAAAGGTTAGGCCTCATTAAATTGTGACACCACTTTAAATCACATTACCATGTACTGAAATATGTGGTGATGACATGTGTCAACATGATCCCATGTTTGAGTTGGAGAATATTAAATCTTAAGTAGTTTTTCAATGAGTAGAAATTACTCTTCTCAAATTAAAATAAATAAGACAAATGCTTTATCTTGTAATGTTAGTGATGATGCCAGATCTCTGCAGAGTGTCAAACTATTTGAATAGCCGCGTCCGTAGTTATGGACAGTTGGAGTGGCCATACTGTTCCCCCGTCCGATGTTTTCAAAATGACTTGTGAAATGAATCGAGACTTTGACTTGACCACAACAGAGTTGTGATATGAAATTCAAATTCCCACTTAGGTGTTATAAAACTTCAACTAGTTTTCTTGCTTCTGAACTTCGTAGAGGTAAATCTGGCTTTTTGCAAAACAACCCTAGAGCTTAGTGTCCTACTACAAAAAACCCCTTCACTTGTTAGTATTAGTTTGCGAGTACTTAAAGAGTACTCATGGCTTTGTCCCTAGCTATTCCCGTAGCCAGACTATGAAGAGGAGTACCAGGATGATGTAGCCCAGGAAAGTTACGACAACTAGGATCATTTCCCATCATCAGCATTGCCTGTGACTCCGAAGATGGAGCTTCGCCTACGCTACCTTTATTATTACGTTATTCCGCTGCTTGAGTTGTATTAAGAACTGGATCATGAGATCCTTATTTGTGTAAGACCTTATATATGGTTTGTATTGGATGATGTACTATGATATCCAAATCTGTTATGTCTCACAAAAATGGTAATCCTGGGATTGCGATGTATGGCATAACAGGCATCTGGGATTAAAAATCCGGGTGTTGACACTTTGCCTGGCAACCTGCCGACATGAAAGGTGTACCTAGGGAACTTGCCGAGCACAGCTTAAACGTTGATCCAAAATCCAAACCAGTGAAACAACCTCTATGACGCTTTAGAGATGAGAAGATACGCGCCATTGGCAAAGAGATAGCTAGGTTACTTAAGGCTAGATTTATCCGAGAAGTCCTTCACACCCAATGGGTGGCCAATCCTGTACTTGTCCCCAAAAAGGGAACCAATGAATTAAGAATGTGCATTGATTACACCGGCCTGAACAAAGCATGTCCCAAAGATCTGTTTTCTTTGCCTCGCATTGACCAAGTCATTGACTCGTTGGCTGGCTCGGAACTCTTGTGTTTTCTCGATGCATACTCAAGATACCACCAGATCAAGATGAGGAAGTCGGACCAATTGGCCACTTCGTTCACTACCCCATACGGCACGTTTTGCTATGTCACGATGCCCTTTGGGCTAAAAAATGCAGGTGCTACCTACCAGCGGACAATCCAACATTGCCTTCACAACCAAATTGGTCGGAACGTTCACGCCTATGTGGACGATATTGCGGTGATGTCTAAGAAGTCAAATGACTTAATCTCCGACTTAAAATAAACCTTTGATAATCTCCGCAAATACAACATGATGCTAAACCCTAAGAAGTGCGTCTTCGGGGTACCGGCCGACAAATTGTTGGGTTTCATCATTTCCCATCGCGGAGAAAATCAAGGCCATCTTAAACATAAATTGTCTGACATGCCTAAAGGACATCCAACGACTAACATGTTGTGTTGCAGCAGTTAGTCGGTTCATCAGCCGACTTGGAGAGAAGGCTCTGCCGCTATACAAGTTGCTGAAAAAGGCGGACAAATTCACGTGGACGGACGAAGTATACGCAGCATTGAAGCAGCTCAAGGAGATTCTTTCCTCAGCGCCTATCCTTGCAGCACCCGAGCCTGGTGATCCCCTGTTAATCTACATGGCGGCAACCAACTGGTAATCAGCATCGTCGTCATGGTAGAGCGGAAGGAACCAGGCTATGAGCACAGAGTTCAACGACCAGTTTACTATGTGAGCGAGGTATTGACGGAGTCCAAGCAGCGTTACCCGCACTACCAGAAGATAGCTTATGGAGTATTCCTTGCTTCTCGGAAGCTGAGGCATTAATTTCAGGAGAACCCAATCACAGTGGTGAGAAGACTCCGTCACATAATCAACAATGACGCTTCTGGGAAGGGTCGCGAAGTGGGGCATTGAACTTGCCGCCTTCGAGATCACTTACAAAAGACGCGACGCTATTAAGTCACAAGCCTTGGCGTATTTTGTTGCAGATTGGACGGAGATGTCGGATGATACTCCGTTGCCGGAACCAGAGTACTGGGTGATGCACTTTGATGGATCAAAGCTGCTCAACGGCTCGGGGATGGTGTATTGATACAGTCACCAACAGGAGACAAGCTACACTACGTTCTGCAGATCCACTTCGAGGCTACAAACAACATGGCGGAGTATGAAGCGCTCATTCACGGACTGCGTGTAGCCAAGGATATTGGCATCAAGCGCATAGTTTGCTGTGGAGATTCCGACTTGGTTGCCCGGTGGTGGCACACGGAATGCGGAACCCTATGATAGCGGCATATCTAGACAAAGTGGACGAGATAGCCAAGAGCTTCTTGGGCTACGAAGTCAAGTATATGCCTAGGGAGCAAAACGAGGCGGCTGATCTGTTATCTAAGCTTGGATCAGGGCACAAAAGAATTCTGCCAGGAGTTTTCCTAGAGCATCTGCGCACACCATCTGTGAAGGGAGCCGACATCGACAACCCGGATCGAGCTGACTCTTTCGTCAACATGGTGACAAAGGTCCCTCCGGCTTGGACAAAACCGTTCATGGAATATCTCGAACACGGAACTTTACCCGACGACGAGGTCGAAAGACGGAAAATAGTATGACGAGCAAAGGGTTATACCATAATCAATGGGCAACTCTACAAAAGGAGCACTACTGGTGTATACCTAAAGTGTGTTTCCCAGCTAGAAGGTATGGAAATCCTACGCAAAATCCACCTCGGAGATTGCGGGCATCACGCCGCTCCTCGGTCGTTGGTCGCGAAAGCCTTCCGGAAAGGATTCTCTTGGTGGCATGGCGTAACCGACAAAAGCTGGTTGAGACATGCATGGGATGCCAGTATTATGCCCGACAACCACATGTTCCTGCTGAAGAATTGCGAACGATACCAATAACATGGTCGTTTGCAGTCTGGGGGCTAGACATGGTGGGACCGTGACAGACGGCACCTTGTGGGTTTACGCATCTCCTTGTAGTAGTTGATAAATTCACTAAATGGATAGAAGCTAAACCCATTAGAAAGCTTGATGGGGCAACTGCCCTCAGGTTTGTCCGGGATCTAGTGGTGAGATTTGGTCTCCCACATAGCATTATCACCGACAACGACAACAATTTGTCACTCGGAGAAGTGGAGGCTTATTGTTGGGAGAAAGGCATCCGACTTGACCTTGCATCTATGGCACACCCACAATCCAATGGTCAAGTTGAGCGAGCAAATGGATTAATTCTGCAGGGAATCAAGCCACGTCTTGAGGCACCGCTACATAGAGCAGCTGGAGCCTGGGCGGAAGAATTGCCATCTGTGTTGTGGAGTTTACGAACTACACCTAACAGATCCATCGGCTACACCCCTTACTTCATGGTATATGGAGCAGAAGCCATCCTGCCTTCCGACATCCTTCACGATGCACCAAGAGTTGCCGCCACGGCGAAGATGATCTGTGAAGAATCCAGACGCCTAGATGTGGACCTTCTTGAGGAGGAGCGCGTTTTGGCATGCCAAAGATCCGCCATCTACCGGCGAAGCTACGGCTACCATAGTCGCCCGTTCGAATCGCTCGTTTCAAAAAGGGGATTTGGTGCTCCGACTTAAGCAGAAGAAGTCACACAAATTATCCCCGCCATGGGAAGGACCGTTCATCATAAGCAAGGCGCTACTCAATGGGTCTTACTACCTTGTTGACAATCGTGAACTAAAGGATAGACCCAATGAGGATCATAAGAGTAAGTGACGTGACCCGGATGATGACTATCCGGAGCTTGATCGGCCATGGAACATAGCACAGCTACGTCCTTTTTACACTTAGCATCTTTTATCTAATTGTGTACCCCTTATATGATCAATGAAATAAAGCTCTCTAGTTCACTCATATTTCTTAGTGTTCATTTTTGGATCATGTAAAACCTTTATGCACAAGTTTTGCGATTGAACTTGTGAAAATTCCGCCTACGAGCGTTAGCTTAAGTTTTTACGGTCTACGTTCTTTGTTGTTTTATGTGGATTACGGAGTAGTGACTTTTGGCACTTATTGTCGGCGATTTTGTGCTTAGGTTATTGCGGTGCCATTGGGCATCATCACCGAGCGCATGGTTTCTAACCAGTCTTCGACTCACGAAAGGTCAAGCATAAGAACCAAAGTAATGGATAAGCCAGACTTGCTTAAAATATATACATCTTTGAAACTGATTCTTAAGTAGCATGACATGCAACATTGTTTTCCGCCTTAAGTTACATCAAGTAGTTTTTTCCGCTATGCACCAAAGGTGAAACAAATATTACAAAGTTGTTCTTCATTCCTTTGGCGCGAGACTTAGAAGCAACATCATCACCAATGGAGAACCACCTCAAAGTCGGCCTTTGTGGAGGGACTCGGAGGAACCTTGGTTGCCGTTGTCGATGGTGTTCATTGGCACAAAGATGTCGACGTAGACCAACTCAGCAACTCTGGTGTCATAGCCCGCGAGCGACGACAAGATGGATTCATGGTTAATCTCTTTGCCATCATCGTCTATGTCGGGAATGCCAGAGGTCACCGTGTCGATGTCGGCATCTTCGTAGTGTGCCTTCACCATTGACAGTGACATCCTCGCGCCAGCCTGTGCACATGAAGCTTTCCATCTTGTGATTCGCTCGGGGTCTCGACGCAGAATCTCCTAGTACTTCGCCATGGAGTCTGATGCCTTGATATTTATCTGGAGGGGCTTGGCGATCTCCTTGGCTTGCGTGATGGCGGTGTTGATAAAGTTGCCGGCAAGAACCATGCATTCCTTGGCTGGAGGAGTCGATCGGGTTAAACCCATAGGAGCTGCAAATCCCGACAAGGAGCGCATGAGTTCAACAATTCAGAGTACCCAGATTACAGAAATCGAAGACGGAGAAAACTTACTGAAGATGATGGCCTCAGCTTGCCAGAGGGTGTCCGCCAAGGATTCTTTCTCTTGTTGGAGGAGCTTATACGCCTCGCTATGGCGTTGATTCTGCTCATCGGCAGCTTGCTTCTGATCTTTTTAGATCACAATCTTCTCCTTCAAGAGATTGATTTCCTCGGTGGCGGAGTCCTACAGGGATTTCATTGACTCCTCATGCATTTTCAGCATGTCTTTCCTCTCCTGCTTAAGAATTTTTTTCTCGCTATCCAGCTCTTGAATGTGCTTGGATTGCTCGACAATATTCTTGGCCTTGGCGATGGTTTCTGCAAGTCGGAGAAAGCAAAGTACATAGTGAGTACTCGGAGAATATGGGCACAAAACCAAGTCGGAATGCGAAAAAGAAAACAGACGCTTGCTCTAGGTGATCTGTTCCTTCAAGAAGGCAGATTTACCCTTTTCAGCTTCCAGGTCTGCACGCATCTTCTGGTACTTGTCATTGTCCATGCCCCTCCGAGCACTCTCGTTCTGTGGAAAAAAGGTCAAAGTTAAAACGTTGTTTGGTCTGCTTGGAGCATCTAGCCGGAAGTTTTCCACCTAGATGCTCGGGGGCTACAACGAGAGTTTTTGACTTAGCATTATGCTTAGATTTTCTTTAAGCATCTAGTCAGAACTAATTCAGTTCTCGATTCAAAGCTTGGGGGCTATAGTATCAAGTTTTTTAACTCGGATATATGCTTAGCTTTTCTTTAAGCATCTAGTCGGAACTAATTCAGTTACAACTAGAGGCTTGGGGGCTACAGTATGGGAATTTATAAACACTGCTAATCTTAAAGCATCTAGTCAGAATAATTCATTCCACCTACATGCTTGGGGGCTACAGTGAAGGGTTTTCTAACTTAGTCACTCTTAGAGCATATAGATGCAAAACCTATGGTTTTCCGTCTACATCCTCGGGGGCTACAGTGGGATACTCATATGAAATGCAAAAGGCAAATAAAACTTACAAGTGCGATGATCTTGAGGTTTGTAGCACTCTCAGCCAACAGCTTGCTAAAGGATTCATTGTTTCCTTGCAAGATTTCAACTTGCCGTCAGAGCTCCTCTAGACCGCACGTCGGAGATGTCGGCGCTGCACCAGGAACCAAAGCAGTGCTACCCGGAGTAAGTACTGGATAGACTATATTTGGATAGGCTATGGTTTTCTTGGGTGCGGGGGCGCCGTCAACGACAGAGGTACCTGCTTCCACCACCGCCTTACCGCCACTGATGGCATCCTTAGACGGAGCTTCAGCCATTTGGTGGGCGGCACTCTCCTGCGTCACCTGCTCGCCGACGACAGCAATCTCGGTTGAGGCACCTGAGTCCACTTCCATGGCGGAAGGGCCAGGTGCCTCCTTAGCTTGTGAGCTTGTTGGGGCAAACGAAGGCTTGACGGAGGGAGTGGTAGGGCGATGGCGGGAGATGCGTCGCGATGCAGCATGTCCTTGATGGTTCTAGAAGCCCCCAATTTGGAGGTCTTCTTGAGGCTGGTCGTGGCTTTCTTCCTGAAACGTGCAAAATGCATAAGTACAGGAGCAAGACAGATAAATAGACAATGTCGGAAAGAAAGAAGCTTACACAAGAGGGGGTGCTTTGGCAAAGGGGATCCCGGTAACTTTTCTCTTTTCCGCCTCCAGGGCGGCGGTAGTCTTCTTGGAGGCTCCACCCTCCGTCTTCTTCTTCTTGCCTCCGTCGGCAGCGTCAGAGGTGGAGCTCTTCCGCTTTCGCGCCAATGGAGAATCGTCGTTGGACACGACCGTGACTTCCTTCATCTTTGGATCATAGATTTGGGCAGCCATGTTGTCCTCCTCTAGATCGCTAAGCTGTTAACCCAGAATTCACCGTGTTAGATGAGATGACATTCACAAGACGGAAGAACTGGAGTATATGTCATACACGGAAATAAAATACCTACCTTTGGGCACTTGCCGTCTACGAACATGTCATAGGTGATGGTGAAGCCACGCTTCTTGTCCTTCACCTTGACGATGTCCTTAAGGCGGAGCTTGACGGAGTCGCTCGAGAAGTTGTCCACGGAGATGCGGAGGCTATCCCTTCTATCGCTGGTATACTCGTGCATGAGCTTCGTGCGATGCTGCAGAGGTTGGATTCGCCTGATGAACCAGCACGTGGCTAGGTCCAAGCCGGTCAAACCTGTCTCTACGGACCATTCTATCCGCCTTATGGCGCGGGTAGCATTGAGGTCGGAGGGAAGGGAGGACTGGGATCTCCATGACGAGGCTTCAGTGGCGGCTCCGTCAACAAAGTCCGATGCGTTACTCGGCCAGCGAGGAATGTCAGCCGTAGAAATGCGTCTGTTGCCAATTTTTGTAGGACTCGTGGCCGACGATGTCGAGGAACCGCCGTCCAGGTCAGATCTTGAAGCTTATGGTGCCACAGTTACTAAGTTCTTCCTTACTGGCTCCGGCTTCACGTTTTACGGTGAAGAAGTACACGAAGAGGTCTAGCCTAGGCTTTATCCCTAAGTAACCCTCGCAGAGCGCCGCGTAGTTGCTAAGCGCTAAGATATTGTTGGGAGAAAGATTCTGGGGCTGGACTTTGTAGTGGTTCAAGACGGAGAGGAAGAAGTTGGAGATGGGAAAGGAGACGCCACGTACCAGTTGAGTTTTGAGGTACACCTTTTCTCCGGCTTGGGGAGAAGGTGTCACCTCGCCGGCCGGCGCCGCCCGCCAGGTGAGCCCCTCCTTCGCAGGGAGGTATCCCTCGGCGATCAGCTCTTGGATGTCACAGTCGGTGATATCTGAGCTGCGTCAGTCGCCCTTGTGCGAATATAGCTCCTCCTCCAACGGCTCCAGTGCCGCCAGATTGTGGTCGCCGCCGGTGGACTCAATCACCGCTGTGACGGGGTTGACCAAGCCCTCTGGGGGCAGGACGACCGAGCTCGCCGGCTTCGCCGCGGCTTCGCTCGACACCGCCATGGAGGGAGAGGTGCTGCTGCTGGCCATGGAGAGAGGTTGGATGTGGCTGGTGTGGATTGAGGCTAGGGTTTTTCGCGAGTTCTACGCGGAGAGCTCGAGGGGGCACGCGCTGGAGGAAGAAGACGACGCGAGGAGAGAATGAGATAAAAGGTAGAAATTCCACCATGGTTACTATTTATCATCCCCAGTGTCAAGATTCGTGCAGCTTAATCGGACGGTTGCCGCGTAGACGATGTGTTCGCGAATGTGCGCGCAAATTTCGCCACGTCTCCAACCGTCGCCGCCAACGGTTCATATCGCTCGCGCGGGAAAATCGGACATGATTGCGTTCTCTGCATGTGTAAGTTACGAGGCGTCGCTGACCTAAGCCTACGTCGTCCTAGATGACATAGGCAGATGAGCCGTCACATCAGAAGATTCTGGCATGGACGGATCCAATCTGACTACGGAAGAATATGATGGAAGATTCAGCATTTCTCCGACTTATATATTGAAGACGGGGAAAACCTTGCAGGGTTCTTTGGGAGGACTACAAGATATTTCTTGACGATTTGCTGACATACATCTAGACGGAGCATTCCACATGAAGAGGCAAGGTGGCGCAAGATCACGGAGTTCTCCGGGGGCTACTGTTGGGGATATGCTACATGGGTATCCTCATAGCATCTCTCCTATCCGGATAAACCGGGTGGCCCACAGTTGGTAGCATGGCCTATGGCCTACTGGGCGGCCCAGTTAGATGGATCTAGAAGGGAGGCCCATGCCGGATAAAGGAAGGCTACGGTGAGTCACGGGCATACCCGGAGCCTTGGAGTGCAAGATACAAAAAACTAGTAATAGACGGTGTAGGACTCTGTAACCTGTCCGGCTAGGAATTTTCCCTGTAACCCTAGGACCTGGCGACTATATAAGTCGGGCATATGGGAGCCTTTACGGCACAACCTAGTATCCATTCTTACAACCTAGTATAGATTCATACAACCTAGTATCGATTCATACAACCTCGCACAGCGAACCTATCTCTGTAACTCGGCGTATTGCCCTTATAGTGATTTATAGAAGGAGTAGGATTCCGCCACCGTCGTGGGATCTGAACCTGGGTAAGCTATGTTACCTCGTACCCGTCAACCGTTCGCCTTCCCCCATGTCTCTAAACATGCACTGTGAGGAACCCTCCATGGCGTACTCGTCGGCAATACCACGACATATCCTTCCTCCCCTTAGAGTACTCGTGCATCAGCTTGGAGCGGTGCTGCAGAGGCTGGATCCACCTGACGAACCAGCACATGGATAGGTCCAATTCGGTTAGACCCGTCTCCACGAACCACTCTATCCGCCTTATGGCGCGGGAGGTGTCGTTATCAAAGGGAAGGGTGTCCTGGGATCTCCATGTCGGGGCTTCGGCAGCGGCTCCGTTGACAAAGTTCGGGTACGTTGCTTCTCGGCTAGCCAGAGGGATATTTGGGCCGTAGAAGTACATATGTTGCCAGTTCTTGCAGGACTCATGGCCGACGATGTCGGGGAACCGCCGGCCAGGCCAGATCTTAAATCTAATTGTCCCACAGTTCCTGAGCTCGTCCTTGCCAGCTCCAGCTTCCCTCTTGATGGTAAAGAAGTAAATAAAGAGATCTAACCTAGGCCTAATCCCTAGGTAACCCTCACAAAGCGCCACGTAGTTTCTAAGCGCGAGGATGCTATTAGGGGAAAGGTTCTGAGGTTGAACCTGGTAATGGTTGAGGACAGCTAGGAATAAATTGGATATGGGCAAGGAAACGCCACGTACCAATTGTGCCTTGAGGTACACCTTCTCTCTAGCTTGGGGAGAAGGGGTGACCTCACCAGCTGGCGCCGCTCGCCAGACGATCCCCTCCGTCATAGGGAGGTAACCCTCGACGAGCATCTCCTTGATGTCATTGTCCATGATGTCTGAGCCGCGCCAGTCCCCCTTGTGGGAATTGTTCTCTTCTTCCAGCAGCTCTAGCGCCGCTGGATTATGGTCGCCGCCAGTGGATTCAACCACCATGGACTTGGGCAGCACCAGGCCCTCCGAGGGCACATGGACGGCGCTCGCCGGCTTTGCTGCGGCATCGCCCGACGCCACCATGGAGGGAGTAGAGTTGTTGCTCGCCATTGGAAAGGGAGAGTGGTGACTGGAAAGATTGGGAGGTTAAGGTTTTTCGAGTACGCGCGGAGAGCTCGAGGAGGTGCTCGCTGGAGAAAGACAAAGGAGAAGAATGAGGTGAAAAGTAAAAATCCACCACAATTGTAATTTATAACCCCTGGCGTCAAGATTCGTGCAAAGTGGTCGAATGGTCAGCGCGTGGACGACGTGTGCGGGCGCGTGCACGGAAATTTCGCCACGTTCCCAACCGTCGCCGCCAACGGTTTGTATCCTTCGCGCGGGAAAAGCGGGCATGATTATGTTCTCTACATGTGTGAGTTACGAGGCGTTGCTGACCTATGTCTACATCGTCCTAGCTGTCACTAGCAGGTGAACCATCACATCGGAATATTCCGTCATGGACGGATCCAGTCCGGCTACAAGAAGAGTACGATGGAAGATTCAGCGTTTCCCTGACTTACAAGCGGAAGACGGAGAATATTGCAGGGTTCTTGGGAGGACTACAAGATATTGCTTGACGATTTGCCGACATCCATCTAGACGGAGCATTCAACCTAAAGAGGCAAGACAACGCAAGATCTTGGAGTTCTCCGGGGGCTACTGTTGGGGATATGCTATATGGGTATCGTCATAGCATGTCTCCTATCCGGATAACCTGGGTGGCCCATAGTTGGTAGCATGGCCCATGGCCTACTGGGCGGCCCAGTTAGATGGATCCAGAAGTGAGGCCCATGCCGGATAAAGGAAGGCTACGGAGGAGTCACCGACGTACCCGGAGCCTTGGAGTGCAAGACACGCTAGACTAGTTGTATGCAATGTAGGACTTTTCCCAGTAACCCTAGGACCCGACGACTATATAAGTCGGGCCTATGGGATCCTTTAGGGCACCAATCAACTCATACCTCGCACAGCGAACCGATCCCTGTAACTCGACGTATTGCCATTATAGTGATTTATAGCAGGAGTAGGATTCCGCCACCGTTGTGGGATCTGAACCTGGGTAAGTTGTGTTACCTCGTACCCGTCAACCGTCCGCCTTACCCACGTCTCTAAACACGCACTGTGAGGACCCCTCCATGGCGTACTCGTCGACAATACCACGACATAAAGTATCATCATAGTCAACTCCTTGAATTTGTCGGAACCCTTTCGCGACAAGTCGAGCTTTATGTCTGTTTTCCTTTTGAAAATCCATTTGTTCTCGACAGCATTGTGGCCATCAGGTAAGTCCACCAAAGTCCACACTTTGTTTTCGTACATGGACCCAATTTCATATTTCATGGCTTCTTTCCATTTGTTGGAATCTGGGCTCATCATTGCTTCCTTATACGTCGCAGGGTCGTCGGTGTTGTCCACCAACATGACATTCAAGACAGGGTCATACCAATTAGGAGTGGTACGAACCCTCGTCGACCTGCGAGGTTAAATAGCAACTTCATTCAAAGTTTCATGATCATCATCATTAGCTTCCTCTCTTATTGGTGTAGGCGGCACAGGAACATCTCCCGATGCTACGCTACTCTCAGATCCGAGAGAAGGTTCAACAAACTCGCCGAGTTCTACTTTCCTTCTAGTAACTTCTTTCGAGAGAAACTCCTTTTCAAGAACGGATCCATTCTTGGCAACAAAAACTTTGCCTTCGGATCTATGATAGAAGGTATACCCAATTGTTTATTTAGGGTATCCTATGAAGACGCATTTTTCCTCTTTGGGTTCAACCTTTTCGGGTTGTAACTTCTTTACATAAGCTTTGCATCCCCAAACTTTAAGGAATGACAACTTAGGTTTCTTACCAAACCACAATTCATACGGTGTTGTTTCGATAGATTTAGATGGTGCCCTATTTAAAGTGAATGCGGCTCTCTCTAATGCATAACCCCAAAAGGATAATGGTAAATCTGTAAGAGACATCATACACCAATCCATATCTAATAGAGTTTGATTACGATGTTCGGACACACCATTATGTTGTGGTGTTCACGACGGTGTTGATTGTGAAAGTATTCCTCATTTCTTTAAATGCATGCCAAACTCATAACTCGTATATTCACCTTCACGATCAGAACGCAGAAACTTAATCTTCTTGTTACGTTGATTTTATACTTCACTTTGGAATTCCTTAAACTTCTCAAAAGTTTTGGATTTATGTTTCATGAAGTAGATATACCCATATCTACTCAAGTCATCCATGAAAGTAAGAAGATATCGATATCCACCACGCGGTGCTACACTCATTGGACCGCATACATTGGTATGTATTATTTCCAATAAATTTGTAGCTCGCTCCATTATCCTAGAGAATAGAGTCTTAGTCATTTTTCCCATCAGACATGCTTCGCTCTTTCAAGTGATTCAAAATCAAGTGATTCAAGAAGCCCACCGGAATGGAGTTTCTTCACGCGCTTCACTCCAATGTGACCAATACGACAGTGCCACATGTATGTGGAACTATCATTCAATTTAATTCGTTTATCATCTATGTTATGAACATGTGTATCACTACTATCGAGATTCAATAAGAATAAACCATTCATCTCAGTACAAAAGATATTACTCATATAAATCGAACAACCATTATTCTCAGACTTAAACGAGTAACCGTCTCGTAATAAACAAGATCTAGATATAATGTTCATGCTCAACGCAGGCACCAAATAACAATTATTTAGATTTAAAACTAATCCCGACGATAGATGAAGAGGGACGGCGATCACATCAACCTTGGAGCCATTTCCAACGCGCATCGTCACCTCATCTCTCACTGGTCTTTGTTTATTCTGCAGTTCCTATTTCGAGTTACAATTATGAGCAACCGAACCAGTATGAAATACCCAGGCACTACTACGATTACTAGTAAGATACACATCAATAATATGTATATCAAATATACCTTTCTTGTTAATGTTGTCATTCTTTAGATCTGCCAGGTACTTGGGGAAATTACGCTTATAGTGCCCATGACCCTTTGATATGTCGTAAACATATCTATAATTTTTTATGCTCCATGCTTGTTTTGTATCAACTATCTTATGTTTTGTCTACACTTTGAGGCATTTTTATACATTTTCTGGAACTAACCTATTAACAAGATGTCGTAGTGCCAGTTGCTTGTTTTCTGCTGTTTTTGGTTTCAGAAAAGCTAGTAAAGAAATATTCTCGAAATTGGATGGAACAAAAGCCGAAGTCAATATTTTACCGGAGCAAAGACAAAGTCCAGAGGGGGACGAAGAGGCGCCACAGGGCGGCCACACCACCCCCTAGCACGGGTCCACCCTAGGCCACGCCAGGGCATGGTGTGGGCCCCCTGGACCTCAACCGACCTTGCCCCTTCGCCTATATAAACACCCCGAGGAAAAAACCCTAAGCACTCGATCAAAAATCCATGAAAGAGTCCATAGACACCGCCACCATCATCCCTAGATCGGGGGGTCTGAAGCTCTTCCTGGCATCCTGTCGAAGGGGAGAGATCACCTCGGAGGCCTTCTTCATCACCATGCCAGCCTCCGGAGTGATGCATCTTCACCCTTGGATTACGGGTCATACAGTAGCTAGATGGTTGTTTCTCCTCCTTCGTGCTATCATATTTAGATCTTGTGAGCTCCGTTCATGATCAAGATCATCTATTTGTAATCATGCATGTTGTGTTTGCGGGAATCCGATGGATATTGATATTACTATGTTAAATTGTTTAATGGTTTTGTCTTATTGTGTAAGATCCCTCCCTTATAAAGGTAAGGACCCCTGTGATTGCAATTCTAGTCCCTGGATCAAATGCTAGCATCTGCAGTTTAAGATGAAGTACACAGAAACAAAGGTCATTATTACATCGTCATTCTAGAGATAACATAGTCTTTTACAACTCCATGGCCATAGGCCTAATACAAGAGTTTAATCATAACATATAAATAAAGTCTTCATCTTCATGTGCCACAGGCAAGCATGTTGAGTGTAGACTCATAACCCCTAATCATCATCAGAATAACCTGCAACATCACAAGTTACAGCCACAGTGGGTCAATACATTGGAATAGTATTGGCAAGTGATACCTTAGTAAAATATTAACATCTAGACTACATGAATTTGGCTAAGTGTTGCTTAGGCTTGCTTTGCTCAAAATAGATTTTACCTATTAGTTGAAAACACTAAGTTTTTCTTTGACAAAACTTTCCCAAGGAACCACCAATAGAAATTGGTGAACCTTCACCCTTGTTCAACCACAAGTTTTAACTTAGAAAATTGGGATGAGGAGATTCTTGATAGCTTCCATGTCTTGATGATCAAATTGTCCAATACTAGGGACATGGCTAAGTACTTAGATTCTTCCATATGTAGAGGTTGTGCACTTTCCCCACAAGACTTGATTTTCACCAAGACAGGACCTTTCAGAAGCCTTCCCTTAGACCAAATGGACGCGTTCCAACCTATCATCCCACTACCACCAACTGTCCAAATGGCTAAGTTATGGCAACCTATGTGATCCAGGCACAGCCCATAATGCCATGTGGCTGCACTAGAAGCTTCTTAACATTTGGCATCTCAAATCCCTTTGTTCCTGGGTGGCTTTCCACAAGTGAGATACACAAGGTAAACCATAGAAATGGGCCTTGTGTAACCACTCAACATAAACCATTCTTTCCATTCCACCTAGGTGTTTTATTCACTTAGTTGTTTTATTAAGCAAAAACATAAGTCAAAGACTTAGAAATATTTCCCATAGCATGAATATATAATCCACCCTTGGTTGCTACTAGCTAGGCTAAGCATGGCAATAGCAAGTATCTTAACTTAGAGGAAATTCTAACAATTCTACAACTACTAGGATTTCCCAAGCATAACATATTGATACTTAGCAAAATAATCATGCAAGCCCTATACAAAAATATTTCTAATGCATAGGTAAAAATATTGGGATAGAAACATGAAGCACCACTTGCCTTGATAGTTTGGGGAGTAGCAACAATCTTCACAACCACAATCACTATTAGTACCAAAGTCTACACATAAAATAATGGCACCAAATTCACATATCAAAAATATACAAGCAAAAAAATATATGAATGCATGCAAATGCCATGTGATGATTTCTACACCAAACAAGACAACTATACAGTACTGAATCATAAAAAAGATCAAGACACACTAAATAATCTTTATTTGATCTTTAAATCATTTTTCAAATTATTTCTACACTCAAAATAAGCCTATAAATGTCTCTGAAACAATAACCAATTTTACAGAAGCAAAATATTAAACACATTGCATAAATGGATAGCATTATTTCTCCTGATTCCAATGATATAAAATTTGCAAAATTTGAACGTGCGGACAAAATTTATGAATTTTGCAAGTTTGAACAACTAATAGATCTAATTTCTGTTTTTAAAACTAAACTCAGGCCACGCGGCGTGTTCTGATTGGCCCATACCGGTTCGGCTGGATCGATCAACATGGGCCGCACGATCTAAGTGATAACGAACGGCCAGATCTAAAACGTACCCCTTCGATAAGTGATCTATTCCTATGCGCTGGATCTAGATCCGACGGTTGCCAAGCAAGCGACCATGGATGGGCGGCGCCGCGGCGGCGGCGCTCTGTCAGTGGTGTTCCGGCGGCTACGGAGGGGGATGGGGTTAGCAGAGGTGCTTACCGGACTCGCAAGGTCGCGCTGACGCTCAACTACTTGCTGGCGTGGGCGAGGGCGTGTTGTGGAGGTCACTGGGGCTCGTCGGAGTTGCGGGCGACGTCGGGTTCCTGCAGACGACGACGTTGCCGACGATGTGGACCGCCCTAACATAAACCAAAGGTGTCAGGGTGTGCACAACAATCTGGCGATCAAGAGATGGTCGGAGAGAAGGCAAGGGGTGGTCGGGTTTTACCTAAATCGTTCATCGGAGTTAGACGACGGCTCTGTCGCTTGCTGAGGTGGTCGAGGACGGCGACCTGGGTCATGCGCGGGCAAAACAAAGGCATTAGGAGAAGCACAGAGACATGTCGAACTCGACAGGGTCAAGCTAAAGGCGAGGGGCGCTCGGAACTCACCGGAATTAGTCGCCGGAGTTGGTTCTGTCTGCGACAATGCAACGCGAAATAGAGGCAGCCTGGTGGCGGAGAAAGCGAGTGGTGTGAGGGGAAATGGCCGCGGTGGGGAGGGGATTAAGTAGCCAGAGCAGGGAACGAGATTACGCACGCATTCATCGCCATTTATGCAAATTGAAATCGTGGCAGTGAAGAGAGGAAGAAACGACGAAGGCCTGGTCGTGGGCGGGGTTTGGGGACGACGAGCTGACCTGGCGCCGGGTCCACTTGACAGCGAGGGAGGGGGTGTGTATGCAGGTGAGAAAGAGAGGGAAATGGAACGGGTGGGCTTCGCGGGCTACAACTGTTGTTGGGCTGAAAGAGTGGCGCCGACCCTTTTTCTATTCTTTAACTCTTTTCTTTTTTTGTTTCAATTTCTAGGAATCAAATTCAAATGAGTTTTAAACCAAGTTGAATTCAAATTTATTCTGTATTTTTGTAGAGTGAAAATTTTACATATTTGGTTGTAGAACAATGTTGTACTCTTTAAAATAATTTGGTGCTTTAGAATTTTAAAATAACCAATGTTTTACCCATTGCTTAATAAATACAAAGAAATGGTTTTAAGTTTGTTTCTTTGTTTTGAAATCTTTGTCCAATCTTGGAATTTATCAAACAAACCCAAGAGCAAAACATCTTTGGTTCAAAACAAATAATCTCTCATTAGAGAGTAGCATTGGATCAATGCCTTGCTTACATAAAATAATAGGCATACAAAATGCTCCTGTTTTACAATGACTTTGAAAATGATCCTAAAATGATTATGAATGCATGGATGATATGAAAACTTTGAAAACATGATTTTAGGGATGTTACAAATCTAACCCCCTTAAGGTGAATCTCGCCCTCGAGATTCGAATTGGCTAGCAAATAGGTGAGGGTGGTCTTTCCGAAGATCATCTTCTCTTTTCCATGTTGCTTCTTCTTTGGAATGATGGTTCCATTGAACTTTGCAGAATTTGATAGTCTAGTCCGAGTAACTCTTTCTGCAGTCTCAAGAATCTTGATGGGTTTTTCCTCATAAGTGAGATCACTTTCCAATTGGACCTCCTCCAAAGGTATAGTATCCTTCAAAGAAGTCTCTTCCATCTCTGGATGGCATTTCTTTAACTGACTCACATGAAACACATTGTGAACTGCTGACAATGATTCTGGCAATTCAATCTCATAAGCTACTTCTCCTTTACGACTCAGAATCTTGAATGGCCCAACATATCTTGGGGCCAATTTTCCTTTGACACCAAATCTCTTCACTCCACGAAGTGGTGACACTCTAAGATAAGCTCTATCACCCACTTCATAGGTGACCTCTCTACGCTTAGGATCTGCGTAGCTCTTCTGTTGGGATTGTGCTATCTTCAATCTGTCCTTTACTAGCTTGACTTTCTCTTCAGCCTCCTTGATTAGTTCTGGTCCGAACAAATTTCTTTCTCCCACACCATTCCATAGCAATGGGGTGGTACACTTTCTCCCATAGAGAAATTCAAATGGTGCCATCTCAATACTGGCTTGATAGCTGTTATGGTAAGATAACTCTGCGTAAGGCAGACTTTCATCCCAACTAGCTCCATAGTCTAGGGCACATGCCCTCAACATATCTTCTAGAATCTGGTTGGTCCTTTCTGTCTGACCATCAGTTTGAGGATGAAAAGCTGTGCTGAATTCCAATCTTGTTCCCAATGACTCATGTAGTTGCCTCCAAAAATGAGAAGTGAATTGGGTTCCCCTATCAGACACAATACTCTTTGGTACTCCATGCAGACACACAATCCTATTCATATAGATCTTGGCCAACTTAGCACTTGTGTAGGTTGTCTTCACGGGTATGAAATGAGCCACTTAGTGAGACGATCCACTACTACCCAAATAGAATCATATCCTGACCTGGTCCTTGGAAATCTGGTGATGAAATCCATGCCAATCTTGTCCCACTTCCAATCAGGAATAGGTAGTGGTTGTAGCAATCCTGCTGGCTTCTGATGTTCCGCTTTCACCCTACTACATACATCACACAAAGCAATATGTTCGGCAATGTCCTTCTTGAGATTATTCCACCAAAATCTTTCCTTCATATCCATGTACATTTTGGTGTTACCCGAATGAATGGAATATGGTGAGTTGTGTGCTTCTTGTAAAATCAGTTTCCGAAGCTCTGGATCTTGCGGAACGCAGATACGTTTTCCATACCATAAAGTACCCTGTTCGTCTTCATGGAATCCTCTGGCTTTTCCCTTGCCAATCTTTTCCTTAATCTCTTCTATTTCCTTGTCTGTCTTTTGGGCTTCCTTGATCTTTTCCAACAATGTGGGTTGAACATCCAATGATATGAGATGTCCCTCAGGCACAATCTCCAATCTAAGGTCTCTAAATTAGGCACACAGATCATCTAGAAACTCTCCCTAAGTGAGGCCATTCACAAATACCTTACGGATTAGAGCATCCGCTACAACATTTGCTTTACCGGGGTGGTATTGCAAACTCAAGTCATAGTCCTTGATGAGTTCTATCCATCTTCTTTGTCTCATGTTGATTTCTTTCTGGGTGAAGATATACTTCAAACTTTTGTGATATGTGAACACTTCACATCGTTTTCCCAAAAGATAGTGTCTCCATGTTTTGAGTGCATGGACAACAGAGGCTAACTCCAAATCATGAGTAGGGTAGTTTACATCATGAGTTTTGAGTTGTCTCGAGGCATAAGCCACAACTTTCCCTTCTTGCATTAGAACTGCACCTAATCCATGATGAGATGCATCATAATACACTTAGAAATCTTTCTCCAAATCATAGGACATGGTCTTGTCACTAGTCTCTTCTTCAACTCTTGGCTGAGTTCACATCCTTCATCCAAGCAAATTTCTTGTCTTTCTTTAGTAACTCCGTCATTGGCTTAGCTACCTTGGAGAAATTCTCTATGAATCTTCTAGTATCCCTGCCAAGGAAACTACGAACCTCTTTTCTTGACTTAGGAGATTCCCACTCGATTGGTGACACTTTGGGATCAACTGCTACACCATCTCCTGACACAACGTGTCCAAGAAATCCAACTTCATTCAACCAGAATTCACACTTGCTGAATTTTGCATACAACTTATGCTCTCTAAGCTTCTCAAGTATCAAACGCAAATGTCCTTCATGCTCCTCTTTGCTCTTGGAGTACATCAAAATGTCATCGATGAAAACGACAACAAACTTGTCAAGGAACTCCATGAACACCTTGTTCATCACATTCATGAAGTAAGCTGGTGCATTGGTCAAACCAAATGGCATTACAGTATACTCATACAATCCATACCTAGTGGTGAAAGTTGTCTTAGGTATGTCTTGTTCCCTTATCTTCAGCTGAAAATAACCTGACCAGAGATCAATCTTTGAGAATACACAGGCTCCTTCTAACTGATCAAACAAGTTATAAATTCTAGGCAAAGGATATTTGTTCTTGATTGTCACCTCATTGAGTGAACGATATCTATGCATAACCTTTTACTTCTATCTTTATTTTCCACAAACAAGACTGGTGCTCCCCAAGATGAAGAACTTGGTTGAATAAATCCTTTCTGCAACTGTTCTCCAAGTTGTTTCTTGAGTTCTTTCAGCTCATCAACTGACATCTTGTAAGGTCTCTTTGCTATAAGTCCTGATCCTGGAAGCAAGTCAATCAGAAATTCCACATCTCTATCTGGTGGCATTCCCGGCAATTCTTCCGGAAACACATCCGGATATTCTCTCACAATTGGCACACTGTCTATGCTAACCCCCTTAAGAGAATTTAGCTTACTCCCTTATGATTCAAAGTTAGTCTTGAATATAATCCTTTTATTATCCGGGGTTGTGAGTGTGACAGTATGATTGGCATAATCTAGCACTCCCTTGTGCTTAGTCATCCAGTCCATTCCCAAAATGACATCCAATCCTTGGGAATTTAGGATTATCAGATTAACGGGAAACTTATACTTCCCAAACTCTATGACTAGGTCATGACATCCTGAGTTCACTATCATTTCTTTACCAGGAGAACTTAATTTTATAGGACACCCAATGGTTTCAACTAGAAGTTCATTTCTTTCAACAAATGCTCTTGATATGAATGAATGCGATGCGCCAGTATCAAAAAGAACAAGTGCTGGAACAGAATTGAGTTTGAACTTACCAGCCACAGCATCAGGTTCCTCATATATCTCTTCCACATTGATGTGGTTCACCTGTCCCTTCTGGAAAGGGTTGGGCTTGTTGGGTCCTTCAACTTTATTTTCTGGGCATTCATTTGCATAATGCCCCATCTTCTTACACTTGAAGCATTCAACCTGACTGAGATCCTTTTTGACAGGCTGGCTTCCACTACCACTTCCACTTCCATTGTGGTGGATCTTGTATCCACCCTTGTGGTTCTTGTACTTGTCATTGTCATGACTACGGTGATGCTTGTTGTCATGATGGAGGTTGTGGTTGTGGTGGTTGTTGTACTTTCCATGCTTGTGGGATCCAGAACTCCCACTATCATCATAATGGGAACGCTTGTGAGACGATCCCGAGCTATGCTTGTCAGAGATGTGGTTCCTCTTTCTGTTTTCAACCTGTTTCATCTTGTTCTCCAAGATGGTAGCCTTGTCACAAAGGGATTGGTAGGTGGGAACATAGGCCACAGATAATTGCAGATTCAGTCCATCGTTCAGTCCTTCGAGGAACTTCTCTTTCCTATTGGCATCAGTATCAACTTCATCCGGTGCATAACTGTCACATCCCAAGATTTTCCAAATCTTGTAATGTGAAAAATAAATGAATAAAATAAAACTTTGTTGATTTTCAGGGTGAGAAGAAACTTTTTGAATCCAATTAGAAACTTTCAAACTTATTTGGATCAAATAAAATCCTAAAGGGATTTAAAAAGATAAACATTTAATAAAGGAAAATAAAAATATTTGAAATTACTATTTTGGATCTTTTAATAAAAAGATTTTGGTTTTCAAATGAAAAGGAAGAAATTTAAATAAGGAATATTTTATAAGCCAAATTAAAACTTGGACAAACCTTTGAAATAAAATATTTCTATTTGATAAAAATAGTAAAGATTTAAATAAAATAATAAGGATTTAATATCCAAGTTTATTAAAAATAAAGGTTTTACTATTTTATTTAAACATCAAAACTTGTTTAATTATTTTAAATAAGTTTTCCAAGTATTTTATATTATTAAATTAAACCTACTAAAGTGTTTTGGTTTTGATAATATTTAGGTTTCAAATGGAGATTTTAAATAAAACAAGTCCTATTTGATTTAATAACTAAGGTCCATTTTATTTAATTAATAAATGGATCCTAAAAAGAATTAAAATATTATTTTGGTCTTAGACTTTGGTTTATGTTGTTAAACAGAACCAAATTCAATTGCAAAGTTTGATGATTGTTGAATTGTTTTGAATTGTTGATTGATTTGTTTGATTGAAATTCAAAACAGGAAATTCAAACAGAAAAAGGAAAAACAATTAGAAAGAAAAAAAAGAGAACCAGACCTGACCCAACTAAGCAGGCCCAGCAGCCCATTTCAGCCCAGCAACCTCTCCCCACGCGTGAATCGTTTTTCACCTGAACCCGCACCCGCAGAGCGACTGACCAGTGGACCCTTTCCCCTCACACCCTTTCTCGCTGACAGCAAGGTCCCACCTCCCATGTTCGTCGTTTCCACCACTGACCACGCCGTTTCCTGCCGCTGAATGCTCGCGTTAATTCGCCGCAGTGATTCCGCTCTGCAAATGCATCCTTTTAATCGCCTGCGCCTTCTCCTCCTTTCCCCTCAAACACCGTTGCACGAGAGCCACCAGGCTGCCCTTAATCGAAGTCGCACCGCCACTGCTCCGACCACCGTCCCCAGCCAATTCCGGCAACTATACGCCACCCCTTGCCTCCCCAAGCACACGGGCACATTCCCCGGACCTAGGCGCTTATCCCTGTGCCTTCCATTCACCTGCGGGCGCCCCAGAACCTCGGCTTCGACAAACTCTGAGCACCACCGCGTCTGCTACTTTCTCTGGCGATGTCCCCTGGTAAGCACAGACCGCCCCACGCCCTCTCGTTCATGCTCCTACACTCACCACACTCGGCTGCATATAACCGTGTCCTCATTTTGCCTCGGAGTGAACCACAGCGTCGCCCCCGACAACGACCAGAGCCGCCCGACGTCGTCCCCCACTCCGACGAGAAATCCCGCTAGAACCAGAACGCCCCTCGACGAGCTGACCGTACCTTGAGCATCGCCACGATCCCCTGAGCACGGTGAGACATTCCTCTGCCTTCTTTGCTTCCTGTAACCGCCGTTAGCTCATCGTCCGACCGTGCGCCGCCGCTCATGTTTGGTCAAGCCAACCAGCACCATTAGATTTCCATCTGGCGGCCACGATAGATTCATTTAACGAAAAGGTACGGGCTCGTCTAAGCTGCGCGATCTATTTAGATCTAACGCACCGCATCAGTCGATCCACCCGAACCGGTATCGACCAGTAGAAACGTGATGCGTGGCCAGTCTTTGTTTAAAAACAGAAATTGAAATCAGATTTAGATGCAAATTTGAAAACCTTGTAACTTTTGATCCACACGTCCAAAATTTGCAAACTTTATATCAATGGAATCAGTGGAACAAGCCCTAGACAACCATGCATTTTTTTTAGTAAAAAATTTCTGTTAGAGTGTTTGTTTTTGCAGAAACATTTGTATGCTTGTTTAGGTTATAAAAATTATTCCAAAATGATTTTGAGGTTGAAATCTTTGAAAATTGGTTTTTTGTGAACCTACTGACCCTAGGAACCAACCCATGGATTTAAAATGTATTTGGTGAAGATTAGGATTGAATAGTTGAATTAGCCCATTTCTAGTCAAATAAAAATATTGATTTGCTATGAAAATGTTTTTGGAAGTAAAAACTTTGGGAAAATAATTTGATTCAAAACTACTGACCCTAAACACCAGGTTTTGATAATTAACAACTTATTTGGTGAACAACATAAAGTTTTTGCTTTGATAAAAACATTTTCCACCACATAAAATAATGATTGGATTTAAAAATGGTTTATAGACAAAACCCTTTTGCAAATGACTTTGCCACTTTAGAAAATGACCACCTTGAACCTTGCATTGTTTAGAGCCTAGTAGAAACCACCTTTGCAAATAAAAATACTTTTGCATGCTTGCATGCATGACTTAGTTTCTATGATTTTATGTGTGATGTTTTGTTTGTTTGATTATTGGTTGGAATGCTAGTTGAATTTGTGTTTGCTTGATTGATTTGTAGTGAAGTTAGAAAAGTGTGAAACTAGAAAGATCAAGAAGTGAACCAACATTCCCTACCAAAAAGGCAAGTGACACTATCATCTATAGTCCTACTATTTTCATTATACTTAGTGGATTTTGAAACATGCATGAAAAGAATTTCTATACTTATGCTATGCTAAATCCTAATAGGATACCTTATATATTCCTTAGTGGAAACAATGTAGTTGTAAAATGCTTAGCCATGCTACTTATTTTGAGAAGAGACACATGTTGAGATTTTACAAAGATGAGAAAAGACTTGTGTTTTATATAATAAAACAAGTACTCAATGAACCACCTGGGTGGACAAGGATACTCAAGTTTTGGACAAGGTGGCAACAAAAGGAACCATGTCGATGGCAATCTCTTTGTGTTGTGCACCAAAAGAAAACCACCCAGGGACTTAGAGATTGAACATGTTTCTCCAACTGTGGCTTTCGTGTACAGCCACATGCTACATATGGCTCTGGCTTAGTCAACTACATTGGGAAGACCCATGCATTGTCTTCAGGTTACTAAAAATGAGGGAACTTGAAACCCTACATGGGTGACTGAAGACAAGCTAGCAATGGTGTATGGGAGGACCCTTTGGAAAGACTTCGTCACATTCTCAATCTGCCAGTACTCCATCTTGGTGAGTACTTATCCAGCGGCCACTGGTGGCAACAAGATGAGATTGTGTCATGTGGGTAAAGTGTACAACTTCTGCAGAAGATAATAAAATCTAAGTACTTAGCCGTGTCCCCGGTTATGGACAATACTGAGCAACTAAAGCTTGAAGCTATGGGAAATATCGACATTCCAATTTCTAAAAGAAAAACTTTAAAGTGACAACAAACGACTTGAAGCACTTGGGGATTTACCAAGGAGCTCAAGAGACTTTGATAAAAACTTGATGCACTTGGGGATTTACCAAGGAGCTCAAGAGATTTTGATAAAAACTTGAAGTACTTGGGGTGTACCAAGGAGCTCAAGAGATTTTTAACAAAGACTTGAAACACTTGGGGTTTTACCAAGAAGTTCAGAAACATTTGACAAAAGAACAAAACCATTTTTAAAAGATAGGATAACTTATTGCTTTCTGCAAATGAGCCTCAAACTCTACTTAGCCAAATATGCATGTAATGATAGGATCCACTTATATTCAACATAGTAGTGAAACTTGCCAATACAATTCAAATGTATTGACCCTTGTGGCTGTAACTTGTAATGTTGCAGGTTTAATTGATTTTAGTGAAGATTGATTGATTAGGATTACAAAGTCTACAACCAACATGTTTGCCTGTGGCACTTTGAAGATGAAGGACCCCATGCTTATAGATATTCTACTACAATGTACTGTAATAGCCAAATGAGCTATGTAAGATGTAAAAAAAATTATGTTATTCCTGGTTATAAAGTTATATTATGACCTTTGTTCCTTGATATTACATCTTAACTGTGGATGCTAGCTATTGATCCAGGGACTAGCATTGTAAACATAGGGATCTCTACCTTATTAAAGGTTGGGACCTCTTACAATAATGCGCCAGATTGTTGAACTCCTCAATATATTCAGCCACGCTGCGGTGGCGCTGCTTCAGGTTATGGAACTCCTTCTTCTTTAAACTCATCACTCCGGATGAGATGTGAGCTGTACGGAAACCATCTTCAAAGATAGCCCATGTCACATCCTCAATGGGAGTGGTGATCTGGAAGTTATCCCACCAAGTAGCTGCTGGTCCTTCCAATAAGTGTGCTACAAACCTGACTTTCTCCTCGTCGGTACAGCTGACAGTCACCAAATCCTTGTTCACTGCACGTAGCCAATCATTGGACACCATGGGATCAGTAGTTCCTGAGAACTTTGCAGGCCTCAGTCTTAAGAATCTGGTGAGCATGTCAAATCCTGGTGGATTGTTCTGATTGTTGTTGTTGTTATTGTTGTTGTTGTTATTCTGATTCTGCATGAAAGTGGTCATCATCTGCATTAGCTGTGCATGTGCTGTCATCAGCTGGTGCATCTCAGGGGTGACATTGTTGTTGTTCGGGTTGCGGTTGGCACGTCGAGGAGGCATCTGTGGTTTTCAATAAGGATAAGAATGAGATACCCATAGATGCTTAACATGCACAATACATCACATAGACAATCACCAAACAAGCATCAAAATAACATAAAGTTCAACGACATAAACAACAAGTTTGAAAAGCAAACACACCAATAGCAAGCCATCCACATGTTGGATGGTCATTGCGACTCAATAATCATAAGCAAGGTAAATGATAAATAAATGAGTAGTCATCACTACTCCTCTGCATCAACCTCCTCATCAACAAGTGTAAGACCTGCATTCTCCATAGCGGTCTTGTATTCCTCGACATTGGTAGTCAAGGCCTCTACCTTGGCTTTGAGAGCCCTCTTCTATGAACGAAGTCTCTCAATCACACCTTGCTGATGCTCGAGCTCGAAGTCCTTGGCCTCTAGTTCTGCATTCATCTCTCGAATCCTCTTGTTCCTATCTTGGACTCTCTTCTCTTGGCTCTTGAACTTCCTGTCCTGGCTCTCAAACTTAGCCTCCATTTCCTTGACTATCTCGTCTTGCTCCACGAAGAGCTTGTCCTTCTCACAAAGCTGCACCTGGAGCTTGTCATTGCTAAGCATGACGTTGGTCCTATCAGTATCTAGGTGCCTAAGTAGAACCTCTAGGTCCTGAAGGTACAGACGAATCGGCTCTGTCGTCTCTCTTGCAGCATCCTCGAACTCAATAGCCTCACCATCCTCATCGCGTCTTCCGAAGGCGTGGAAGTGAGTACCTCTAAGATCCCTGGAGTGCCTCCCTAACAGACGCCCAAGTAAATCCTGCATGTACCTCTAAGCCTCTCTCTTTGTCGTCATGCATTAGCTTGAAGGTGATAGCCTCATATGGCTGGCGGTCAAGGCGTCTGGTGGTAACTTTGAAGCCCCAAAGGTCCTTCCTCTCAAACTTGGTGAGGGGAAGCATCATGATGCTAGGTAGCGGAAGATTGAGCACACTAGTGAGCTTGATAAGACGAGTGCCAAAACAAGTTCCCTTGAACTCTTCAGCCGTGCTGATAGTAACATTAGGCATCTATTTATAAGATAGAGAAAAGTTAGAATCAACTTCAATAGAGATAATTCACAAGACAAGGGACCACATGCATATCTTTGGCATTCAAACACACAAGTCATGGCATACATAATCCATTACAATCATTCAAGGTTCAAACCTAACTTAGACAAAAAAAATGGAAATAAAACGATAAGTGTGGTGGTCCAACTAACGAAGTACATTACAATCCCATCTCACTTGCCAAGTTGGATAACAGGGCATCCCTACAGTCTATGATAGAGATGAGAAAGAAGATTAGAAAAGTTTACGAGAAGAATAAGACAAGTGTGGAAATTGTTGAAAAAATTTCCTTAGTGGTTTCTAATCCAATCCTAGGGTTATAATCCTATAGGAAACACGGTGCTATCATACCATCTGTAAGATCCCTCCCTTATAAAGGTAAGGACCCCTGTGATTGCAATGCTAGTCCCTGGATCAAATGCTAGCATCCACAGTTTAAGATGAAGTACACAAAAACAAAGGTCATTATTACATCGTCATTCCAGAGATAACATAGACTTTTACAACTCCATGGATATAGGCCTAATACAAGAGTTTAATCATAACAATATAAATAAAGTCTTCATCTTCATGTGCCACATGCAAGCATGTTGAGTGTATACTCATAACCCCTAATCATCATCAGAATAACCTGCAACATCACAAGTTACAACCACAGTGGGTCAATACATTGGAATAGTATTGGCAAGTGATATCTTAGTAAAATATTAACATATAGTTACTACATGAATTTGGCTAAGTGTAGCTTAGGCTTGCTTTGCTCAAAATAGGTTTTACCTATTAGTTGAAAACACTAAGTTTTTCTTTGACAAAAATTTCCCAAGGAACCACCAATAGAAATTGGTGAACCTTCACCCTTGTTCAACCACAAGTTTTAACTTAGAAAATTGGGATGAGAATATTCTTGATAGCTTCCATGTCTTGATGCTCAAATTGTCCAATACCAGGGACATGGCTAAGTACTTAGATTCTTCCATCTGCTGAGGTTGTGCACTTTCCCCACAAGACTTGATTTTCACCAAGACAGGACCTTTCAGAAGCCTTCCCTTAGACCAAATGGACGCGTTCCAACCTATCATCCCACTACCACCAACTGTCCAAATGGCTAAGTTATGGCAACCTATGTGATCCAGGCAGAGCCCATAATGCCATGTGGCTGCACTAGAAGCTTATTAACATTTGGCATCTCAAACCCCTTTGTTCCTGGGTGGCTTTCCACAAGTGAGATACACAAGGTAAAACATAGAAATGGGCCTTGTGTAACCACTCAACATAAACCATTCTTTCCATTCCACCTAGGTGTTTCATTCACTTAGTTGTTTTATTAAGCAAAAACATAAGTCAAAGACTTAGAAATATTTCCCATAGCATGAATATATAATCCACCCTTGGTTTCTACTAGCTAGGCTAAGCATGGCAATAGCAAGTATCTTAACTTAGAGGAAATTCTAACAATTCTACAACTACTAGGATTTCCCAAGCATAGCATATTGATACTTAGCAAAATAATCATGCAAGCCCTATACAAAAATATTTCTAATGCATAGGTAAAAATATTGGGATAGAAACATGAAGCACCACTTGCCTTGGTAGTTTGGGTAGTAGCAACAATCTTCACAACCACAATCACTACTAGCACCAAAATCTACACATAAAATAATGGCACCAAATTCACATATCAAAAATATACAAGCAAAAAAATATATGAATGCATGCAAATGCCATGTGATTATTTTCTACACCAAACAAGACAAGTATATAGTACTGAATCATAAACAAGACCAAGACACACTAAATAATCTTTATTTGATCTTTAAATCATTTTTCAAATTATTTCTACACTCAAAATAAGCCTATAAATGTCTCTGCAAAAATAACCAATTTTACAGAGGCAAAACATTAAACACATTGCATAAATGGATAGCATTATTTCTCCTGATTCCAACGATATAAAATTTGCAAAATTTGAACGCGTGGATCAAAAGTTATGAATTTTGCAAGTTTGAACAACTAATAGATCTAATTTCTGTTTTTAAAACTAAACTCAGGCCACGGGCGTGTTCTGATTGGCCCGTACCGGTTCGTCCGGATCGATCAACGTCGGCCGCACGATCTAAGTGATAACGCACGGCCAGATCTAAAATGTACCCCTTCGATAAGTGATCTATTCCTATGCGCTGGATCTAGATCCGACGGTTGCCAAGGAAGCGACCATGGATGGGCAGCTCCAGCGACGGTGGCGTGGCGGCGGCGCTCTGTCAGTGGTGTTTCGGCGGCTACGGAGGGGGCTGGGGTTAGCAGAGGTGCTTACCGGACTCGCAAGGTTGCGCTGATGCTCAACTACTTGTTGGCGTGGGCGGGGGCGTGTTGTGGAGGTCACTGGGGCTCGTCGGAGTTGCGGGCGATGTCGGGTTCCTGCAGACGACGACGTTGCCGACGATGTGGACCGCCCTAACACAAACCAAAGGCGTCAGGGTGTGCACAACAATCTGGCGATCAAGATAGGGTCAGAGAGAAGGCAAGGGGTGGTTGGGTTTTACCTAAATCGTTCATCGGAGTTAGACGGCGGCTATGTCGGTTGCTGAGGTGGTCGAGGACGGCGACCTGGGTCATGCGCGGGCAAACCAAAGGCATTAGGAGAAGCACAGAGACATGTCGAACTCGACAGGGTCAAGCTGAAGGCGAGGGGCGCTCGGAACTCACCGGAATTAGTCGCCGGAGCTGGTTCTGTCTGTGGCGATGCAACGCGAAATAGAGGCAACCTGGTGGCGGAGAGAGCGAGTGGTGTGAGGGTAAATGGCCGCGGTTGGGAGGGGATTAAGTAGCGAGAGAAGGGGCGGAGATTACGCACGCATTCATCATCATTTACTCAAATTGAAATCGCGGCAGTGAAGGGAGGAAGAAACGGCGAAGGCCTGGTCATGGGCGGGGTTTGGGGACGACGAGCTGACCTGGCGCTGGGTCCACTTGACAGTGAGGGAGGGGGTGTGTATGCGGGTGAGAAAGAGAGGGAAATGGCCCGGGTGGGCTTCACGGGTTGCAACTGCTGTTGGGCTGAAAGAGTGGAGCCGGCCCTTTTTCTATTCTTTAACTCTTTTATTTTTCGTTTTGAATTTCCAGGAATCAAATTCAAATGAGTTTTAAACCAAGTTGAATTCAAATTTATTCTGGATTTTTGCAGAGTGAAAATTGTACACATTTGGTTGCAGAACAATGTTGTACTCGTTAAAATAATTTGGCACTTTAGAATTTTAAAATAACCAATGTTTTACCCATTGCTTAATAAAGACAAAGAAATGGTTTTAAGTTTGTTTCTTTGTTTTGAAATCTTTGTCCAAGATTGGAATTTATCAAACAAACCCAGGAGCAAAACATCTTTGGTTCAAAACAAATAATCTCTCATTAGAGAGTAGCATTGGATCAATGCCTTGCTTACATAAAATAATAGGCATACAAAATGCTCCTGATTTGCAATGACTTTGAAAATGATCCTAAAATGATTATGAATGCATGGATGATATGCAAACTTTGAAAACATGATTTTAGGGATGTTACATATTGATTCTATCATGTCTGTGTTGTTTGTGATCTTGCATGCTCTTCGTTTCTAGTAGCTATCTTGCATGATTATGGCCATCGTTGCTCTCTTAGTTGGTAACTCCCAGTCTTTTGCTAGCCTCCACTTTTACTGAGTATGAGCTCTACTCGTGCATTCCAACTCCCAAGAAACCAAGTTATTCCAAAGAGTCCACTATAAATTCCTATGCATGGTGTGTTACACCATTCCAAGTATATTCATGTGTTTATTTAACTTCCAAATTAAACTTGTTCTGTGAAAATTAGTGATTAAAGCTCTCACAAACTTGATGGCACACTTTATTTTCTTGCACTTAATAAACTTGAACCATTGTGCCCATCTATCTTGCTTATATGCTTGCAAATTATAAGTTGGGAGTTAGCAGAACCATGCTGCCATGGGGAACGCTTTCAACACTTGTACATATCTATCCAGTTGATATCATGATATTTGGTTTATGGATGTTGGCGGTGTGAAATAAAGGGGAGCTTGTAAGTCCATGGATTATTGTATATGTGTTAGAGAAACGCCTGGGGGGATAGCCTAAGCCATGCCTAATCATGATGGAAACTTGCAGCATAACCATAGTGAGCAATCTATGAAGCATCTTCAAAAAAGAGAAAAAAAAGAGAAAAGAAAAAAAGCAACATGCTCATGGTAAATAAAAGATCGCTGAGATGCTCATTGTCTGTTGCCTTGTCATTTTGATATGGCATAGCTCCTGTGTCATGGGGCAAGGGGTACCCCATTGGCGGTTCTCTATGATACACATATACTTACAATGACAAGAACTTGCTTGTGACTAAAGTTGAGTAGCATGAGGAACGACCCTCGTACTCAAGGGACATGAGATTTTTAACTTATGATCTATAAAGCATATACCTCATATATGTCTCACTTTAACCTTAATCACTTCAAGATGCTTATGATAGGGGCAATGAGAGATCAAAGATAATAAGTACCATAATTTTTGGAAGCTCTTTACGAAACTTGAAATCCCTCCTTCCCTCTGTGAAGGTCCTTTCTTTTTTACTTTTATGTTGAGTCTCCATCTTCTATCTTTATGCACCAATTAAGAGAGCATAGTTGTCATTCTTAGTTCAACGTGCATTGTCCCAAAACTTGTTGATTGATTCATAACTTTGATATTACTTGTTCTTAAATTATTTGTATCTAGTCACCCTTATGAACTTTGAAGGTGTCCTATGCATTTATGTTTTGCTATTCCATGAGGGACAAGCTGAATACCACTCATGCTATGTTTTCTATATGTGAAACAAACAAATGTCTTTCAATGCATTGTTATTCATGATATTTTGTTTGTACCCTTTCATGTTACAACTTAGTTGCTTTGTCTTATTGTTAGAACTACATCTTTCATGCTCATGTTTAGAGTACTATGATCCCAGTTATCAATGTTTTACAATATTTTGATGAAGATTGTGATGGTGCATGTCACCTCAAAAATTATTCTTTTTATCACTTACCTACTCGAGGACGAGAAGGAGTTAAGCTTGGAGATGCTTGATACATCGTAAACGTATCTATAATTTTTTATTCTCCATGCTTATTTTGTATCATCTTATGTTTTGTCTACACTTTGAGGCATTTTTATAAATTTTCTAGAACTAACCTATTAACAAGATGCCGTAGTGCCAGTTGCCTGTTTTCTGTTGTTTTTGGTTTCAGAAAAGCTAGTAAAAAAATATTCTCAGAATTGGACGGAACAAAAGCCGAAGTCAATATTTTATCGGAGCAAAGACGGAGTCCAGAGGAGGGACGAAGGGGCGCAACAGGGCGGCCACACCACCCCTTGGCACGGGTCCACCCTAGGTCGAGCCAGGGCATGGTGTGGGTCCCCTAGCCCTCAAACGACCTTGCCCCTTCGCCTATATAAACACCCCGAAGCAGAAACCCTAAGCACCCAACCAGAAATCCATGAAAGAGTTCGTAGCCACCGCCACCATCGTCCCTAAATCGGGGGTGCAAGCTCTACCGCACTGCCGGAGGAGAGATCATCCCGGAGGCCTTCTTCATCACCATGCCAGCCTCCGGAGTGACGCATGTTCACCCTTGGACTACGGGTCCATACAGTATCTAGATGGTTGTTTCTCCTCCTTCATGCTATCATGTTTAGATCTTGTGAGCTCCGTTCATGATCAATATCATCTATTTGTAATGCTACATGTTGTGTTTGCGGGGATCCGATGGATATTGAGTACTATTTCAGATTGATTATTGATTCTATCATGTCTATGTTATTTGTGATCTTGCATGCTCTCCGTTGCTAGTAGATACTTTGGCCAAGTAGATGCTTGTAACTCCAAGAGGGAGTATTTATGCTCGATAGTAGGTTCATGCCTCTAGTAATCTGGCAAAGTGGCAGAAATCTCTAAGGTTGTACATGTGCTATTGCTACTAGGGAGAAAACAACAATCCTTTGTCCAAGGGCAATTGTATTGTTTACTTTACACACTTTGTTTAATGCAATTATCTGTTGCTTGCAACTTAATACTGGAAGGGGTTCGGATGATAACCTGAAGGTGGATTATTAGTCATAGATGCAGTTGGATTACGGTCTATGTATCATGTTGTAATGCTTAAACAAATCTCGTAGAGATCAAGATGTCTAGTATATGCATTGTTATGCATTCTCAATCTGTCAATCGCCCCGCTGTAATTTGTTCACCCAACATGTTATTTATCTTATGGAGAACACCTCTAGTGAACTGTGGACCCCGGTCAATTCCTTACCATTGATATACCATCTAATTTTTACCTTCTGCAATTACTACAAGCAATTACTATCTTCCACACTATACATTTAATCCTTTGTTTTCAGCAAACCGGTGAGATTGACAACCTCACTGTAAGTTGGGGCAAAGTATTGTGGTTGTGTTGTGCAGGTTACAAGTTGCTAGCAACACCTTGGAGTTTTTTCCTTACTCCTACTGGTTCGATAACCTTGGTTTCATAACTAAAGGAAACTTGCTGTTGTGCTCATCATACCTTCCTCTTGGGGTTCCTGTAACATCCCAGCATTAGAGCTTAGAAATAAGCTGAACCCAGATGTGTGCATTGCATTCATGCATAGAAAATCCGAATAATTTTCGCGCTTTTGAACAAAACTTGTCTAAGTGATTGAAGTATCTCTTAACTTGATGGAATTGAAGTAAATCATCAAGTTGATCGATAAGTTTCAATATGACCTTTAAAACCTTATTTTGGGAAAAGAAGATTTGATCTAAGGGTAGATCAAATGTAACAAAATTAAATCATAATACATTGCTTAATGATTAATATCTGATCCTTAAGTGATCATTCCATAGTATTCATTACAATAACCCATGAATACCAAGCTATGAATATAATTCAAGTAACAAGAATGTAATAACTAACTCTTGACCTATTTTATCCTTATCTATTTCTACCATGAGGATCATGGTAATACTTCACCCTAACTCTTTAGTTATATGTAGTAGGAAGCAAACCAAGTCAAGGCCATTCACCACATATATTTATTTACATATCAATCCTTATCATCTCTACTAAATCTTATCCTAATATCTGTTGTGCATCAATGTTGAGTAATCAACTATTGATCTATCAAGTCTTAGCCTATAAATTCTTGATCTATCAACTCTTGTCTTTATCATAGCATTCATTTTAAATCCTTTAGAGAAATAAGTAAGAAGAGGTAGGTGGTAATGCTAGTTTTAGATATCATCTATAGGATGGGAGTGTTGGAAGAGAATAAGATCAATATGATAATTGATGGAGTTAACTCACTCCTGAATAGATAGAGGAGTTATCTAAAATAAAGATATATGTGGTAACAAAGAAGATTATAAGGATGAATATTGAAGTTAGTTACCAAGGAGTACTCCTATTGGATCAAGTAGGCATAGTCAATGAATAATATCTCTTAGACAACTAGCGATACTAAGAAGATAATTATAATACAACTGTAATGTTGTATTGATAAAGCCTTTATTAGCCAACTGGAAACCTAAGCCACAAATGACCAAAGGATTATAATGATCATGCTCAAGTCGCTAAGAATGAATGATTATATCATGTATAAGTGACATTGGTGGATAGAACATGATTAAACCCTAGTATAGATATGTTATTCTAGATGAGTCATGACAATTCGCAATGTTATAATGTGAAGTTGGAAAAGGAGATACTGGAGCCAAGTAGAGATAAGATATTATGAATAATATGATGCTAGAGAAGCATTAAGTTATTTAAGTAGTAACCTCTTAGAGAATACTGAACACTTGAAGAAAGCAGGATTTGATATATACATCTATTGAAGTAATATTAGTGATGGGTGATAAAGGAAGTGTATGAATGAAGTTAAAAGTAACTACTCATTGGATTGAAGGTTACCATTAGTAGTTTGATATAACCAAGTATAGATATGAGAAGATTATGAAAAGCTTCAGTGAAAATCTTCTGAGATTTATAAGTGAGATTATAGAGTAATTATGAAGTAAGAGAATAATCTGTCAAGTGGAATTAGATTCATTAGAAGCATTCTAGAGATGAGAATTATCTCTATGAGGAGATCATATAGAGCTTTAGTGTCAAGCTCATTGGATTTACAAATGGATTTAGAAGAAGAAAGTATTGATAAGGATATTCTTGTTAAGTAAGGCTCATCATGTTAACACATGATGATGGATGTGAAGTAGTGGTATATCTAGGAAAGGAATTCCTTAATTAGAAGTCAATACATATGAAGTATGGAAGATAGGAATTCTTAGTAAACACTCAAATATAATATCCATCTCATATGTTTGATGAATCACCCTATTTCCCCCAATGGCTTGTGGGAATAAAATCATATGTGCCTAGAAACTATAATTATCAACTCTAATTAAAATCATATGAATCACCCTATTTCCTATAGCAAATCACTTAAGCATACTTTGCCACTTCAAAACATTAAAATCATATGTGCCTAGAAACTATAATTATCAACTCTATATCTTAAGTCATCCTAGAGGACAACCCCACTATTGTATCTTGGATGGTGATACCATTCATGAACACAAGCATGAAGACAATATGACTTAACCATTAATTTATATCCATGCCTATAAAAGAATATGAGTATATTAAGTCATCTAAAAACTCATAGTAAATGTTTGTAATTCCAAACTCAAATTCTTATGCTAGACATAACAAAACATATACATTGTTATCACCTAAGCTTATGGGAATAATACTAACCATATTAATTCCTTAGAACTTTATGTATCATATAATAATGAAGGATCACCATATAAAAGTTTCCTTGAAAATCTATAAGTTAATCCTTTGTTACAGCAAACCGGTGAGCTTAACAACCTCACTGATTCGTTGGGACAAAGTCTTGAGTTTGTGTTGTGCAGGTTTCCACGTTGCTTGCAACACCTTTGAGATGTTTCCTTCCTCCTTCTGGTTCGATAACCTCGGTCTCTACCGAGGGAAACTTGTTGATGTGCTCATCACACCTTGCTCTTGGGGTTCCAACGAAGTGTCCCACGTCAACACTAGGTGCTGTTGGGCCACGCAGAGATAAAACAAAACTTTTTCCTCTAACGTGGTGATCCCAAGATCTAGCTGAGGTAGAAGGCCACGAGGCTTACCACTAGACGCGCAGCTGCGATTCATCGATGAAGCGCGCTTGATGCGATGCATTCCTCACGATCCGATCGTCTGGTGCTGATCGCAGACCCCCGCCGTATCCACACGCATAAGGAGGAGCACCGGCGGCAAACTGCTCAGGTCGACGATGGGACTGCTGTGAGCTAGGGTTTCCAACACATGGAATGACCTAACCGAACAACGATTAACCTTTCTAGGTTACGGTGCTCCACTATATATAGGGAGTGAACGTGGGCTCGCTGCGCGACCCATTCACTAAAGCCCATATAACACTAGTCACCATGAGTCCAACTCACTAACTCGGTCCTAATCCGGTTCAGTCCAACCCAACCAGACGGTTCGATCCAATCCGAACTTGCTCCCTCTCTTAAGTGTGTGACCCCGCAGGCTCATGGCTACTTGGACACGATTGGAGTCTGACTCTCAATCGATCAGTTGGTAGCGGCTCCTAGCAGAACGTGCCGACTCCCAAGTACCAAAGAGTCATGACGACTTGCCTTTCCAATGCGACTTACGTCCGAGTCCCTTTTTCCTCATGATATACCTTGTCAGACTATAGTCGAATATATGTCATCCCTTAAATAGTCTGACTCTCCTCTCGATCCGAGATAAGTGATTCACCCGACTAACTCTTAGTCGATCGCCTCGGTTAACACTTAACCGAGTCGTGAATGGCCATGCTTTCCGAATCATATCTCACGAGAGGGCCCAGAGAATATATCTCCAAGTGGAGGGGCAAAATCCCATCTTGGTTATTCACATCATGCATCTTGATTCTCAGTCGACCCGAACTCTGCCTTTATAACTGCCCAGTTACGGATCAGCGTTTGACAGAACCTAAGTCGGTGATCCTCAACTCGGACTATGCAATAACCTCAGGTCTAAGGATTACATTGATTGAGATATACAAATGACAGCTAGTTCGTTGTACCTCAATATGGGTCAATCCGACTCGCTAAACTCTTTAGTCAAATCTGTATAAGTTGGAATAGCATCTCCATGCCCATGACAAGTGGAACCGAGTCATCAAGCCAACTTTCACATTGGTCTAAGTTGTGTGTCTAGCACAACCTCAATGACCAAGGATATTTAGTACAAACAACATGAATGCATAGTTCCACAACCGAATCACATATTCAATGATACACATCAGATGTTTATACAAGGACTACTTAATATCTTTATGAATACAATGGGAAATATCATCATACATGATTGCCTCTAGGGCATATTCCCAACAGGTGCACGCATCAAGATTTTTGGCGCCGTTGCCGGGGAGGCCAAGGACGTCTTCACTAGGGGAGTCCTTCACTTCCTTTCTCTTTACTTTGTGTTTAGTTTGTTTTGTTTCTTTTGTTTGGTTTTGTTTGCCTCTTTCAAAAAAACCCAAAAAATTTAGTCTAGTTTGGTTTGCTTGCTTTATTAAAAAACACAAAAAAATTAGTTCCTACTCTAGTTGCTGGTCTGATATTGCCTTGCTTGGTCATGCTTTCTATCAATGGATGGTTTCTTTGAAACTAGTTCTTATTGGCAAGGTGGGTTCACGGAAGAACAAAAGTATTATTATAAGGAACACCGTTTGTCACAAAAAGGGAAACACTTATGGGAACAAATTGATAAGTTGAATACTATTGCTAGAGAGGTGTGCTCCACTTATAATGTTACTTATTGCTTTGATAAATCTTGTTGCTGTAGGAGGTATAAACCCCTGCCTTTTCAATGTGAGTATAATGATAATGTTACCATATCTTATTATGTTAAAGGAAATTATGACTTTTATGATGTGGAACAAATTGAAGAATTTATTGCCTTCAAGGGTGCATTTGAACTTGCCAGTTTGCTTGAAAATACTGATGATGCACCCTATGAATGCGAGGTTTATGAGATACTTAAATTCTGCTTTGATAATTACAAGGAAGAAAATAGCTATATTCTTGAATATTTTAATAGATGCTTTCCACATATGGAAGAGACTAATGCCTTGTAGGAGCCTATGAAAGAAGAAATTGCTGAAACTGAAAGCTCATTAGATGAAAAAGAGGAGGAGAGTGATGAACAAAAGGAGGAACAATGGATCTACCCATGTTTACCTTCTAATGAGAGTAATTCTTTATCGCTTACATTATTTGATTGTCCCCCATTCATACCAAAGGAGGATGAATGTCATGTTCTGGTGGATCCTTTTGAAATATCTACTTCGGGTAAAACCTGTGAAGGTTTTAATCCCACTATCTTTGAGCTTGATAGAAATTATGTGTCTGTAGATCATAAAAAGCATGCTTTATGTGATAGTTATATTGTTGAGTTTATTGATGATGCTACTAAAATTTATTATGATAGAGGGAAACATGGTCTTATGCATCTCAAAAATATTAAGTTTCCCCTCTTTATGTTGAAAATCTTGAAGTTGCACTTGTTTTGCTTTCCTATGCTTGTTGCCTTGTGCTTTCATGACTTGTTTATTTACAAGATTCCTATGCATAGGAAGTGGGTTAGACTTAAATGTGTTTTGAATTTGCTTCTTGATGATCTCTTTGACTTCAATTCATAATTCTTATGAGAGCATCTTCTCAAACTTTCTGTGCCTAACTTAAAGGCGTTAAAGAAAAGTACTTGTTGGGAGATAACCCAAGAGTTTCCTTGAGTCTTGGAAGTTATTACTTCATTAATGACCTATTATTATCCTTTTTGTTTGCTTTTTGTGCCAAGAATGACCTCTAATGAGAGGGAAGTAAGATTTGGGGAGTTGCTGTCCCGAAACAGATTTCTATCCTCCACCATAAAAATTCGTGAGGAGTCTCTATAACTAGGTTTGATCTCAAAGTTTACGAGTAAATCCCACAGCATGTTAGATAACTTTCGTTAGTTCATTTTTTTTATTTGAGCAACAGAAGATGTTCGAAAAAATTGGTTTCTACCTGCTGGTCTGTTTTGACAGATTTCTGCCATTATTTGCATTGGCTTCTTAGTGATTCCTTTTTTACTTCTATTTTGGGGAATTGAGCTTTTTGAAGGAGTTGCTACAGTATCTTGTGTTTTCAGTGAAAATCTTGAATAAAGTAGTTTGGACCCCCGTTCTCGCTGTGTTGTTTTGCAAATAAGTTTGCTTGGTGTTGGAAAGGAGTAGTAAGTTCTTGCTTGTAAGTGCAAGAGGAGCTTGCATTGACTGTGACTTAGACTTTAGCATGACATGTTAGGTGTTGTTTTGACCTTATGCTTAGTGATTATTGTTGTAGCATCTCTTGTTCCAAACAATTGGGATTGCTTAGTGCGCCTTGAAGAAATTATGCGTTGTTTTAGCATGCAAAAGCATAGTATTGTGATATTCTCCTTTAATGATTTGCTTGGGTTGACTTGGCACATGCTCACACCATGTTATGACTATGACAAGTCACCATTAGCCTCTATGATCATTTAGTCCTTGACTTGTAGTACCGCTCTATGCTTTGATTAGTAATGCTTTGTTGCTCTACATGATTATGGCCATTATGCTCTCTTAGTTGGTTGCTCCCAGTCTTTTGCTAGCCTCCACTTGTATGAGTAAGCTCTACTCATGCTTCCAACTCCCAAGAAACCAAGTTATTCCAAAGTGTCTACTATAAACTCCTATGCATGGTGTGTTACACCATTCCAAGTATATTCTTGTTTTCAGCTATCTTCCAATTAAAAACTATTTTGTTATCTGAAAACTTAGTGATTAAAGCCCTCACAAACTTGATGGCACACTTTATATTCTTTGCCCCTAGTTAACTTGAACCATTGTGTCATCTATGTTGTATATGCTTGCACTTATACGTTGGAATTAGCAGAACCATGCTGTCACGGGGAACGTTTTCAACATCGCACTTGTACTTTGTACTTAGTTGATATCATGCTCTTTTGTCTATGGATGTCACCGATGTAAAATAAAGAGGGAACTTGTAAGTCCATGAAGTAAGTATTCTGTGTTACAGAAACGCCTGGTCCACTAGCCTAAGCCATGCCTAATCATGGTGGAAACTTGCAGCATCACCATAGTGAGCTATCTATGAAGCATCATCAATAAAAAAGCTATGCATATAGTAAATAAAAATATTGCCGAGATGATCATTGTCTACTTGCCTTGTCATTTGGTTATGGTAAATCTCCTGTACCATGTGCAAGGGGTACTCCATTGGCGGTTCTCTATGATATGCAAATACTTACAATGACAAGAACTTACCTGTGACTGAAGTTGAGTAGCATGAGGTGTGGCCCTCATATTCAAGGGACTTGAGATTGCCAACTTATACTTCGTCAAGCATATACTCCATCTTTTTCAATTTAACCTTAATCACTTCAAGATCCTTATGATAGGGGCAATGAGGGCTGAAAGCTAACAAGTACCATAATTTTTGGAAGCTCTTTTTGAAACTTGAAATCCCTGCTTCCTTTACAAAAAAGCCTTTCTTCCACCATTACTTGAGTCTCCACCTTCTACCTTTAGGCACCATTAAGAGGGCATAGTTGTCATCCTGTGTGCAGTGTTCCAAAGCTTATCGATTGATGCATATTGTTATATTACTTGTTCTTGTGCTATTTGTTTCTAGTCACCCTTGTGAACTTTGAAGGTGTCCTATGCATCTATGTTGCTAGTTTATGAGGGACAAGCTGATTGCCACTATGCTATGTTTTCTGTATGTGAAACAAACAAACATTTTTCAATGCATGTTATTCATGATATTTGTTTGTAGTCTTTCATGTTGCATGCATAGTTACTATGTCCTATTGTTAGAACTCCATCTTTAATGCACATGTTTAGAGTTCTTTGATCCCAGCTTTCAATGCTTGCAAATGGTTGGATCTTTATTGTGAGGGTGCATGTCACCTCAAAAATTATTCTTTTATCACTTACCTACTCGAGGACGAGCAGGAGTTAAGCTTGGGGATGCTTGATACGTCGGAAATGTATATATAGTTTTTGATGTTTCATGCTTGTTAGTATCTACTTTTCTTTTCTTTGTCTACACTTTGAGGTGCTTTTTACAAGTTTTCTGGTACTAACCTATTAACAAGTTGCCATAGTGCCAGTTGCACATTTGCTTTTTGGTTTCAGAAAATCTAGTAAAGAAATATTCTCGGAATTGGATGGGACAAACGTCAAAGTCAATTACTTTCCGTGGGGAAAAAGAATTCTAGAGGGGAGACGGAGAGGGGTGCCAGGGTGCCCAGGCCCCCCTAGGCGCGGGTGTGTCCTGCCCCGCGCCTAGATAGGGTGTGGGGCCCCTGGCCACCGCCTTGGCCTCCCCCTTCGCCTATAAGAAGCCCCTGATGCAGAAACCCTAAGGACCCGATCAATATTCCACAAAACCTTCTGTAGACCCCGCCACCATCGTCCCTAGATCGGGATCTGAATTCTTCCGGCACCTATGAGGGGAGATCATCCAGGCCTTCTCTCTGGTATCATGCGTGAGTAGTTCCACCTTGGACTATGGGTCCATGTAGTAGCTAGATGGTTATATCTCCTCCTTTGTGCTTTTATGTATAGATCTTGTGAGCTCCGTTCATGATCAAGATCTAATCTATTTGTAATCATGCATGTTGTGTTTGCGGGGATCCGATGGATATTGAGATTATTATGTTGGTTTGATTAATGGTTTTGTCTTTATGATTCTATCATGTCTGTGTTGTTTGTGATCTTGCATGCTCTCCGTTGTTAGTAGCTATCTTGGCCAAGTAGTTGCTAGTGACTCCAAGAGGGGGTATTTATGATCGGTAGTGGGTTCATGCCTCTAGTTTCCAAGGTAAGTGATAATAATCTCTTTGGTTGTAGATGTGTCGTTGCTACTAGGGAGAAAACAACGGTCTCTTGTTCATGAAACATGTGGACTGTTTACCTTACACACTTTGCTTAAAGCAGTTGTCTGTTGCTTGCAACTTAATACTAGAGGGGGGTCGGATGATAACCTGAAGGTGGACTTCTAGTCATAGATGCAAATGGATGGCGGTCTATGTATCTTGTTGTATTGCCCAATCGAATCTCATATGATCTTTCTGACTAGTATTGCATTGTTATGCCTTGCTTAGTTCCTGTCAATTGCCCTGCTGTAATTTGTTTACCCTTCATGCCATGTTGTTTATATAAGGAGAGCACCTCTAGTGAACTATGGACCCCGGTCCAACCTTTACCATTGATACATCTTCCACTGTTATTTGTTTACCTTCCACACCATACGTTTAATCCTTTGTTACAGCAAACCAGTGAGCTTGACAACCTCACTGATTCGTTGGGACAAAGTCTTGAGTTTGTGTTGTGCAGGTTTCCACGTTGCTTGCAACACCTTTGAGACGTTTCCTTCCTCCTTCTGGTTCGATAACCTCGGTCTCTCGAGGAAACTTCATTGTGCTCATCACACCTTGCTCTTGGGGTTCCAACGAAGTGTCCCACGTCAACACTGGGTGCACGCATCACACATATAGCTAAGGTCGTTTAACCTTATCAAAGTTCTATTGTCCTCCCACTTAAATTTTCATGGAAAATTCCTTCTCAAAGAAACTTGACGTTCTAAGCGACAAACATTTTTGTCTTCGGTGTTATGGAGGAATACTCAACGATTATTCGAAACAACATACAAAGACATGTTCATCCGACTTTGGTAGTAAACATCTCACTTATGCATAGCATACCAATATTTAAGAAAGGACAACTTGGGTTTTATCACAAACCATAACTTTATATGGTGTCATTTCAACGGATCATGATGGAGCTCTTTTCAGTGAAAAAGCGGTAGTCTCTAAAGCTTTTAATCTTTAAAATATAATGGCAATTTTATGAATTAGACCTTTGATCTTACCATGTCAAACAAGGTTTCATTGCATATCTCGATTATTCCATACTCATATGGTGTTTCGGGAAACGCAAATCCATGGAACGATTCCTCAAATCTTAGGTACTATGCTAAACTTGTAAGTCAAATATCTTCCTTTATGATCCTATCATAAATTCTTTATTTTCTTGTTACATTGATTTTGCACTTCATCTTGAAAGTCTTTGAACTTTTTAAATGTTTCATACTTTATCCTTATTAAGTAAATATTTATATATTCACTCGATTTTTTCTGGAGAAAGCATATGAAGTTGAAATCCATCGCTCATGACTACACATAATGGACTTCATACAACAATATGTACAAGTTCCAATAAGCTAGTCACCCATTCCCTTTGGCCTATGAACAGAGTTTTAATTATCTCTAGGAAAGTTTCACAAGCGTCATTTGATCAAAAATCAAAAGACTCCAAAATTCCATCTACATGGAGTTTCTTCATGTTTTGTTTCCAATATAATTTAAACGGCGATGTCACTTCCTAAGTGATATTTCAATCATTTTGTCTTCGACATTTTAGCTCTAGTTTTATGGATGTGATTTCTCCAACGAGATTTGTAAACCATCCATCTTTTATGGATTACGGCAATTATTTGAACAACCCTTTTATTCTCATAATACCTGATAAAACAAATCTTGAAGGCAAGTTTTGATTTCAACGAGCAACACACTAACCTTTTATATGTTCTCGATGAACATCATCACATATTCTTTTGCTGGTTACTTAGGCCATTGTAGTTCATGAATTGTGTTGTTTCGTATGAAGATTCACACCAACAAATTCAGTTTCTAATACTTAAGAACCGCAATTATTTAACAAACAAAGAATATAGCCATAACATGTATATCCTCAATATACCTAAGCTGGACAATTCTAGTCTTTTCTTTTCTGCCATATATTTATGAGATTCTCTTTCAGTATTTCCTTTTCTATTTGAAAGAATCTATCAACATCAATAGTGGATCCATACACATCACACATAGTCCAAAGCATGTATAGTTAAATACCAATGTCTTTGGACTTGCACTTTGAAGTAAATCACCATCATCAAATATTTGGTGTTCTTTCAAATTCCATTCTTTAGTAATCATTTAGTGTAGTAAACATTTTACCTACATCAAATGTTTATCCTTATCATGGAACTATTCATGATCAAGCTACTTAAGCTTATAACGGTGAATTGTGAGTATAATGTTGCTCTCCAAAACCTTTTGGAGGATTAGGACGACTAGCGTCTCCAACCTTTTGAAAATTCCCATCAAATATGAGAACATAAACTTCGCCATATTATACTCTATCATGTTGTAATCAATACATCGTTTTAGATATCGCAATATCTTCCACATATGATGTTCCTAGATAACCTTGATATTAAAACAATCTTTTGAATATCAAGAACCATGGATATAAACATAATACTTATATACTAACACTGGAATTTTTACTCTTGATTTAATATCAATTATTAAACTTTACGGAGTAACCGGAACTTACTAAAAGTTTGCAATAGAACTTTTAAACTTTAGATTAACACTTCAAAACAATACGATACCAGTTCATAAAGTAACTAACTAGAATTCTATAGTTCTATTATCTCAATTATAACTAAGCGCAAGGTGGTAAACGAATGCCAATGACTACAACAACTATGCAAATTCACTTTGATTTAATTTATCATAATAGTGTTTAACTTTTAATCATATTGCTGTTGAACTCCCACTCAAAACAATATCCCTCAAATTGTTTTAGTGATTACATGAACCAAATCCACTATACCAAGTCCGATCATCACGTGACATGATATAGTTTTAAAGGCGAACAATCATCATGTTCATCGTATCATCTATATGACTCATGCTTTACCTTTCGGTATTCCTGTTCCGAGACCATGTCTGTACATGCTAGGCTCGAACCTTAGTTTCCGCATGAGCAAATCTGGCTTGCTCCCGTTGTATACACTCGCAGAATCTAACACACCCGATCATCACGTGGTGCTTCGAAACAACGAGCTTTGGCAATGGTGCCTACTAAGGATGAACACTTTATTACTCGATATTTTGTGAGAGGGATCATCTTATAATGCTACCGTCGCGATCTAAGCAATACAAGATGCATAAAAGGATTAACATCACATGCAATACAAGATGCTACCGTCGCGATCTAAGCAATAGAGCACACATGATGGAGATGAGAGGGAAATGCCGAGAGAAAGAGGAGGAATAGATGAACTGGGTGAAGAGATAACATCTCGTTGTCCGGATTTATAGAGGCACTAGAAAAAAACGGCGGGAAGTGGTGGCGGAAGGTAAATGACGTGAAACATTGACGGGAACAAGAAAAGAATCACTGCTAAACACAGCGCATTATCCATGCAATCGTCGGGAGGCAGCTAATCTAGTCGGCTTTTCAATCGCCGACTTCACCTACCGACACTTCAAAAGCTGACCATGCCTCTGCCGCGACAGGCGGTTCTTCGACAGGCATGTCGGCGCTTCAAAAGCCGACCGGGCTTGGTCGATTTTTCAAATGCCGACGTCGCGCTAGATTCGCGTATTATTCCTAGAATTAGTTAAATAAAACTTATTATTTGAAAAAAAATAGCGGTAGTTGGTCCAAAGGATTTATTTGTAATTTTAATAACTTTTACCACTCTTTATAATGCTTGATTACTACTCTCTCTCCCTTCCAGAAATAAGCTTTTTAGCAAGCTAATTTAGCTTTAAAAAGACTTATATCATGGAATAGAGAGGTTGTAGTATGAAAGAGGAGAATTCTCCGCGCGTACAATCTTATTTGAACTAAGTGCAAACTAAATATGATCTTTTATTCTAATAGAACGAATACTAATACCTTAATTGAGTCGTTAAAGATCAAAAGCTGACCAATGCCACAACCTATTTATGAGAAAGAAACTTTTAGATTTGAAAACAAATTCTACCGGAGTATTAACTTCTTTTCCTTTAACAGATAGATGGAATTTCAAGAGAAGAGCTACAAATACATTTTTGTTTGAGAACGAAAGGGGGTATGTTTCGCGCGTCGGTATAGCCGACGAGGTCACACGTTGTTGTGGTGCCACGTGGCGTCCGTACAGCATGGCTCCCGGGGCGCTGCAGGCGCGGCGCCACGTGAGACGGAGGTGGTGACGGGACGAGACGATGCGCGGTAACAGCGGCAACGTGTCGATCCCGCAGTGGGGAGAACCGGAGACCATTTGTTACCGGCTACAGTTAAACCGAGAAGGGCCCCACCACGTGTAGGTGCCGTGGTGTACTCAGATGAGGAGGAGAGGTGGGGACCCGCGCGGACGGACGGCGGTGATGCGATCGGACGGGGTCGGGTGGTGGGGGGATGAGGTATGGGCTAACTGCCACCGGAGCGGCCGTACTACGTGGGATCCCGAGATCTTCTGTGCCCCACCCGCGCATGTCCGCTCGTGCTGCCTCCCCTCGTGTGTGGCTCGTTGCCGTAGGTAGGGAGCTCCAACGGTGTGTATGCACATTCGTTCTGGCTGTACCGCAGCCGCACGGGAAAGGACGGAGGGAGGGATGCAATTGCAAACCCCTCCAGTCGACCGATCGACCGGGGCCAAAGCATATCCAGCCTACTGAACTAATTAATCGCCATTACTGCGATGCGATGCTATGGATCACGCGTTGTCACTGATGGGCGGCATCGCCATAAACAGAAAGTTTAGGGGCTCGGGGGCCGGACCATTTGTAGCGGCCGAGCGCAGTAAATGCTCGGCTCCGGATCCATTCAAGCTCGTCACACGGCGCCTGCCTGCTCTCGCCCACGCACCTGCAATCAATCCACCCGTCCACGGCAGCTACAGTGATAGCACTAGTACACGCAGGCTCCGCGATAAGGAACGAGACCGGGTCATCAGTGATCGAGCCGAGCGGAGTGTGTGTAATAAAGAGAAGGGGATATCCGTGATACTACGTGTGGCTACGTACGGTACAGATCTCGCTGCTGCCTGCTGCTAGCACGTACTCGGTCGGGTCGGGTCGGGTCGGGTCTTCGCTTCTCTTCTCTTCTCTTCTCTTGTGTGCTGGGTTGGGTTTGGTCTAAGCAAATGCGACGCTTATCTCGCACGTAAGCTGCATGCACGCCCGCCCGTGCCTGATCGATCTGCCAGCCAGCTAGCCACCTGCGTGCGCGTGATGTCAGTGGCAGTTGATGGAGGAGCGGCAATCAATGCGGCTCTCGTCCGGCCTTTTTTTTTCATGTCGCCCACCGGTTTTTTAAAAATGGTGATGACCTGGTTTATTTACATGGGGCATGCAAGGGAGAAAAGGGCAACATGGTAACAGTGTAATTTCACTGCAGAGTGCACGCGGCGTACTATACGGCTAAGCAGGCCGTGTAGGGTAAACAGAGCTAGTCTACGAGCTAGCTTGCTCTTTTTGAAGTCTGGTCTGATGAGTCAGGCAGCTCACATCTTGTCGTCCCTTCCCCTGCCGGGGCTGCCGTGCCGTGCCGGAGGCTTTAGCTTTTGGTTTTGTTTGCTTGCTCGGTTGCTTGCGACGATCAAAAAGCTGACGCGAGGGTATCATTTCTACACCTGCTCACTCCTCCTCCTCCGACGCCTTAATTGCTATCCTTCGTTTCTTCCGGCCCTGACGACGGATTGATCGGTGCGGTGCGGGCCTCAGCTTTTTGCTCCCTGCCTGCCTTGTCCACGTCCCTGATCATGTTGCACATGTTTCGGAACTTGGGCGTCATCATCATCATCGCGTGTTTTCACTTTTATTTTATTTTCTTTTCTTCAGACAAGAAAGGGGCGTTTACACCGTTAAAAAAAGGTCGTGCTACGCGTCTCCCGGGGGATTAAATCGTCCGATCCCCCGGGTCGACAGCCGTACGATACGATCGATCGGGACCATCCGCCCCGGGTCAATGCTTCTCGACTCCCGGCGACTTCCCCGGTCGGGCGGAAAAAACCACGCCCTAGAGAGATCTGGCGATCGTGGTCCTCGAACTCCGCCACAAGAATAACGGTGTTGATGGACCATCGACCGTGGCGTCATTGGATAGACCGAAGTTGCGTGCGAAGGTTACCGCCGAAGACGTGGTTACAGTGGTAGCAACAACGGCCATCCCTTGTAGCAGCTTCCTCGTAGCAAAAGGCGTCGTCGGAGAGCACACCGCCGGAGAAGATGTGTTCTTTGGAGAACTCGACGTCGTGCATAGCAAAGGCCGGTGCCTATGTAGCAAGACGATTGTGTTGATGTAGCAAGCGCCAATGTTAGCAGAGCGTCATTGCCGGGCGTAGCAGCCACGCCCGTGTAGCGTAGCGCCGACGGCAGAGCACCACCACCCTAGAAGATTGCCGCTGCACGTAGCGAGCACCGCCGCCATCGGTAGCAAAGCCACCGCCGTGTGCTTGTGAACCATCTGAGATAGTAGCAAGGTGGTGCCTATGTAGCAAAACAGTTGTGTTGATGTAGCAAGCGCCGCCAACTATTGTAGCAGAAACGCCGGCACCGCCTGTAGCAGTGTGACGCCGACGGCGTGAGCAGCCCCACCACCTTGAAGATTGCCGCGCCTGGTAGCGAGCACCGCCGCCATCGGTAGCAAAAGCCACCGCCATGGTCGCAGAGGGTCTCCACCCTTGTAGCAAGCGCCACACTGTGAAGCGCCCGCACTGTAGCAAGTCCGCGCCTCGGTAGCGTGTTCGCCACGCCATCAGAGCAGGTCCGTCGCGGCAGCGTGTCCACCATGCCTCAGAGCGGTCCATCGCGCCGTTATGCAGGTCGCCATGCCCCTAGCGGTCCGCCTGCACTGGCAGAGGAAGAACCGGTGGGATCGATGGTTCGGTGGGCGCCGAAACTGAGTGAGAGCCCTTGCGGCGGGATCTAGTTGCCTTCGTGAGAAAAAGTAGATGCGATGGCTGTGATTTTATTTTGCGCCATTGTTTCTAGAGAGAAACGAGAGGATGCGATAAGATAAGAACGGTTGTTGGAGCTGGACTCCGTCTGCGCGTGCGCGTGAGAGAACCCGGGGGATGAAGCGTTTTTATCCCCCTGGGGAATCCTATCATTTTCCTTAAAAAAAGGGGGGGCGTTTACATTGCTAGCGTGAATAGTTACATTGCCCTAGTAGTGAGTGCGATTTACTCTCTCCGTTCTAGTAAAACATAAGATGTTTTGAGTTTATAAAAAAAAATATCTAGACCTTTTTTTACGTAGATTTATTTCACATATGAGTGAACCTACGTAATAAAAAAAAGTCTAGATACATTTATTTCACAAAATTAAAACATCTTATATTTTAAAACAGAGCGAGTAGTTAGTAAGTTAGGCGCGCTTTCCCCTGGTGTTTGTTTGTCCAAGCGTTCCGTCCCGTAATAGTGTCTGTTACTCTAGCAGTGGGGCTTTTCTTCCAGCATTGCTCGAGTCCAGACAAGTTCCAGACCGTCTCGCGCGAGCTCCATGTTGCCTCCTCAATGGTTGCAGGCGTACACCCACATAACAGGAACCGGAGGCACGCCGACGTACTGGACACCTGGATCGGCCGTGCCCCCAACAACCACCACCAACCCAGCTCCACGGAAGCCTCGAACCCTAGCATCCCACGGTCCGTAGAGATGCTTTAATCAGCATGAAATCCGTGCTTCCGCTGATGGCTGAAGTCAATCCGGCATTAAGTCTAGCACCGATTATACGGCGATCAGGCTTGAAACGAACAATAAGTTATGCGAAAACTGCACCTTTGCTTCAGGCCACAAGTACCACAGACAGGACTACAGTTCCATCCGTTCAACTCGGGATGGTCTCTGTTGCTAACTAACCGGCGATGCGTGGATTACACTGCCTATCGGAATTTCTGTAGTAGGAACTACAGGATGAGCTTGTTTTTTTCCAGCATTGCTCGAGTCCGGGCAAAGCATTTCAATGCGGAACCCAGAGCCCAATGAGCGAATTCTCGTGCACGATAGCGGCTGCCGTGATACGAGCACACGAGCTTCATGTTTCCTTGTCAATGTTGCAGGTGTACAGCCAGTATATAGCAGAGATCGGAGGCCCTGGGCGACAGGAACACGTACTGGTCTCCTGGATTGACCATGGAAGAAAAATTCGCCCCTCTGCACCGTACCACAACCACTACCAACCCAGTATCTCTCTCTCGGCAGCCTCGAATCCTTGCATCTCACGATCCGTAGAGATGCTTTAATCTGCAGGAAGTCCGTGCTACTGCTGATGGCTGAAGTCAATCCCGCGTTAAGTCCAGCACCGATTATACGGCGATCACACTTGAAACGAACAATAAATCATGCGAAAACTGCAGCTTTGCTTCAGGCAACGAGTACAACAACAGGACCCACAGTTCCACCCGTTCAACTCGGGGCATCACATATCCGTCTACAACTACACATGGTACAAGTACGGCAAACAACAGTTTCATCCGACTCTCAAGGCCAAAGCCGTTTTAGCTACCGCCCTAGCCATTTGCTTTGCTAGCCCGTACCACCAGTTAGTTCAATCTACAACAAGTGGATATTTCTAATCCAGTTAACTGTACAGGAGACTAAGTATCCGGTAGGTTAGCATCGGGGCAAGAAGTCAGAACTACATTTTGCTTCCCCCTTCTTTTTTTTCTGTTGACACGGGCGAAAGCTGGCCATTCCAGGTTATCTACTCCGGGTGTTGTAAGTCATAACGCATTAGGAGGATCAGCATTGCTTCGGCTGTAGCAACAATATGGTGTGAATAAACAGCAGCCGACAAACATGACGAGACATGGAAGCAGCCTCTAGACTTGAAAAGGGCCTGCTATAGCATCTGTTTTGCCATCTGTAAAGCACAAGCCAAAATGTAGTAAGTAGGGTGCAAGGAAGCCTCTGTCTCAACAGTACTTAGTTAAAGCTGCAGCACTCTCGCAAAATAAGATGCAGCATGCAGACACATACGGCAGGAAGTTTAGAAAATTTAGTGGAAACGAGATATGGATGATGGAAAAGATTACCTTTTCTTGGCAAATCCTTGACAGTGCTTCCACATGAAAATTTTGTAGCTCTTCAAGGACTTTAACCTCTAAGCCTCTGATGTTTTCGCCCTAAAAAGGGCATCAGAAGAAGGGAAGCAGCCAAGTCATTCCCACATATCGTGTTATGTGGTTCATAGGTAAGCTTGCTAGGAAAGTAATATATGGTTACCTTCAATCTAGACATTGCGTTTTCCAACTCTTTGCAGCGCCTTCTTTCAAAACTGTAGGCAGCTTTTGCTTCTTCTAGAGTACTGACGCCATCATATTTCCAATTATCTGAAGCTTCCATTTCGCTTAGGGTTCTGCCAGCATCATTCTTCGCTGAATGGAAGCCATTTTCCTTTGACTTGAATTCAAACAAATCATCCTGAGAGTTTTGTTTCTTCATCTTCGAAACAAGGGCCCACATGTTTGCCAGCTCATTTTCCAAATCGTGCTCATGGCACTTCCCATCATCAATTATCTTCAAAAGCTCATTTTCTCGCCGGGACTTTTGGGATAATGTGTCCTCTAAGGCAGCCTCCCTCTCACAACTTGCAACCAACTCTTTCTGCATCTCTTCAACTAAAATTCCATTTTCGTGATCACGGCGTGTCATTGTGGATGCTGCCCCTTGTAACCGATGCAGTAAGCTCTTTTGCTGCAGTTAAGTCTGCAACCAGCTTTGCATTTTCATAAGAAAGCCTGGTGACTTCTTCAGCCAAATTTTTTAGTTCAACTGCAGCTGCAGCTGCCAATTCTTTAGCATAGTATGATTCTTCAGCCAGCTTTTGGCTGTGTATTTCCAGCCCATCCTTCTCTTCTGTCAGCCTCAGCTTGTCTTGCTTCAAATTTTCAATTTCTGCAACCTGCAGCATCGTTTCTTTTAGGCTTCAAGTGACAGACTAAACTGGAAGGGGATGAATTTAGGGGCATGTGATGTTTACCTGCATGAGCACTTGAGATTTTAATGGTGACTCCTTACTCTCTTCAGCTGTTCTAGAGGGAATATCAGCATGACTTGAGAATTCATCCGCCTGATCCCTAAGATCGCTTCTTGCTGTTGATGGTTCACTAAACTGAGCATCAGCCACACTATACTCACTCCTAGAAGCCTTCAATAAATTACTGATTTCTCGCCTCAATTGTTCAACTGTGTCTTGGAGCTCTGCATTTTCTGATACCTACATGAACAAGAAGAACATCAGACTGGTTTCTTGAACAGGAAAAATAATTGTTCTCCCACCCTTTCTTACCTTTGCATGTAGCTGATCTTGAAGAATTTTATTATCCGCAGACATGATCTAGAGACATCCGAAAAAGTAATTAGTCTAGGATAGATATCAATCAGAGAAACAAAACATTAGCTGACAAAGTGAAATTGAACATACCTCCAGTTCAAATGTCTTCTCACTCAACTGCATGCTCAGTTTTGATAAGGTCTGAAAAAGATTAGCACACAAAACACTACAATCATTAACACTCGAATCCAAAACATTGTAGAACATGATTCATTGGTCACAGATGATTAAGTGATGAAGCAATTTAAGGTAGAGCTAATTAACGCAATACATAAGTACATTGTGCTCAAATGAAAATCTGTAGAAATTTCCATGTAAGCCAACAATAAGATGAATTTAAATTTCAACTTTAGCATTGCTTTGCAACTATTACCTGGGACATTTCATTCCTAATAGCTGGGTCATCAGTAGTTTCCAGTGATTGCATTATACGCTGTTCTAATGCATGTATATGTGATCTCTTTTCACTGATTTCGTTTTTTAACCTCTCAATTTGGTCCTGTAGAAGAGAAATGGGACTACTCAGGTAAGTATATTTATAAAATAAATGGCTGAGGTTCTAATGTAGATATCACACAAATATGCCCATCTAGCACAGAAAGTATTTAGATATATTTACCTGAATTTGCGAATCATCAGGGTTGTTGGCTGCTTGCTCTAACAGCCTTTTGAGTGAGCTTGTCGAAAGTGCAACTTCCCCACCCAGCATTTTGACCTGCTCTTGAAGAAGATCTATTTGATCCACGATAGTTGTTCCACCCTATACATGTAACATGTCAGTTAGTGTCAAAATTAATGAATATAGCAGAACACAGCTAAAACGAAAACAAAATGAGTCAATCTCATAGTGGCAAAAGTCATGGGCCATATGCTGCTTCTACCGACATATGGTAGCCAGGCAAAGGAAAATAGTACAAAGACAATCTCATAGTTCTGTCAGACCTGAATCCACTTATCAATAACTACTTTAATCTGGAATTACATTTCCCTAAATGGGCAACAGCCAGCTCTGTGTGAAGTCTCCCCGTGAGACTCTGTCTTTTATTACATCTCATGTTGTGATCGCTTGGGCAGTAGCAAAGCAGGTAATCCCCACGAGCCAGCTCTGTGCGAAGTCTCCTCGCCAGAACTAGAAGGCTTTATTACAATTTAACATGGAAGGTTTTCCCTATATTCCATGGCATTGCTACTGCCTACTGCTAACCAAGTTACTAGTCAAGAGAAGGGAATGCATGGGATTTGTAATTTGGCAGTGCAATAGAATGAGATGAGAGGTAAAAATGTAAAAAAAATAGAAAACCAACTCACCGGCAGTGGGTGCCGAACTATGGGTGCAGCACTAAATAAATCACCAGCTTGGGTCCTCTCTAGAAAAGAATCGCTAAGTGCTGGATCACCTGCTTTCCTAGTCACAGATTTCCTCCGACCATCCTTCAGGTCAAGCAATAGGTGTTTTTGTTGTGACGATCTGGAGAAGGAAGGCGAGCCACTAGCGGTGCTGTCACTATCGACACTAGCTGATAGTCCAGATAATTGCTCTGACTTCTGCATAAGTAAAACATATTAAGGACTGATTCAGATAGCTTATATAGCGAAGCCACTACAAGTTATAAAGACAAGATAGCTCTCAAAGCTATATGAAACATCAACAAAGATAGCTGAACAATTAGACAGCATCCAACGAATGGCGAGAGTGTTCCTTGTATATATAAAAAAAGAGGGACACGTAAGTGGAACTACAAATCTTCAAAACAGGTAGAGGATAGAGTTGATAATTCTGATCTCAACCACTAAAACTGAGTACATCTCTACCACAGTACACGGCCTTTTCACATTTTTCAGTGTATGGAAGCCCACAAGCAAGTAACTCCTAGGTGTACTGCATTTCCATCATGAGAGAGCTATTTAAAACATAAGGAAATGCAAGTGCAGGAAAGCACATAAGAAACCGACACCGTTAGGATAAAATGAATAACAAGACTACAATAAAGCCACCTAGCTTATTTCTAGAATCATCCCTTTTTAACAGCCAGGAAAGCTATATTGCCTACTGTAAGCACACAATCCTTTGCCAGGAGAGAACAGAAGATAGCTGACGGCAATACAAACTTAACACAGAAGCTGAGAGATAAATTATATAATACATAGCAAGAAAATCACCTTAAGTTTGAACCAACCAAGCATTCCACGTTTGCGGTTCCTTCTATCAAACCTAACAGGCTCATCAGAATTAATAGAATCAAGTTTTGCTTCAACTGAAAACTCTGAATCTAGGCTAACATCATCGTCCTCTGTGCAGTACTCCGCTTACGATCAGGTAAATAAGCAAGCTGCAAAATGAAACCGAATAAGAACAATAGTCACTCTCCAAGAAAGTAGGCGCTCTCCAGTGAGAATCAGGGTAAATCATCAGGAGAAATAGTGCCTTCTTTACAAAAATGAAATGTTTCCTTCTAAGAGAACGCCAATACAACCATAATATGCAGTTACAAATCATAGTGCAGAGTAAATTTTTATGTTCCATTCGATTTGTTACTTGAGCATAGTTGAGCATTTCAGATACACATAGCTCTCAATCATTTAATTAGTGTACGGTCCAAAAGAGTATATTTTTGTTGCACATGGCCAGGGTCCATCAACTATGCTCTCATACAAAATGGGATTAGTAGGGTGTGCCCCACATCCATACAAACGAGTACTCATCAAGGTCACAGTGCGTTGGTGCTTTTTCATTACTATTTTTCTCTATTGAGGAAAACAGTAGTTGAGACCTTACATAAAAATATAAAATTGTAAAGATTTCACAGGAACCAGGCACAGCTAAAAAGTTTGCACATCCTAACGGAACTGAAAACTAGAAGCTGCAACAAAATAAGAATTTGGTATGATAGTCTAAATTTCGAGATGAACAATATGTTTTTTTTGTTTCTTAATCAAATAAATCAAGGTTGCTAAACCATCATCCAGCTGGTGGAGAACTCTAGAGCACTCGTAATATGAGGCACCCCCAAAATATTCTGAAACATATAGCACAATAAAGCTGTGCATTAGGTAGTAAACATGCATCATCACAAAGTAACCTCACATTTTACATATTAGTGTGAACAAAGCTGTAACTGGGTAGGAATTTAATTGCAACGTCAGGAAAAGTGAGATAAAGTAACATCATCAAATTCGATCCAAAAAAACAAAAGAACAGAAAAAGCACCAATCCTGCTCTTTCATGCTTGCACTATTACTCTCAGTTTCTATGCCAGATTTTGTTGCAAGGCTCTTCAAAATTTATTCTGAGTTGAATTAATAGACTAAGATGTTGCAACTGAACAAAGAAGAGAGCTTGAGCTTAAGAACCTCATCTTCCCCAAATGAATGCCGTCGGCGGAGGTTAGCCTTTCCTGAAAGGCTTGAGGATATTGAACTTTTGGTTGATACCAATATCAGTTTTGTTAACCTCTGAATTCTACCCATCAATGCTGCTTTTGCTTCCTCTTCCTGTTCTAACCTTGATTGGAGTTTGACTTGGCCAGCTTCAAGCTATCACACAAAGAGAAATTACAAAAGTTAAACATTTTGGATAGAAGCAAGGCCAACAAGTTCATGTACAGAGGGAATAGGTTGAATTTAATCTCCAGCATGCCATATTGCCATCCAGAAGAAAAGTGTCTCAATGTTGTATAGAGTATGAGCAAGCTTAGGTGGAAGTGAAGTTAATCTTGAAGTGACTTAGTATTTCTTACAAGTGGGAAATAACTTGCCACGAAATTAAGAAGGAAACATAATAAATTAATAATTGACCAGAAGTTCGAATAACCTTCAGCTCTTCCCAAGAACAAGGAGACACAAACTAAATACTCTGTTCCTGAAAAACATGCAAAACAAACCTGAAGTTTTAAGTTAACAAGATCCTCCTGATCCGTCGGAAGAATGTACCCATTTCCCATCATGCCGCGTCTCAGTTGTTGCAGCTCTTCTTTCAAGCATGTTATCTCCTTTTGATACTTCTTTATCAAGGACTTCTCATCGATTATCTGGAAAGACCATTAGCATCAGTACCAAGCATCATTCTTAGAATGTGGATTTCAGACTGATTGATTATTACCTTATTTTGAGAAGCTTTCAATTCGACATGCTTGCTCCTGTGGGCAAATTTTAATGTATTATGTGTCTCTTCAGTGTTGCTGGAAGCAGGGGTAACTGTGCAAATAAGCTGCGACAAAGATAAGGGTGAGATTATAACAACATAAGATGCTTACACTATGAGCCCAAACATATATGTGAAAGCTTCGCAAAGCCAAGGCAAAAAATAAAATACATAGATAAAGGATCTCAGCAAGATAGAAAAGCACGAGTAATATGAGCACAAACACTCACAGAAATGCGTCCATGATCGCTATAGAAAAGCACGAGTAATATGAGCACAAACACTCACAGAAATGCGTCCATGACCGCTCAGAGAGTACTGAAGTAAGCGTGTGAGCTTTGAGTCTCTATAGGGAATATGAGCAGCCTTGCCATCTGTAAGTTTAGCAATAACCTGCGAGGATCATCGACAATTTACCATGTGAAGAATTAAATAAATGAAAAAAAGATGCTATCCATTTCCCCAGTACCCCCTCATACTAGTCATTTATATTTGAGATTAAACATCATTTGGATCAAGGTTGTAGGAAATAGCCAGGGAGTTATGCATGCAAACATTGCCTCTATTAGTGCTGTGAGCAACTACAACAAGTTAATCCTAGCAAATTTGGAATAAAGCGATGAAGTAGGTCACAAAGTTAATCCTGTATTAATTTTTCAATAAGATCACAAAGGAGATATCCTCAGGAGCGCAGGTTGCAGGAAAACGTACGGTTCCGAGAGTGAGCAGACTTTTGTTTATGTATGAACCTTCTTTGCGACGTAATCCAGTTGTTTCAGTCTTGGAGCTCTCAGACCCAGCGAGATCAATCAAGTTCTGACAAAAATATATGGATGGAAATTGTCAGCCTGTACAAAAAATAAATTCCACCAAGTTGCTGGATGCTAAATAAATAAAGATAATAAGTAAGATGATTGAAATGGTATAAAACTATAAGCATACTGGATGAGAGGAATTACCAATTGGCACAATCTCACTTCTTCCTCTTCGGTTTCACCAGCGGGGCTGCTCTCGATGGTCTGCAAGCATGTAACAGTGTAAGTTAAAATATTCTACCTGAGCTGGAACTTATAGTAACTGGCTACATCAAACAACTTCCCACTGGAAGAAACAAGAGTTTTAGATTCAGTAAAGTACTACGTGGAACGATTTACATTACTTTGCAGACTCAGTAAGCACTAATTATTTGGCAGTTGGATGTGAACACCTGCCAGCCAACAGACATGTGTACAAGAGAGAGGACAGGTGGCAGGGACGAGAGAGAGCGAGAGAGTACCAATGTGAAGATAGTATGGCTCCGGCTACTGACAAGATTGAAGTTGTTGGATCCAACATGTCTGTGCTCTGCAACAAGGAATGTCATCAGTAACTTATTGCAAGGTTAATGTGATTCAAGGTGTACAAAGATCTAACAATCAAATGAATTTGCCAAAGCATCACATGCACCTAAACTGACGCATATAGTTAAAGACGCAGATACACATATAGGTACACACCTTCACCAAAAAATACACTGTAGGTTTCAGTTTTGGCACAAAAAAATTACAAGGACAAACATGGAGATGAAGCAATCCCCGTGGACATATGGAAACCCTCCTTGGATGCATTTAATGATAATCTGGGGAAAGGAGAGGATGTTATCTACATAAAACAAATACCTTCTCCAGATGCTATCAGAGAGAGTGCGTGTGCAGGTGATAAAACAACCTCTTCTTTAAGCCCTTCCACATAAGTTCCCTAAGTGAATGGAAAGAGTGATGAAATTATTAGTAGCTGATAAGGTCTACAGATCAACAGTTATTGACAGGAGAGTCAGCAAGAAATGAGAACAAGGAATAAAACAGATCAGCACACAATGTGAAATAAGAACTCATTAGTAATAAGTATGCATTATAGTTCATAAATTAAGAAACAAAAATAAAGTTTGATGTAGTATAGATAGCTACGCTGTACAGGATTAATTGACATGGTCAAATAACCAGGTACCTGTGCGTCTTCTCGAATTCTAAGATTCTGTCCCGTCGGATCAAGTAAATCATTTATAACCTGCAAAGTGATAAGAAACAACCAAAAGCATGAACACGATCATTAGTAAGTTCAGAAAAAGTTGACTCCAATGCCAGATTGTGTCACCATTTTAAACTTGTTTCTAGGTAAGCCTTAGTGCATCAGGTGTATCATAATCAGGAGTAGCATATAGCAATTATGGTCTTATATGTCTACAGTCTACTGTATTATGATAAAAACAAACTTGTTCCTATGAGGTAGCAATAGCATATTTATGTATCTAAAGCTCCAATATAGAATGGATAACTGCAATTTGTCTTTATATTGCAAATCAGTAGCAATCAAATGAATGGCTTGAAAAGATAGGTCACCTCATTGTAAATTTCAAGATATGACACCCGCAGAAGAAACTCTCGTCCAGGGGTCTGAGGTCAAGATAAGAAATAATGATGTCATGCGAGCCTGATTTCTTCAACAGTTTATAGAAAAAAACATATGAAGAAATTACATCTTGAATAATGCTGAACACATCCTTCACTGCCAATGGGATAATTCCAGGCGATTTTTGCTCCCCCTGCAATCAAGGTTATCCAAGTGTACCATGAAAGAGAGTTCAGTATTGTTGCTGCTAAAAACAATTTGCGCATGCTTGTGTGTGTAGTTCAAGTGTACCATGATGATAAGAAATACACATAAGAGAGAAAAGAGGACAACAGCTATATGCTAAACAGTAGATCTATGTTCTGTCCTGAAAACAATATGTACATAGAAGCACACCAATAGATGTGTTGGAGAAATTAAGGGGACATATGGCAGATATATAACAACATGCACAAACTTACATGCATTGTATGAGTTTTCCCGCTACTAGTGACACCATATGCAAAAACAGTGCCTGAAAGAAACAAAGAATTTTAGGGAATTAATAAATCTCAGAAGAAAAAAGTACAACACTACATATAAGAGAAGAAGGCAACACTAGCAATTACCAATAATTTAAGTGAGTATGTCTTAATCAAAGGTAGAGGAATTGTGGTTTCTATTCAGGGGCAAAGGGAGTAGAGTAGCGGTGGAAACCCAAAATTCTGACAATTGTGTGCTATTTGCTCTTACGAAATAATCATGCAAGACTGGCACGAGATATGTCTGATCAAACAAAGTTGGCACTGCAAAGTTAGATACTCCATCCGTCCCTGTTTGGGTGGTGCCCTCGTTTTTCATGTTTTTCTTTGACGAAAACTTTAACTATTAATACATGAGATAATTGTTAGAAAAATTATACCATTCATTTTTTTAATGCAAGTTCAATGATATAAGTTTTAGTGTACATAACATATATTTTGGTAGTTAAATCAATGGTCAAAGTTGGACAATGGAATGTGTGTGTGCCACATAAATAGGGACAAAGGGAGTATAAAACATGGTACGAAGATTCCCCAGAAAGGCTTTAAGAAAAGAAATGCAGATCCATCCAATCTACATCACATATATTTGATTGTCTGTTGCCATAACATCCTACAAAATATTGGTCTCACTAAATAATAAAGATATTAGGCATACAACAGAAGGTTCCAGGTTCACTAACTTGACACTACATATAAGAGAAGAAGGCAACACTAGCAATTACCAATAATTTAAGTGAGTATGTCTTAATCAAAGGTAGAGGAATTGTGGTTTCTATTCAGGGGCAAAGGGAGTAGAGTAGCGGTGGAAACCCAAAATTCTGACAATTGTGTGCTATTTGCTCTTACGAAATAATCATGCAAGACTGGCACGAGATATGTCTGATCAAACAAAGTTGGCACTGCAAAGTTAGATACTCCATCCGTCCCTGTTTGGGTGGTGCCCTCGTTTTTCATGTTTTTCTTTGACGAAAACTTTAACTATTAATACATGAGATAATTGTTAGAAAAATTATACCATTCATTTTTTTAATGCAAGTTCAATGATATAAGTTTTAGTGTACATAACATATATTTTGGTAGTTAAATCAATGGTCAAAGTTGGACAATGGAATGTGTGTGTGCCACATAAATAGGGACAAAGGGAGTATAAAACATGGTACGAAGATTCCCCAGAAAGGCTTTAAGAAAAGAAATGCAGATCCATCCAATCTACATCACATATAGCCATAACATCCTACAAAATATTGGTCTCACTAAATAATAAAGATATTAGGCATACAACAGAAGGTTCCAGGTTCACTAACTCTACAAATTACAAACAATAAGAGAGTTGAAAAGTACCGTTGATTCCTTCCATGGCACCACTTACAACATGCTGAGCAGCAATATCGTACACGCGGCGAGTTGTAGTAGCTGGACCAAAAACTTTATCTGCAAAATTGAACAAATGCAAACAAAGAAAATGTAGGTTTCAGCAAACTACACATACCTGGCAGGTATCACAAGTTGTAAAGTATGAGGCTACGATCACTAGTAACAGCTTCCTTTTTGCGAAAGGAGCCTTGCTCAAATGGCTAGCTATGCGGTTGTGCGGGCAGCCCGGCTGGTTTTGACCCTTTGATCAAGCACTAATTCATTGCAAATTTTCCAGTTACTTCCGCGCTTGCCCATTTATGGATAATTTTCGCATTTAGCATACCTAGAAGATACTCATGTGGGTGTGGGTGTGGGTGTGGGTGTGGGTGTGGGTGTGGGTGTGGGTGTGGGTGTGCGTGCATATGGTCTATATGTTAGCTGGGGGCGTCTGCCATGTATACCACTTAAAACAATGTTAAACTGTCTTCTTGGTGGAACAGCACTTCAAATTCAAAATAGTAGCACATATTCTCTTTACCATTTGTTTACTACTTCAGTAACAAGCAGACATTCTCATCACGCTCTTGATCTTGCATAACATAAAGCAGGCTTGACCAAGGTGATGCATCCTATCCTATAGCGCTGGAACTGGTTTCAACAGTTTATTACAAGAATCGCTAACAAAACCAGCATATCCCTTTCACTAACAATCGATTGCACAACAGAGCATATAGTCATCAAACAATTTTTGCCCTCATTTCCAAATGAAAACCCGAAATATGATAATCCCTTCCGTTTCATGTGCTCACATTTCCTTAGCGCCACTCGTTCCACATTGACATGCTGTAACATTACCTGAAATGAGCTGAAGAGCACTCACCAAAAGCATAGGCAATAGTCGGGTTGTACTCATTGCGCACCATGTTGTCACCATCAGCATACCAAGCCACCTCGTCCCCCTTGTTGATCTCTCTAGGACTACACACCAACAAAAAGTACAAACAATTAAAAATACATCAGCATAAAACACGAAATCGCACGTCCTCGGTAGCAGAAAAGTAGCAAATCAGCAGCGCACCTGAGGGGGCGGAAGCGGACGGTGACCATGATGTTCTCCTTGGCATTGGACGCGTCCACGGCTGCCGCGGAAGGCGCCCTCCCGGCTACTCGCGAGGAGACCGACGAGGGCGTGGTTGGCCGCGCGGAGGCGGTAGAGGAAGGCGTGGTGGGCCGCGCGGAGGTAGGGGTGGCGGGGCGCGCGAAGGCGGCGGAGGGGGTGGTGGGGCGGCCGCCGGAGGAAGACGACGGGGTGGTGGGCCGCGCGGAGGAGGACGGAGTGGACCCGCGGCCTCCCGACGAGGTCCTCGCCGGTGGAGGCGCCGCGGCCGGCGCCACCGCGGGCGGGCGGCGGGATCGGAATGGGGAGATGCTGGAGCGCGTCGATCTCGACGACGACGACATTGCTGGAGAGCTCCGGTCTGGCCAGGGGAACCTGGGTTTGGGGGGTTAGGGTTTTGGTGGGGAGCAGGCGAGCACGAGTGCGAGCTCGTGGGCTTTGCTTTGGTGTGTCGTCGCCGTCTTCCTCAGGGGAGCTTTGCCAGCTTGGGTCGCCGTGGCCTCGTTTGTCGATTTGGTCGTGCCGCCTTTTTGGCACTTTGGTCTAATGCTCCGAAAATTTCTGGGGGCTTTGAGGCTGGACCACCGGTGGTGCGCTTACCGGCTGATATTATCTGGATCACACATTTTAATTTTTTTATTTTTCTTGTGGTTAGAAATGCTGATGATATAGCACTAAACAGCAGGATTCCGTTTTCCGTAGACGTTGGAACAGTCTTCCACGAAATGATAATGATGAAGTAGGACCCAAAACATCGACACCACCTTGCTGGACCATATGTCGCATGGTACGAACCTTGTTCAATACTAGCTTCGATACCAATTTTTCAATGGCAGAGAGGAAATGTCTGGTAAAAAACAATTTTTCAATTGAAAACTATGTTTGGAGTTTCTGAAAATCCAAAATTCCGAATTGAAAACTATGTATCGTCCTAGGTTGAGGCCGGTGATGTCGGCGTCCGCGGACGTCGTTCTCCTCGTTGGAGGCATCATTGAGGAGCTCCTTCACCTCCCTTGTTGTTTCGGGTCACAGACTCTTCGGTTGAAAACCTATGCCCTGGTTTCTGCCAGAGCGGGCATCGACGGCGCTACCGTTGTTTTCCCTCTTGGGGGCGATGTCTTGGAAGGTTTGGTGCTCCGCTAGGCGTTTTGAGCTTGTCTTTGTCAGTTCTTTGCATCGTCGGCTAGAGCCTTGATCTCGGACGGTGTGTGTCTGCGTGTGGCTGTTGCCCATTGTCACAAGTGTTGGTGCCGGACCTAGTCGTTCTAGGTCGGCGTGGTTTTGCCGATTTTCCCGAAATGCTGCGTTTGAGTATTTTGGTCCGCCTCTTTAACCTAGGACGTGTGTTTTTATATGCATGTCGGGTTTTGGCCGGTTTTCCTCCAAACCGGCCAATTCTCTTCTTCTAATAGAATAGGCAGTGCTCCTGCCGGTTGCTCTAAAAAAAAATTCCGCTATGTTGAGAGATGTTCTATAAACAAGTACTCCCTCCGTTAGGGATTATAAGGCTTAAGAGTTTTTTTAAAATGTTAGGAATTATAAGTCATCTCTCATTTATTAGTCTCTCTCCTCCAATGCATGTTCTCTTTTTTCTCTATCTTCTCTTATGCATGTGTAACTATTGGTGCATGTAGTAATCAAGAGGGTGAGTTATTGATTTTCTTAATCCTATCAAAGTGGTCCATAGACCTTATAATCCCTAACATAGGGAGTATAGAATTACAAGTTCATTTGGCACGTCTAAGAAAACAAATTCAGCAATGAGGCTGGTCCTAGTGGTAGTATCATACTACTAGTATCATGCATATGATACTAGTACATGCATATGATACTAGTACATGATACTATGCCTCTAGTGCATTGTATCATACAGTAGTATCATAGTAGTAGTATATTTATTGATTTGTAGAATCTCTATGTAAAATGTGTGTACAAGAATTACTTGCCATTATGATTTCTAACTTTACGTGCTATGATATGGTATCTACCTATGATACACTAACCACCTCTCTCTTCATTAATTATGGCGCCACATCAGATTTTTGTCAAGTTGGCATGCATGATACACCTTATGATACTAGCACTAGAACCAGCCTGAATAGTGACAGACGATAAGACATCACTATTTATGCAACAAATATTCTTACACCAAACGAATATGAGTTTAAACTTCAAATTTCAATGTCAATCAAACATAATCTTCCTAGCATATCCCAATTTTGAGATTCTTTAGAACTTTCGGCATTGTATTTACGGAGTTTTCATGTAACTTGGTTGTCACCATATATATTCTCTGAGGGAGGTTGACCATGTATTATGAGAAGGGTGAATGCCTGATGGTGGTGTAGACAAGAGCGGCGAAGAAATGTGGAGTTTGAGGCTTCAAAAAAGAAAAGTGATGAAGGAGGAGGAGAAGACAAGACAACATGATTGCGATGGTGCAATCCCATCGATTAGATCATACTCCCTTCATCCCAGGGCTTAAGGCTTTTTTAAGTCAGACTACGAAAAGTTTGACCAAACTTTTAGAAAAACTATCAAGAACTATGATATTATATAGATATCATGTGAATATATATTTCATGATGTATCAAAGGGTATGTATTTCATATTGTAAATATTAATATTTTTCTCTATAAACTTTACATAGTTTGACTTTTTTTAAAAAAGTCTTAAGCCTTGAGACAGTGGGAGTATAGTGTAGCACAAGTGTACAACATAATGGGTTGCACTCATGATGTCAAGTAGTCTAGCACCACTAGATATTAACAAAGAATGTGTGTGAACCTCTACACCGGTCAACTGCATTTTGTTCAAGACCTCTAGATATTTCTAAACTCTTATGAAGAATGTAAGCCAGATGATTGAGTAATATAAATTTTGATTCGCAAAAGAAGTACATTTTTCTAAGATTCGTCACCCAAGTCTCTATTTTCACATCATAAATACATGAGCTTGTATGTTGCCATATGAATGGTAATGATTGTAGTCATTGATATTTTGAATTTGGATTCGTCGGTCGAATATGCTTCTTCCACTAGTTATGGGCTGAAGAATGGGCGTTTCTATACGCAAGAACAGAACGACAAATTCTCAAAAGAGATGTAAAGGAAAGAAATAACGGAATGAAAATTGCTGAGATGGCAAACTTGATTAGCCGAGAGCTTGCATGTTAAAAGAATAGGTTAGTATGGATAACCTATGTTGTTACTATATAGGATGTCATTTTTTGCATCGACTTCTATTTTATTATTTAACAGGCGTATATATTGTTCCCAAATACAATGTAGTGTTTTGCAAGATGGAAGTTAACCGTGTCCTTCATTTCACACTAGTCCCGTACCTTAGGGAGCCTCATGGTAAGTCCCAACTCCAATCCTATTTCATTTTTAGTTTTCGCAAACGTTATAGAAAAGAAATGTTTTCGCAAACGCATGAGTTTCATGCGCCGTCGTCGGCATGCCAGCTGTCGGGTTGACATTGCCAGAAGGGTCAATGTCGAGATTCGACGTCCACAACGGCCACATGTTGGCAAACATCCTTTTCGAGGACGAGTGGTTCTTCTCCGAGAAGCTTTGCCAGGCTCATCATGCGTCAGTGCCACGGTGCGACCTGCATGTGCTGGGTGTGTTGCTCTCTAGTTAGTCACAGGCATGACAGCGTTCGCAACAAGTAAGGCGGGGAAGGAGGTACTCGGCGATGGTGGCAGGGGCATACACACGAAGTGGTGGATGGAGCACCACACAGAGGGCGGTGGATGGAACGCGCCATGGAGGTGTCCATCTCCAGGCTAGATGTTGCGTCGTGGTCGTGCGACAGATAGGTAATGGTGGGCCCTAGAAAAACGTTGTGGCCCTGAACAAGCGCCACATCAGCGAGATACAGTGATGAACCGTGGCTAGGATTGTATTTGGGCATCCAGATCACCTTTGAGGCTGTATCGATGCAATTCATGAGTTTTAGGATCGTTTTGAACCTAGCCGGTAACTTTAAAGATTGTTGATGCATTTCACTCCTTAAGGAGCTTCATGGTAGGTCCCAACTCGAATACTATGTTTCATTTTTTTTAATTAATCCTATTTTTATTTTCAGTGGTAGCACAAAGTTGTGTAATGGGTGATTTGGGCGGGAGGGAGCGGTATGTGCGATTACACCCACCGGGAAAGTGACCGGACCCGAACCTGCGGAGTGCGGACTCGTTGGAGTTTGTAATTTTGGGGCTTGGCTCGGTGCGCCTGCGCCACAAAAGCTCAAGCTCAGGCGAGCGAGCCTACCACGCCCGGCACGTGGCGGGCACGTGAGGCAGATCCGAGTTAATGCCGCGCCCGTCGTCGAAGGCTAGAGGCACCACCACGGCATATGTATATACGGCTACTTAATTCACAACCCTGCTGTCCTGAGGCTGTCTTATTATCCAGCACTGTTTCCCCTAAATGGTGGACGCCCACCACCAGGCAACAACAGATGGGTCCAAATCCAAATATCCAATCCCACTAGTAATACGAACGCAGCCGGTGGAGTGGACCGGGTCCATCTAATACCCCATCGACCACTGCTTCAAAGATTCCGTGTGCCTGTGGAGACAAGGCCCAAAGAGCTCGCCAAATGGAAATTACTCCTGGTTTATGCTGGGAGGCAGCTCCTCAGAGGAGGTAGGGTCCAGAGGTTTATGTGCTGCAGATCTGATGTTTACTGCAGCAGCGGCAATCTCACCATACTCGATGAGCCGCTCGACTAATAATAGAAAAATGACAGCACGGGCAGGAAAAGGATCATGTGAAGATCAGAAACGCAAAATCTCGAATAAAAATGAATTCCTCATCGAATCAGGGGTCCTCCCTCTGTCAATACATACTGTATGTGTGATACATGCTCAGATTTATTTGTCAATACATGTTATTTTTGCACTCGCAAGCTCGGTGATAAGTTGGGCAAAAATGCCTCTTTCCTGAATGGTGAACCAAATCCGGAGAGGAGCAATGGATTAAGCTGTGCCGTCTCCTGATCCCGCAGGCTGTCATGGACAGGAATGGGTGAACCCTTTGTTTATCAATGTGTCAAGTGGATGAAAGAGCAGGCATGAATCGACAATCTGGGGAGTGTAAAGAAAGGGGCTTATACCTTTTGGAAGAGCGTTCGGCTGGATCTGGCTCACGCGCGGCAACTAACTAATCGTCCAAGGAGAATCCCTGCATGATAGCCAAAAAGACTCAGTTAGCCACGTACTGGTTAGTTTTGAAACACAAGGACGATAAGGTTGGCATGACTCAGCAAGGCAACGTCTGTAGTAGTGGCTTGTGTCAGAATAACAACTGGTGAATGTGTTAATCTGAAGGGCGGCCCGGTGTTTGGAAAACTAATCAGTAAACAGAATGATGGCACTGACCTCAGCAGGATCAAACTTTGCGCCCAGGCTGCTCAGTTTAGTGTGAGCCTCCGCATAGTCTTCAAAGAATGCTTCTTGGTCTGCTGCATATTTCTCCGCGTAGTCCTGAAAGTGTTGTGGATTCTCAGGCGGTAAGCTCAATAATTATCTCATTTTCATAGGATACCGACGACAAGATACAGTTTGAGCATCAGAACCACCTTGAATGTTGGGTCCTCAAATAATGCAGCATCTGTAGGCAAGACCAGAAGATCCTGATCTCTTTTCTCTTTTATCTCCTAATAAAGCATTGATACCAGCTCAGTTATAACAAAATCAGATGGATTGTCCAGGCATGTACAATATTGAATCTGGCACCTACCTTGAAGTAACTGTTATCAAACTTCAGCCATTCAGCTGTCCACGATTGCCCACCAGGTGCACCAGGACCATTTTTCTGTCAAAGCAATAAAAAAATTAATGGAGAACATTACTCAAATAGACAATGCACTTGTATATCTACATGGGGCAGTGCAGACAGCATTCATGTTTTGAAGTGGGTATTATAAAAATTGTGTGGGATTTCTAATGAATATTTTAACTGACACCATCAGATGAGAACCAAGGCCAAGAAACATTATGTGATGTGTAGACAGCTCAACTGAACTCTTACAAAGTATAAATCTTGAAAGAAATAACAGCTAGTCCCTGGATAGACTAAGGCCTAGGGGTAACTCTAACTATGAGTATGAAGTACCCCAGGATTGGTAAAGCCAACATGGTCAAAATGATGCTTCAACATGCTATGCATCCGCTAACCTGAACATGGGAATCAAAACATCCAAGGTAGCATATACACACATGAAGTTAAGAACAACATACAGTATATTTTGTTTCAGATTTCCCCCAGCCACTCCGTTCAGGCCTAGACCTTCCAAGTGTATGTGCCCCAGATAAAGCAACAATTTCCTGCAGACACAGGTACACACAGCTCAACAACACCACTTAAAACAACATGGGCAAACAGGTGACCCAGATCATTATTTGCACACCTTGTCATCAAGACCCATTCTGTAGAATACCGCCCTCAAGTGGTCAGCAGGTGCCTTGGGGCCAGCATCTGGAAAAAATACAAAATACATAATTGAAGAATTGCCAATCATCAGACCAAATGCATTTAGCAACAAGCAGGTACCCTTCTTATCTCTAGACTGTTTAGCAACAAGCGGCAATAGAATTACTCAGTAAGATTATGGGAATAACAAATACAATTGGTGGACATTTCAAGAAACCAGGAGAAGTTTTGTATCTTTAAAACATACTTACGAGACTCAAAAGAGAGAGAAGGATATTTGTACAGAATGCAATGAATTGGAACATGCGGTGGACACAAAATTTCTAACCAGGAAGCTTCCCCTCAGGTGGACACTGCTCAGGTCCTGTGACATCAACACGTCCATACTTCATTGGAAGCTTTGGGCCACCAGCTTCCTGGTACCATATTGACAAAAAAAAGGAAATTAGGTTTGGAAACAGTATTGTTCTATTAGCTCTAATCTAGATAGATATAATGGAGAAAGAGTCAGACCTCGATTGCTGTAGCACTTGCCAACTGGAATAAATCTGCGTAAGTGATACTTGGATATTTGTCCTTGATTGGTTGCACGAGCTTTAGAGCATTTACCAAACCTTTTAAGGATGCAGATCAGGAATTTTAGATACTAGTTGTACACATAGGAGGAACAAACAAATCTAATGGTGAAAATCCAAGTAACTGTACCGGCATTGGCTCCATGCTTCAATTCAACATCAAATCTTAAACTTCCATTAGCTCCACCTCGTTCAGGCCAATCCTTAATATTCCTGTCATACGTGCCAGAATCGTGCCATCCCAGACGAACCTTCATGCAGTGAGACAGATAATAATTAATAATCTTGGAATGGATATAGAAAGTTTAAGTTCAAAGGCAACTAGCCTCCACACCCTGATATGTATTAGAATGATAAAACGAGAGTGGTCCTTGTCATTTCATTGCATTGAGTAGTTGCAATTTTCAAAATGAAAAGTATCATTTCTCTAATTTTTCTTTTCGAAATGTTTCAATCAACGACGGTGCTGATCTGAGCATATGGCATCCTGTGATGCCTTAAGCCTCTATGATTGCCAACTCGTCAGAAATATCCAAGACAGTTACAAAAGTAAAATACAAGAAAATGCAGCATATAATAAATAAGGAGAGTTCTGCATAAAGAGCGTGGATGACAATGATCTTAATTTGTGAAGTATTAGTGCACCATTAGTCACTACAATATGATGTTCATATCAGACAATTCCCTTTAAACTACTCTGCACTGTCTGATCTTATGATATCCTAATCGGTCAACTTTCTTCACACACTTCATCTATTACATTTGCACATAGACATCATTTATAATCATAATTTGCCAGTATACGAGGACATATGTATCACACAAGGAGGCATAATAAGCTCCATAGTGAACTATTGGAACGAGATGCATCACTGGCCACTAGAGACTGGCTTCAGTAACACAACAAAACCAATCGAGACACAGCCTAACTCAGAAAAGTTGCTGCAGTTTGTCACAGTAAACAATCGATACTGCCAACGGACCCTTTTTGAGGGAGGCAGTCTGTCTAACAAAGCACCTTATGATGCTAAATCCCAGCATTGGTCTAAGGATGAAATTCACCTTGCTGTCCTACTAAATGACGACGCTGATGCAAGGAATACATTTCCTAGTAGGCTAAGAGAGTGGCGTGGCCGTATAATAACGGTTCCGTACCAGGATGGGGTGGCAGTGGGTCGTGTTGAGGAGCTCCCTGATGTCCTCGCGCGCGGCCTTCAGCTGCGCCGCGTCCGACGCCGCCGCCATGCACCTCACCGACCGGCCCCTCCCCGCCGCCTTGGCCTTCTGCGATCACACACACACGCACAACCAAACACACAGGTCAGCAACTCAGCATCCGGAACATTCTGGCTCAAATCCTGAACCGCTCCGAACCCGATCGTACCGACACCGACCTGGGAGGGCGCGGCGCGGAGGCTGACGTGGCGGAGAGCCGGGGAGGACGAGGATGAGGAGGGGAAGAAGGCGGAGTTGGATGGCCCGGCGCGGCGGCCGGACGGGGAGGTACGTGCCAGAGCGGCGGCGGCGCGGAGGGCGGCTGCTGCTGCGAGGCGCTCGGCCATGGTGGTGGGTTGGTGAGACCGGGGACCTTTGGTCTTTGGAGCAACTAGTAGAAGCTGCGACTGCTTTGATAGGGCCAGTTCACCACGGCTCTTTGGGTTTGGAGGGGGTTTTGCTTGGCTCTTGCGGTTGGTGCCGCGGCGCGTGCTCGGGGAATGGAGCGAGGTTGGTCGGGGGCGGGTCGTCGGCTGATTTGCGCCGGATTCGGCGAGGGTTTGCGGTGGGCAGTGACAACTGGGCAGGTGGCACTGATCGACCCGATGGCGCCGTCAACTGCTGGATGCCGCGGGCCGGGATTCCTGGTATGTTCGGTTCCAAAAAGTTTGTCTGCCCAGCTCAGAGTTCCCATCGTCCATATTTTCGTTAAAATTTGCAGAGCGGGTAAACGGCATGCCAGGAAAAGTGTCGTGCGTGTAAACAAAAGTCCAATCCCGTTGCGTCGTATACCAACTTGCCTGCTGCCTCTGACCGGAGAAACGAACTCCAGTGTTTTCGGTTGACTTTCTTGATTCCAATTCCAATTCCGTTCATGATTTGCTCCTCTTGCAACGTTGTCATGTTGTCTTTGGTGCTTTCGGTTGACTTTCTTATGGAGCCTTTCCACATCAATACCATAAAATAAAACATCACCAACTAGTTAGTAGTATCTAGATGGTTTTCTATGTGCACTTAAGTCACATAACTATTAAAACAATGTCACACTTGTGAGCCGTCATGGTCACAAAACCGGTCAACTAGATGATTTTTGACCAAAACCGGTCAACTAGATAGTTTTTAACCAAAACCGATCGTAGACAGACTAAAATTTTACAATAATCCCCCATACTTCTACGGAACAAATTTTTGTCCCATATAGATAATACTAGATGTTATCATATTTTTCTGTAGACTTGGTCTATCTTGAAGATATTTAACTCGGGATAAAAGTATTATAATCATAATTAAATAATAGAGAAAATATAAACAAGTACAAATTTCAGTAACAAATATCGGCACACCGTACTCATTTTGTTTTAGGCTACAGAAAAAAAATCCCAGTTGTGTACGTAGTATTAAAAAACACGTATTTGTGTTAGAGATTTGTTTTTTTCATAGCAAAATAAAACATATTTTTGTCTAAATTTTTTTGAATACCTTCAAAATATATAAATGTGTGTGCATAGAAATCTTAAAAATATCTTTTTTATTTTTTTCAAAAAAAAGCTCCAGTAAGCTTGGAAACTGCTGCCAGTTTTCCAAGTGAGCTATACACTTGCAAACATAAAGATATATATAAGCTTAAGCTTTTCTTTGTAAAAAAATTTAGTTTGTCTATAATCAGTTTTAGTCAAAAACCACCTGGTTGACCGGTTTTGTGACCACGGGTGCACGGGTTCGCAAGTTGTGTGACTTGTTAGTTTAGTTTGCAAGTTGTGTGACTTAAGTGCACATACGAGACAAGTTATGTGACTCCTGGTGACTCCATATGGTTTGACTAACACACAGCTTTGGCATATGTGATTGGGTTGATTAAACGATTTACTCAAACTGAGCTATCGTTCTATGGTTAATCAAAGGTTTAAATTTTGGTCTCAGCTCTCTATGTGACCACTACTCGAGATATGGTACTTTTTCCGTTTCAAAATAGATGTCTTAAATTTATCAAAAATTAGGTAAATTTAGACACTATTTTGAGATGAAGGGAGTGTTACTAGTCCAAAGCTCCAAGATAATTTCTTCACGGTCAAACAATCGATCCAAGATCTACACATGTGTCGCGTTCCGGCGCTAATTAAATTGGATGTCGCTAGTGCTTTTAATTTAGTGGCGTAGCCGTTTCTCTTCGAAGTTTTTATTACAAAATACTTCCTCTGTCTTGAAATAAGTCTCAAAATAGTTAATAAATCTAAAACATCTATTTTAATAAATCTAAAATATCTATTTTAAAATAAAGGGAGTATGTTTTTTCGAGAACCATGGGTGTTCCAAAAAAAGAGAGAACTCACATGTGTTCCGGTGTCTACATATGGCTATGGTGTTGTCATGAGCAGTTTTGGCACGCACGATGGATTGTGCCCAGGGGATCCCAGCTCTCCTATGTTGGTGATATTTTTTTGAAATAAGGCAAAAAAGTTTTTTATTAATAGAACAAACAAAGTGTCTAGGACAATTCTTAGGACTTCTACAAGGGCCTATTCTCCTGATATTACATTAATAAAAAAATATCTCTAGCTATACTTCACCCTCCCGCCTCATTTTTTTAACCTTGATGACGATCATTGTCGCGGTAAATGGGGACCCTTGCATTCAGCTCCTTCCAAAATTTTGGGACTAGACATAGTAGGAGTAGCATACAACTGCATGTATTGCCAAAAAAGCATTTTAATGACATGACATATTATTAAATAAAGATAGATATGGTCGTGTGTGGTGACCTAGCATACCACTGCATGATGTAGTATACTATAGTCGTTGACATAACACCAATGAAACACCATTTCACTAGTACTATATTCCTCAAAGTGGTACAACAAAAACATCGTGGGTCCAAAATATGACTATAGATTACAACTCAACTCTTTACAAAAGATTCAAAGAACAACTTATAAGTTATAGAGAAAGAAAGGTTATACAAAATAATAACCAAAAATAACAACTTATCAACTATACTACAATAAGTCAACTTCTAAGACTATTTGGCTTGCAATTGCGGCTACTGCGATGCTCTACAAAAATAGGTTATGTGGGCTAGAGATTTGTATTCCTATCTATTCTAAAACTTTCTCTTCTCTTCGGTTGATGTCGATGTTGACTCCAATGACTTCATTGGTTACCTTCGGACTCTTGGCGTATCCTTTTTAGTATCACTTGGTGTTGATGACATCTTCAATGGATTTAGAATCTAGCAAGGGTTAAAAAGACACAATTGAGTACGAAAGTACTTAGCAAGTTTATTAAAGAAGACTGTTTGATGCACTATCTATAGCCACAGACCGTAGGTCATAGGCTATGTAGGTTTTCATAAACGTTTCTTCAAAGGTTGCTTTTACTCTGAAAAACTACGTCCGTCGGTCTTCACGGGTTTACTAGAACTTCATGGAGTTCATTTCCTGCTGCGTTCGTAGCTCCTTTCCAGAACAGGGAGTAACATGTCATATTTTTATACACTCTGTAGAGGTGCGTTACTTTTTCCATAAGAGATCTTAAGCCTTGTTGCACATCCGGAAGTATGTCCCCATCCAAACTTCCTTGGTTTGAGGCCCAGTCAAAAGATCCAAGCCGATCAGTGCTCTTCTCCACTACCCCACATGCCATCACAATCCTTCAAGCAGTCCTACCTCTGCTATACCTCCCTTTTCGGGCAGCTATAATTCTGATAGACCCCTTGAAGACTATGTAAGCCGATTATGCCCCTGGCAGCCCCCATCAGATATGGGAGACCTCCACCTACGGCAGCCTCTCATAGATAATCTAGACACCAGCATCACGGGGAACTAAGGGGTCCCACCAATGTGTTGGATCCTATGCGAGGAACCTGCATCTTCATGATAAGGTCGTCCATTGGCACACGAAAGGAAGAAGATCTAGTTGACTTCTCCGTCCCACTCTAGGTCTTATGGTTAACGTGTATTATACAGCGCAAGAAACACTTGCGACATTTTTTATTAAGTCCTAAGCGATAATTTCATGTGCAATGGTGGTTCCATTGCTAGTCATAATAGATTATCTGGCCACCCTGGATCAATAACCAGTAGTTCAAGTCAAGTATGAAAATAGTGTTTTCTAGCATCCTTTTGGGAATGTAGGTGATAACAATAATAGATTGCAAATACTTAATAGAAAAAAAAAAGAACATGAGCAACTATGAACCTGCCTTTTGTGATTGCAAGATTATGCACTCACGATCTTCAATACAATATAAACTCAAATATCTAAAAACATCATCATTGGTCCGGTAAGGACTAATGTTTAAAGAATCAAGATGCTATTATGCATAATTAATATAATGCAATGTTTTAAACTCAAAATCCCTGGAGTAAACATGGATGATCTAGCGTTTGTGGGATTATGATGATTTATTTTGGATGTGTTGTCCTTTTAGATCAATTTCACACTTGTGCTTCTTATTAGGCTTGTGAGATAGTGTGTGAGAAGGCTTACAAGTATAACAAATTAGCATACAATAATTTAACAAAGTAGCATACAATAATATAGTATCTACTATGACACTATCTATTGGTTACTAGTATGCTGAAGGTGGTACCTTAGACTAGTGTCATATACATGACAATAGTCCGTGTTACTCCCCACTATGAACAGCCTAAAAAAATGAGCACGGCCATCGATGTCATCGCTTTCCTCTCCTTTTCCCTTTCAAGAGCGAGTTTTGACCACCATTCATTTATGGTTGGTTCATTGGGCCAAAGATCTGTTGGGATGTTCTAGACTCCACACCAAGATAGGATTTTCTTCCAAATTCTAAAGGTAAATCTGCATTTGTAGAGAAGGCGAGCATAAGAGGAAATTCCGCAATTTTCCATCCCTTCTCTTCAAGACGACCTCCCGTCAAAATTCTACTTTGCATAGCCAACAATACAAGCATTTAGGAGGAGCCCAAACTTTCAAGATGAGGCATTGAGGGTTGTGGATACGAGGCCTTCAAATTGTATTTTTGTATGCTGATAATGCAAGTATTTGCCACCATTTGTGAACTTCCACTTAATGTTATCCTTGACATCATGCACAAGGTGGACACAAGATATCATCTCCCAGCGGGCGATGAATTGTTTTATGTGCTCCATGTCAAAATCTTGGTGGATATTGACAAACACAAAAGTTGGTGGATATTGATTTGACTAACCGTGCAATCCTTATTTTTGAATTTTTTGAATATCTTGGGTGCTATATCTTTGGGTCAAATCCTGTCTACCCATGGGGGGTCCAAATTTTTTCCTTCTCACCTGAAAGGATACAGATGTCGCCTAGAGGGAGGGTGAATAGGCGATTAAAACTTTTCTGAGAGTGCCTCGAAAAAGGCGGAATTAAACTAGCGTTTACTTTGTCAAGCATAACCTAGAACAACTAGGGTTTACCTATGTGCACAAACAACTTATGCTAAGCAATACAAGCAACAATGTGATAACAAGATATAAATTACTTCAAGCACGAAGGCTATCACAATGTAAAGTGCATAAGTAAAGAGCTCGGGTATAGAGATAATCGAGGCACGCGGGGACGACGATATTTTACCGAGTTCCTCCCAACATGGAGTACGTCTTGTTTGGAATGGGGTGATATCTAACCACTTACGCCACAAAAATCCTCCCTTATTCTCCGGTGAATCTCACCCCAACGGGATCGATCCACACTTTCACTATCGATGCACTTGTCGGTGGAAACCGGAACCTCTCACAAGGTTGGGCCTTCCAACAAATGCCACCAAGGCCACAAAACCGTCTAGGGTTCCAAGAACCCAAGAGGGACAAGCTTCAACGAATGCCACGAACCAAATTCTCCGAGGAGAACCCAAACCGATGCACCTAATGCAAATGGCAAGAACACCACAAAGGTGATCCAATCCCTCACTCTCAAGTTCCAACAAAGCTACTAAAACTATTGGGGGAACAAGAGAGGAGGAATCAAAAAGGGACACAAAACACCCCAAATCTAGATCCCCAAATATACACTCACAAAGAGATGTTTTGGTTTGGTCAAAACATGGATCTAGATCTCCTCTCTCTTCCACTCAAATATGGGCAAGAATCATCGGAGGAAAAGATATTAATCAAGCTTCAAAATCTAGAGAAAATGTGGGCAAAGCTTAGACTAATAGAAAAGGAAGAAGCTGTTTAAAACAATAAAGGAGACAATTTATAGAGGCCTTGATTTTCTGCCCATTGGGGCCAGAAAACGGGGCTGAGCAAGCGGCAAGGTCAACGAGGCAAGCGGCGGCGGTGCAAGCGAGCGGGCGATCAGGCGTCTTGCGGGCCCAGTGAGGCGCGGTCCAGCTGGCGACCGAGGCCATCCAGGCGCGAGGCGTAGCGCGCAGGAGCGAAAAAATTGAGCGGGCACGCTTGCGGGAATTGCGGCGGCAGCACACATGCGCTTTAGTCAATGTAGCGGCGAGCGGGACCAGCTAGCGAGGCGGAGCGGCGCGTGCGTGGGGCCAGCGCGCGAGCGGCTGAGCGAGGTAGGGCGGGATCGAGCGCAGCAGGAAGCGAGCGGGCGAAGCATGCCACGCACGGGAACGAACAACCCAAGAGGAGCGTGGCGTTCTGGGCCGACGGTACTGCCCGCCCGGGCGGTAATCTGGTCGGTCCGTAGAACGGACCAGTGCCGGGCAAGGCAGGGGATAGGAGGGTGCTGCCAGGCGTGGCCGGTACCTACCAGCGGTAGTACCGTCCCAAGAGAAAATTCTTTTCTTTTTCCTTTCTAAACACAAATAAAGCAAACTTTAAATATCCATAACTTTGGCTAGGAGACTCCGATTGATCCGATTTTAATTGCGTTGGAAAGAGGACTACAAGAGCTTTCCAATATTGGTTATCACCAAGTGAGAATTTATCAAGTAATATAATGTGAGATACCTCAGTTGGTGAGACACCGGAAAACCGCCAAGATCAAAATCGCAACAAGATATAAATGGAAGATCCGATTTTGATGAACAAGAGCTTGTTATGGAGATTACCACAAGCTCTATATCCTCACATGGATAAGACCAAATAACAACCAAATATGATTATACAAGTATGCAAAGGTTTGAGCTCTCTCTGAAGATATGATCGAGTTACTCATTCGAGAGCCTCTCTTGATAGTACGGTTATCTATCCTAAACCCGGTCTTCCACTAACAACATGAGACCAACAAAAGGGAAAACCTATCAAGATTATACCTTTGCCTTGAGCATTCCACTTGAGCTTGATGTGGACGAACTTGACTTTCTCAAGAAGGAACGCCTTTCTTAATTCCTCATCATCGATCCATGATCACCGAGGATGGCAAGCATCAAACATGAGATCTTCTATAGATGGCACATTTTGAGCTTGCACAACATTTCCTTCTAATTTCATCGACCTTGAAACCAACACATGCTCCAAGCGATGCCAATGGAAAATTCCTACAAGTACAACTTAGTACACACATTAGTCCATAAAGATTGTCATTAATTACCAAAACCACACATGGGGGCCCACATGTTCTTTCATCACCATTTCCCACCATGACAATTGTAGTCGCCCCAAAGAGTGTTGGAGATATTCCCAAGAGGCAATAATAAAAGTATTTATTATTATATATTTGTGTTTATGGCGAATGTTTACATAACATGCTATAATTATATTAACCGGAAACATTAATACTTGTGTGATTTGTAAACATATAAGAGTCCCTAGTAAGCCTCTTGTAATACTAGCTTGTTGATTAATTGATGATTATGGTTTCCTAATCATGAACATTGGATGTTATTAATAACAAGATCATATCATTAGGAGAATGATGTGATGGACACACTCCTATAGTTAAGCGTAGCATAAGATCAAGTCATTTCAATAGTTCGTTTGCTATAAGCTTTCAAATACATAGTAACCTAAATCCTTCGACCATGAGATAATGTTAATCACCATCACCAGATGGATGCTTTGATGATATCAAACACCACTTCATAACTGGGTGGTTATAAAGGTGGCATTGATTATTCAGAAAGGATGTGTTGAGGCACATGGATCAAGAGTGGGATTTTTCCATCCATATGATAGATAGATATACTCAGGCCCTCTCGCTGGAATGTCATCCAATTAGTTTGCAAGCATGTGACTGGATCACAAGGGATCACATATCACGAAACGAGTAAAGAGTACTTATCGGTAACGAGGTTGAACTAGGTATGCAGAAATACCGACGATCAAACCTCAGATAAGTAAAGTATCGCGAGACAAAGGGAAATTGGTATCGTATGTAAATGGTTCATTCGATCATGAAGTAATCACAGAATATGTGTGATCCATATGAATTTCCAGATTTCTCTATTGGTTATTGATCGGAGAAGTGTCTCGATCATGTCTGCATAATTCACGAACCGTAGGGAGACACACTTAAGGATTCAATGTTGTTTAGTAGATATGGTAATGAGTTGGAGACCGAATGTTGTTTGAGGTCTCGGATTCAATCCAGGACATCATGAGGAGATCCGGAATGGTCCGGAGAATAAGATTCATATAAGAAAAGTCCAATTTCAGAGTTCAGAAATGTTTTCGGTGTTTTCACCAGAATCTTCTAGAAGGGTCTAGAAGGTCCACCACCTCGGAGAGGTAAGGGTACATGGATGTGTCATACCAATGTGGAATGGTTGCATCATGTCCTAGGTCACTTGGCTGGGCAATGGGAAGAGAGAAATCAAACTCTAGTTTGAATAGTCAAATGCTAGTTTGAAAAAGTCAAATCCCAACATGGTTGCCTAGTGGAGGGAGGAGAGGAAACCTAGTTAGAGAAGGTTTCCCCTCCCTCCCTTGCCACCGGACACCAAGGGGAGTTGGGGGAGGACTCCCCTCCCCTAGTCTCCCCTCCCACCTATAAAAGAAGGGGTAGGGCACCCCCTTGGATCCTTACCCCCAAACCCTAGGTCGGCCGCCGCCCCTCTCAAGCCACCACCGCCCTAAAGCTCCTCTAAACCGTCATCGCCTAACTAAACCCTGGCCGCCAGCCTTCTCCACCCCTTGGCCTCTAAACCCTATTTGCCAAGGCCCTCTCTACTCCACCATACTCGCCCTGGTTTAGGCGAAGCCTTGCGGGATCTACTCCTCCGTTTCACCACCATGCCGCCGTGCTACTGGAATCGAGAGGAGATATACAAACTCCGCTGCCTACTGGAACAAGGGAGAGGAAGGTCTTCATCGAGTACGGAACGTGTGACCGATCATGGCCGAACACGGGCCTTGAAGGATCGTCAGTCTTGAGATCGGCAAGTGAACAACTACATCAAGGAGGAGAATTTGATCTCATTAAATGCTTTGGATATTTGAGGGTTAGTACTCTATCAACTCGTTGCACCGATCTAGTAGATTAGATCTTGGCTTGTGTGTGTTCATGGGATAGCATTTTTTGTTTTCCATGCTACAAACCCCTACAAAGAGAGCTCTATATTTTTCATTAAATGGGTTCCAAACCCCAATCCAAACTTTACCCTCATCCAGCCATTCAAAACAAGTTTACGTGCAAGTTATCAATAAGCAGGGAGTACTATGAAAAGTCTGTCTATGGAACATTCTTCATCAGTAGGAGTGGTGCCCATTGTGTGTCATGTTGGTGTCACGGCAGATGCCATGGGATGGCTTAAGATGGGGCCGAATAGACGCCGGAGGATCCGGGTAGGGAGAGTGCGGTGAAGACCGTACACACACAAAATCAAAACACACGATGTACCTAGGTTTGGTTCTCTCCTATTGAGATAACACCCCTACTCTTGCATTCTAGATGATATATCTCAATGCATTACTATAGCTACAATGGATCCTTAAGCTGTATGCGAGGAGAGGAAGAAGCTATCTTCCTCTCTCTTTTATCTAAGAGCTCAGGGGGGAATGAGGAACAGGGGGTCGACCCCCCTCTCTGGAGGTCCTTGGGAACCTTATAAAGGTATGCCCACATTACAATATTATGGCTTAGGTGGCAGGGAATATGCTCTACTGATGCGGTACCAAAGTCGTTGTCTTGGGCTCGCAGATTCTCTTGTTGTCACTAGTTCGCTCTTAATAACCCTCAATGTTACTTGACGTGCTCATCCCTGACAACGGTCCCCTCCTGGATATCCTCTATGGGACTACTCTCCGTAATCCAGGGGCACACCTACACAGGAACAATTATCCTCTTCGGGATTCCTGGGAGGAGACTGAGGCATTGACTTAGAGGTGAACATATAACCATTTTCTATAGGCCAACACCTTATGTCGGATCAACAACTCCAGCCAAGATTAGCTGGCCTTGGTGAACCTGCATACAAGAGATAAACATGTTATGCCGACATATCTTTTATATGTCGGCCAGGGTACGATCGGCCTATGTCGGCCACCCTATGGCGGTCAACCTTATCTTATACCGTAGCTCGACCCTATCAGGGTTCATCCCCCTGACATTAGTCCCTGAAGTTGTCACGGTCTTGCAGTGCTAACTGAAAGGCCACGACAGGTTTCTTTAACTAACATGGGACATATCTTTTCAGCCAACCTATCTATAAGTCGGTCAAACTTGATTCGAACCTGACATGGCGAATTTCTGCCAATTTCGACTTTGCTTGGTTGGAAATGAATCTTACCTCGGCCACCAAATCATATCTTAGTTTTGTTATCTCTCTCATTGTGGCCCACTAAGTTTCTTTGGGCCTCCCTTATTTTATATTTTCTTATCCTACGTGTAACGCACTTACTATGTGATGCCTAATTTTTTACTCCAAGACGTGACATGTTGCATTGTTGTTGAGGCCCTTAGGTCCCACGAGCGGTCAATTTTCTCATTGACTGGTTAGGTCTTTCCCCACGACGCCTCGTTTAACACTAAACCCGTAGGATCAATTATGGCGCTAGGGACAATTACCTCTCTGTGGCACGATCTGGGGAGCGGTTCCCGTGGAATACACACGCATGATGTGGCCATCATGGGCGCAACTGATCCCACAACCCACGACGCCGCTTGGACTTTAAATAGAGGGACAGGGAGAAATCCTTATTTACTTCCCCTTTGCCTTTCTTCTCCACAACGTCGCTGCCGCTTGATGCTCCTCCTCTTCTCGTGATGTCGCTAAGTTTTTCTCCCCCTCGTCATCGATTTATCTCACGCGCGGACCATTGCCACCACCGCCGCTACGGGACGCTGCCACTCTAGGCCTAGGGCCACTACAGAGATGGCGCCTCAGAAGGATATCACTGTTGAGCATGGAGAAGAATAAAAGGATGTCGGACCGGAGCGCGCATCATGGGAGGGCTCCGGCGTGACCTCCGACGAAATCGAACGGATCCGCCGAACGTAGAGTGCCGGCTGCCCGGTGCTGAGTCCACGCCAGAGGTTAACCTTGGTGAGTTCATAGTGTTCATATCGCACTTCGAGCGCGGGTTCGGTCTTCCCATCAGCGATTCCACCAAGAAATTTCTATAATCCTTTGGTCTTCAACCACATCAGTTGCCTGCCAACACAATTGCCACCATGTCTTCCTTTATCTCTTGCTGTGAGGGCTATCTCAACCTCTGGTGAAAGAGCATTTTTCTATCCCTCTGATTTTGATGTTTGATAACAACACACTTATCGGTTTAACTATGTGCTAAGTTTATCACAGGTTTGATAAGAGGTGGCACAAATAATGGCATATCAATTCCCCTTGCAAAAACCTCTGTGTCAACCGGTAGTACCGGAACTATGACCGGTACCACCGCTTGACACCGGTACTACCGGTTCCAGTACCGGTTGGCACTGACCAAAGTTGATAAAGGTATGTACTAGTCAGTACCCCCCGGTACCACGGAGCGGCACTAACGGTCCAACCGGTAGTACCAGCTTGCTGTACTACCGCTTGAGATCGTCTGCATCGGCGATCGGGGACATCTTGACTAGCACTCACCCCTCCGTTTGGTCAGTACCAAGCGACTTGGGACCAGCCCAAACCGTAGTACCGCTTCCTACGACCGGTACTACCGCTTGGGGGTATTACTGCAAGGCGATACCCCAAAAGCGAAGAATCTTTGAAGAACTAGAGCACCTCCGACCTGGTCCGATTTGACCGGTACCGCAAGCGGTACTACCACTTGAGATCTGCATTACTACCGGTACATTAAATGCTCCAACGACCATATTTCGTGGAGGGGTATAAATACCCCTCCACCTACCTTGGGACAAACTGCTCAGCTCATTAAAGTCAAATACCACCATTGGAGTCCATTGGAGCCACTCAAATCTTCAAGATCTCCTCATCCCACCACCCAAAGTCCTTGATCTTTGGGGAATCGAAGGAGGAGGCCCCGATCTACTACTTCACCAAAAGAGATCTTCATTTCCCCCTCATTTCATTGAGGCCCCCCTTTGCTCTAGTGTTTTCTTGGAAACCCTAGTTCTTGTTTTGGTTCTTACAAGCTTGTCTTTGATTGCTTTGACAGCTTGCTTGTATTTGGGAGCCTCCGATTAAGTTGTGGATGTGTGCCCCAAACTTGTAACGGTGCCGGCTTCCACCTTGAAGGTTGCCGATATAGTGGAAGGTGAATCGATCCCGTCGGTGTGAGATTCATCGGAGAACAAGGGAGGCCTCTCGTGGCGCTGGTGGTTTGAAACCACCCCCTCTCCAAACATAGACGTACTTCCCCTCAAAAGGAAGGAACTACGAGAAACAAATCCTTGTGTCTCCGTGTCCACTTTTCGGTTACTTCTATCCTTTACCGCACCTTACTTACTTGTTACTACTTTGTGTTGTGGTAGCCCTTGCATAATTGTCATATAGTTAAATTCACCATAGTTTCATTATCTAGAGAATTTACCTTATTGTTAAACCTTAATTTGAAAAAGAAGAAAATTTGAAGTAGCACCTATTCACCCCCCTCTAGGTGCCCATACGATCCTTTCAATTGGTATCAGAGCCTCGGCTCTTTATTTGGGCTTTACCGCCTAAGAGAATATGGGTAGCCGCGAAGGGGATGGTGATGGTGAGCCGACCACGGTGACCATGGAAGATCTCAAAAACTTGGAAACAAGATTGAGCTCTTCCTTGGTCAACGAAGTCAAGAAGATGCTTGAGCAACTTCTTAAATACAAAGAAGGCTCATCACCCCCATCTCCTCAAGAGGATCAACCATCCATTTTACCTAAGGGGAATACGTTAGTATCCCCTGAGGGTGCAATGGTAGGGGGTAAACCAGACAACGCTAATTCCTCCACACACAATGATGGGGGGAAGGGTGAGCACCGTGATTCTTGGTACTCTCCCGATCCGCCCATCCCTCACCCTCATGTGTACAATAGAGGTGACCCACCTAAGCTAGAAGAGTCTGCTACTTTTTCTCAATGACAATCACTAATGAGAATTCATATGCGCAGCTCTTGCATTGAACTATGGAACATCATCGAGCATGGACTCTTTATTGGGGATCCAAACAACTTGACAAGAAGAGAGATTGTCAATAGTCAACTCAATGCCACTGCTTTGTATATGATTCAACAAGGATTGGGAACAAAGGATTACCCACACATTGAGCACTTTAGCATTGCCAAGGAAGCTTGGGATGCTCTCACTGTGTTGTTTGTTGGCAATGAGAGTATGAGGAGGAACCGATATGATGCTCTAAGCAATGAAGCCGAAGGCTTCTACATGAAAGAGGGTGAAGATCATGAAGACATGTACCGAAGGCTCAAGACCACCGCCACCGCCTTTAGAAATGTGGGTGCCTCACATGTGGATGATGCATGGATAAAAAGGAAGTATGTGAGTGCACTCATGCCTTTTGAGCCCACTGACTTGAAGAGTCTACAAGGAAGACACAACTACCATCTCATGACCTCAAATGAAGTTATGCAAGAGATGGCCGCTTTCAAGGTTGCCGCCAAGAATGCCAAAGATGCTCGTGATCGTGCCCTTGGTATGAGCAATGTTGTCAATGTTGCATTAAAGGCCAAAGCTGTGGACCATGGGGATGAAGATGATAGTGATGAAGGGCCTTCCATGGACCACCCCGATGAAGTCAAGATTTCTCATAGTAAATATATGGCTTTCTATGCAAAGAACTTTTGGAAGAACCCCGCCAAGGCCAAGATGGAAATGCAAAGAAAGAGCAACCCCAATGGTAAGAGAGAAACTACAACGAGATTGAGAACTTGCTTCAATTGCGGTGACCGCTATCACTTTGTAGCAAGTTGTCCCTATGAAAAGAGAGAAGATCATGGGGGTAAGCTTGTGTTGAAGAAGACTCTCAAGGCACCTTACAAGAAACCTTTCATCAAGAAGAACCCCATCAACAAGAATTTGGGAGAAATTGTCTTGATCACTCATGAAGAATACTCCTCCGACAATGAAGATGAGGAAGAGGAAACTTCACATGGTGTGGCTGCTCTAGCCACCACCTCTACTCCGACATTCTCACTCTTTGATTCTCCAAATGAGAACTCTCCCACCAAGAACGTCACTTGCCTTATGGCAAGAGGCACGGAGGTATCCTCATCATCCCACTCTACTTCCCTAGATAATGATGAACTTGATGATGAAATGTCTCTTAATGTTAAAAAGGAATTAATTGTCTTTGATGAGTTCATGACTAACCTAAAAGGAGATGCTAATTTACACTTTGAAAACATTCTAGATCAACTTTCACATACTCAAGAGCTTCTAGATGTTAGATGTAAACTTGGGCATGAACACATGATTGAGCTAGAGGCTTTAAACAATGCTCTAGAAGAAGAACAAGAAACTAGGTTATCACTTGAGCTAAAACTTGAAGGGATTGATGAGGCCAATGACAATATTGTTAACAAGCTCATCAAAGAACGTGATCATGCTATTGCAAAATACAAAAGTGCTAAAAAGGACAAGATTGAGTTTGGTGTGGTTCATGAAAAACTTTCCGAGGACTTTAGGTTGCTTAACAAGGCTCACAAAGCTTTGGAGAGTGAACTCTTGTCACTCACAAAGTCCCATGAAACGCTTCAAACTCAATTGGCCAATATCCCTTCACCTAGTAACTTCATTCCATCTAGTAGTACAACTATTCTTGAAGAGAATGCTAGGTTGAAGGGGGAGCTTGCTAAGGCCACATTTCCACAAGGCAACAAGTCTATTGATGATCTTTTGAGCAAGCAAAGGCATAATGGTGATAAAGGGGGCATTGATTTTGTCTCCAAAACAAAGAAGAACAACAATAAGAAGAAGAAGGACAAGCCCGCACAAGAGACCAACAAGACCATTGTGGAGAGTAAGACCACAAATGGTAAAACTATGTCTCATGATGATTTTGCGGGAAGTGCTAACCCTCACTATGTTCTAATGCGTGATTATTATGGTGATGTGTATGCACAATATGTTGGCCCTTATGATGGTTATATTGCTTGGTCTATTTGGGTTCCCAAGACCCTTGTTGCTAACAAAAGAGGACCCATTGAAAAATGGGTACCTAAAAACTAGCTTGATCTTTTGCAGACTTATGCTTTCGGAGGGTCAAAATGGGTGATCGATAGTGGTTGCACAAGTCATATGACCGGAAGCTCGTCTATTGTCAAGGACTTGGTGCCAAATGAAGATCAAATCACCGTCACATATGCCGACAAGTCAAAGTCTAAGGTAATGGGTTTCAGCAAGGTAGTGGTGGATCACGACATTACACTCGTGAACGTCATGCTTGTTGAAACCCTTGGATACAATTTACTTTCAGTCCGCGCTCTTGGAAAGATGGGCTTTGCCGTCTTTATTGATGATGATATTGTGGTCCTCATGTGTAGCAAGTCTCTCACGGTCGCTTTCGTTGGGTACGTCGAAAATGACTTGTATGTGGTGGACTTTTCGGGGCAAGCCACTGCAGGTCCGATGTGCTTATACGGAAAGGTCGATGTGGGTTGGCTATGGCACCGCCGACTAGCCCATGTCAATATGAGAACTTTGCAAAGTCTCCATAAAGAGGGCCATATTGTTCGACTAAAAGAAAATGTTTCCTTTGCCAAAGATCGTGTTTGCAGGGCATGTGTTCTAGGGAAGATGCATGACGCTCCTCACAAGCCCACGAACCAAATCAAGTCTAACAAGATCTTGGAACTCCTCCATGTGGACCTATTTGGTCCTCCATCTCATGCAAGTATTGGAGGGAAGAAATATTGTTTGGTGATTGTTGACGACTTTTCAAGATACTCTTGGGTTTATTTCTTAAAGTTGAAGAGCGAAACTCAAAGGACTTTTATCGACTTCATCAACTTGGTTCAACGGCAACACAATGTTCCCGTGTTGATTATAAGAAGTGACAACGACACCGAGTTCAAGAACTACACCTTGAATGATTTCCTTAGTGATGAGGGGATTAAACATCAATATTCCGCTGCATACACCCCTCAACAAAATGGTGTGGCCGAAAGGAAGAACCGGACTCTCATTGAGATGGCTAGGACCATGTTGGCGGAGTTTAAATCTCCATACAACTTCTAGGCCGAAGCCGTCTCCACCGCTTGCCATGCTTCAAACCGACTCTACCTCAGCAAGAAAATCAACAAGACTCCATATGAGATACTTACCGGTAACAAGCCCAACATATCTTATTTCTGGGTGTTCGGTTGTAAGTGTTTCTATCTCATCAAAGGTGTTCGTTTGTCTAAATTCGAGTCTAAAGCATTAGAGGTATTTTGTTGGCTATGGTCTCGAATCTCACACTTATAGAATCTATGACAAGCTCTCGGGCCGTCATAGAATCTTGTAGTGTGACCTTGAAGAATATGATGGTCCCCAAGGCGTGTTGATGCTTGTGATGCGGATGATGAAATGCCTCGAGGATTCCATAGGAAGAATGGGTGTGGGTTATATCCGCCCGTTGAGGAACCCCTTATGGAGGATCGAGAAGAACTATGCTCCACTCGGTGGAGCCCTCATCTTCACAACCTCAACATGCTCCATCTACCAAGAGGACATTGACTCAAGCCAAAGACAAGATGTGGACCCTCAACATAGTGATCAATGTGTGAACTCTAATCAAGGGGCTTGGTCCATTCGATGGGTTGTCAAGTGGTGCCAAGTCAATTTGTCAAGGAAGATCCATCGACTGTTTTGAGACAAGCTCAAATTGGCTAGAGCACTTGATCAAGACCAAGGTCAATCCTTGCCTCCCAATGTAGAGGATGACTCCAATGATGATCAAGGTCAAGTTGATGGTCAAGACGAGGATCAAAATGATGAAGAGGGTCCTCCAAGAAATAATGAGGAGATCCACGCTCGTCGCGAATCTAGAAAGGAAAGAATGTTGGAAATAAGAGACCACACCCTCCAAAATGTTGTTGGAGATCTAAGGAAAGGAATTTCCACAAGAGCACAATTGAAGAGGTTCAGTGAACATCAAGCACACATCTCCATGATTGAACCAAAGAAAGTGTGAGAAGCTCTTGAAGATTCGGATTGGTTAGAAGCTATGCACAAAGAGCTCAACAACTTTGAGAGAAACAAAGTGTGGAAGTTAGTTGAGAAGCCAAAAGATTGCCACAATGTTATTGGAACAAAGTGGATATTCAATAACAAGCAAGATGAGCATGGAATTATTGTAAGGAACAAGGCTAGATTGGTTGCACAAGGGTATTCTCAAATTGAAGGCATTGATTATGGAGAGACTTATGCACCCGTGGCTCGCCTTGAGTCCATCCGTATACTTCTTGCTTATGCGACACATCATAACTTTAAGTTGCAACAAATGGATGTAGAAAGTGCATTCCTTTATGGTTATTTAAATGAATTGGTATATGTTAAGCAACCCTCGGGATTTGAGGACCCCAACTTCCCAAACCATGTCTACAAACTTTATAAGGTGCTCTATGGGCTCAAGCAAGCCCCATGCACGTGGTATGAGCACCTTAGAGAGTTATTGTTTGACCGTGGATTTGAGGTTGGGAAAATCGATCCCACTCTTTTTACTAAGAGGGTCAATGGGGAGCTTTTTTTATGCCAAATATATATTGATGATATTATCTTTGGCTCATCTAACAAAGCTTTTAATGATGAATTCTCAAAGCTTATGACTAGTAGGTTCCGGATGTCATTGATGGGGGAGTTGAAAGTATTTCTTGGCTTTGAAATCAAGCAAGTTAGAGGAGGAACATTCTTCAATCAATCCAAGTATACTCAAGATGTGCTCAAGAGATTCAAAATGCAAGATTTGAATGGAGCTCCAACTCCCATGGCTACAAAGACTCATCTAGAACAAAATCCAAATGGTAAAGATGTGGATCAAAAGGTATACCGGTCTATGATTGGTTCGTTGCTTTACCTTTGTGCATCTAGACCCGATATTGTGTTGAGTGTAGGTGTGTGTGCAAGATATCAAGCGGTTCCTAAGGAAAGCCATTTAATGGCGGTCAAGAGAATCTTTCGATATTTAGTTCATACCCCATTTTATGGTCTTTGGTACCCTCAAGGCTCAACATTCGCTCTTTGTGGGTACACGGATTCGGATTGGGCGGGAGACAAGGATGATAGAAAATCAACATCTGGGGCTTGCCAATTCCTTGGTACGTCCTTGGTATGTTGGTCTTCTAAGAAGCAAAATTGTATATCTCTCTCCACCGCCGAAGCCGAGTATGTTGCTGCCGCTAGTGCTTGCACCCAATTGCTATGGATGAGGCAAAATTTAAAGGAATACGGTGTCCATTGTGACAAAGTGCCTCTTATATGTGACAATGAAAGTGCCATCAAGATTGCATACAACCCGGTGGATCACACAAGGACAAAGCATATTGAGATTCGACATCACTTCATTAGAGATCATGTTGCTAGAGGTGATATTGATCTATCCTATGTATCAACCAAAGATAAACTTGCCGATATCTTCACGAATCCACTTGATGAAGCAAGGTTTTGCTACTTGAGGAATGAACTAAATATCGTAGATTCAAGGAGCTTGAATTGACTATCTTGCACTCTCACCTAATACTCGACCCATATTTGGTTTAGGTGTAGGCATGGACATAGGGGGAGTGCGATCCTAATTGATTGGACTATCCCTCCCCCCATTATGCGCAAAGTAAACAAAATCATTCCTCTTAATATCATTTTGTGATATGTGAGCTCAATGATGAGTTTCGGTAATGGACCCAAGATATATCTTCGTGGTGCCAAGCCGAGTATACTCAAATATGGTGGCCTAGGCTACCGCCCCCTCTCAATCGAGAGGTTGATGTACTTACTCGTGTTTGTCATCTATTTAATTGGTTTGCACTCATGATTGTCATCTATTTGAATTGCCTTCATTGTTCTTAGATTCATGCACTCTAGTTTGGTGTTTATTTGCTTCTTCCATTTTTTGAGTGCATGTGCTTCTCAGCTCACTTGTCTTAACCCAAGCCTCCTTACTCCCTCACGAAAACCTTCTCTCTATCCGCACAAGAATCATCCTTGATCCTGGGCTTTGGCATCAGATGGTACGGATGTGAGGATGTGTGCGGTACTCTGGGACCTGGTAAGTTCCCGTGTCGTCTCGAAGAAGCTGCTCGAGGCAGTACTACCGCCCACATGTTCTCTACGGTCACCAGTACTACCGGTTGTGGAACCGGTACTACCGCTTACAAGCGGTAGTACCGCTCCAACAACCAGTACTACCGGTTGACGGTTTCCAGGTATATATTCGAAGCGTGGGGAGAGGCACCCCTCAGTGCCTCATTATTCCCCACGCCCTCCACTCAAACCTGCGCCGCCACCGGAGATCTTGAAGCCACGAAGCCTGTGGCCCTCCTCTCTCGGATTCTCCTTGGATCCGGCCTCTTGTGAGCTCCTCCTTTCCACCGCCATGGATCCCGGTACAACCGCCCTTTCTCTCCGTTTGATTTCCCCATTAGATCTAGGTTTTGGCTTAGATTTGTGGAGAAATTGACTATTTACAGGTTGTCTTGCCATATGATTCCTTGTTACCGAGTAGAATCTTCTATTTTGCTTTATGCCGTCAACTTGGGCGTTTCCATCGGATCGACACTTGTGTGCGATCAACGGTAGTCTGAACTTTTCGGTACTACCGCTTTCTAATACTACTGGTCGTCGGTCAGTGTCCGGTCCACTCTGACCACATTTTTCTGCCTAAATTGTAGATTCTCTCGTTTGCTCCTTTTTGATTCTTGTGCCCTTACCCCCTTGCTATCCTCCCTCGTGATTTCATAGATGCAGGTGGTTCTCGGGGTGCACGCAAGCGCTCCAAGTCTAGCCATGAGATTGTTGAGGAAGAGACGAAGTCTGAGGAAGAGGTTATGCCACAGCCAAGACACCATTCCTAGTTGCCTGCCACTCGAGGTGGTCGTGGGGGTCGTGAAGGGGTTACCAAGCGCTCAGCTGGTCGTGGCAGCGCCCCTCCCTCTCGCCCCCTTCCACTAGGCGTACCAAAAGTCTCAGCTCTGGGCCATCTGGGCCAAAGAAACTGTCAGACATCTCTGAGTTAGAGTTTAGGGCTCTCCGGATTGAAAATGCATACTCCATGGCGGGCGAGGCAAGGGAAGGCAGTCTTCTATGATGATTTCCAAGAGCGTGTTTATCATGAGGTTCTTTTGACCAACATCCAGATGGTGGTGCCTCAGCAGTGGATTGACATGGGACACATTGACAAGAATCTTGACTACTTTGCTGAAGCTAAGGAAATCTGCTCTCACCTTGGCTTGTTCCCCATTATAGAGTTTTAGTATGACTATGATCCCCTCCTTATCTGCCAGTTTTATGCCACTGCAAATTTCCACAATGGCACTTTTCGGAAGATTACTGGATGACTCAAGGTCTTTGTCAAGGAAGCTACACTTGCGAGTTCTTTGCAATCTTGGGGTATGAAGATCGCGGGGACGTTCCTTGTGGTTTCATTGTCACATGCGGAGCATCCCTCCAAAAGGATGTTCTTACACCTTTGTATATTCGAGGCCGTGGGGTTGTTGGCAAGATCAAGGATCTACTCCCCACATATGACATTCTCCATCGCATTTTCTGTGAGACTGTTGCTCCTCGTGCGGGCAACAAGGATGAGATACATGGGTTCTCTGTTGACTTGCTGTTCAACACCTTCCTCAACCGAGAATCAGGCAATCCTCTTGATGTGACAGACTTCATCCGAATGAAATGGTTCTTCTTTACACTCGGAGGGTTCCACCATTTGCTCCTTATATTATGGCCCTCATTGTGTCAAAGTGCCCCGGCATTGCTAGGACTCTCTCCACTCGCTCTCTCATTGTGCACAGGCCAAAGGCACTCAAGATCAAGAACACATGCTAAAACTCGCGTTGCGGCGGGTGAGGAGGATGAAGATGACTCTGAGGATGCTGACAGTGGTCATGACGCTGATTATGTTGTCTCTCGTCGCAAGAATGCTAAGCCCTCTTGGGCCAAAAGGATGGAGGTCAAGGTCAAGAAGATCTTATGCTTCCAGGTTGACAACCAGAAGCGCATGTATGAGGCGCATGTGTATGCCAAGAAAGCCAGTGCTCGGCAGAAGGAAATGATGTCTGCTCAAGGTTTGACCATCTCCGAGGGGTCCGAGAACAACATCACTCCAGAAGATCAGTGGATCTCTTAGCACAGCCTTTGGGACGATGATGTCTCTTCCTGGCACCGTGCCCCACCCACTTACGAGGACGAGGAGGACCTTGAGGATGAGGAGGAGGAGGATGATTGACCGTTGGGACGGTAGTTTTGCACTTGTCCCTTTTTGGCGTCTTGATGCCAAAGGGGGATAAGTTGCACTTTAGGCATGGGTGTTGCATGGGAAGTCACAAGCTCGTTCTTCTCTTTGATCCTTTTATTGCTTGTGAACTTCGATTTCCCTTTATTTATGTGTGAAACTATGTGTTTATGTCGTGTGAGACTATGTGGTTGCTACGTGGTTATTTCATGGATCCATCTTATGAGACTATGTGGTTTATTTCATTGGATCCATCTTGTGATGTTATGCGGTATCTATTGTCTGTATATTCCTCATCACATGTGTTGTGCAAAGGTATGTTTTTCAAATGCTAGTATCCATATTTGTGCACCCATGTTGGGTTTGTAAAATAGAGGGGCAGGTTTGTTTCTACACATCTAGGGGGATTCCCGTCTCTATTTTTACAAATATCATATGCTTACTATTAAAATCACCTTGCAAAAGTGTATTGTCATCAAACACCAAAAAGGGGGAGATTGAAAGAGCATTTTTCTATCCCTCTGATTTTGATGTTTGATAACAACACACTTATCGGTTTAACTGTGTGCTAAGTTCATCACAGGTTTGATAAGAGGTGGCACAAATAATGGCATATCAATTCCCCTTGCAAAAACCTCTGTGTCAACCGGTAGTACCGGAACTACGACCGGTACTACCGCTTGACACCGGTACTACCGGTTCGATGCGGTTGGCCGACAAAGCGATAAGGTATGTACTAGTCAGTACCCCCCGGTACCACGGAGCGGCACTACCGGTCCAACCTACAAGCGGTACTACCGCTTGAGGCGAATATCGCTTTCAGCGATCGGGGCATCTTGACTAGCACTCACCCTCTCGTTTTGGTACCATTGCGGTACTTGTGACCGTAGTACCGCTTCTCGACCGTACTACCGGCAGGTAATCGCAAAGCGATACCGCCCAAAGCGAAGAATGCTAAAGAACTGGAGCACCTTGATCGGTGCACTGGGTCTTGACCGGTAGTACTTGCAAGCTACTACCGCAATCTTGACTACCGGTACATTAAATGCTCCAACGGCCATATTTCGTGGAGGGGTATAAATACCCCTCCACCTACCTTGGGACAAACTGCTCATCTCATTAAAGTCAAAGACCACCATTGGAGTCCATTGGAGCCACTCAAATCTTCAAGATCTCCTCATCCCACCACCCAAAGTCCTTGATCTTTGGGGAATCGAAGGAGGAGGCCCCGATCTACTACTTCACCAAAAGAGATCTTCATTTCCCCCTCATTTCATTGAGGCCCCCCTTTGCTCTAGTGTTTTCTTGGAAACCCTAGTTCTTGTTTTGGTTCTTACAAGCTTGTCTTTGATTGCTTTGACAGCTTGCTTGTATTTGGGAGCCTCCGATTAAGTTGTGGATGTGTGCCCCAAACTTGTAACGGTGCCGACTTCCATCTTGAAGGTTGCCGATATAGTGGAAGGTGAATCGATCCCGTCGGGGTGAGATTCATCGGAGAACAAGGGAGGCCTCTCGTGGCGTTGGTGGTTTGAAACCACCCCCTCTCCAAACGTAGACGTACTTCCCCTCAAAAGGAAGGAACTATGGGAAACAAATCCTTGTGTCTCCGCGTCCACTTTTCGGTTACTTCTATCCTTTACCGCACCTTACTTACTTGTTACTACTTTGTGTTGTGGTAGCCCTTGCATAATTGTCATATAGTTAAATTCACCATAGTTGCATTATCTAGAGAATTTACCTTATTGTTAAACCTTAATTTGAAAAAGAAGAAAATTTGAAGTAACACCTATTCACCCCCCTCTAGGTGCCCATACGATCCTTTCATCTGGCCTTCGATAAACCTCTAGACCAAGTATTTTCAATTCCTTCCCTAGGTTATCTCGGATAAGGACACTCCCACCGGCGTCAAGCTCATGACACAGTGCAGAGCCGCCACCGTTGTACCCGGCGAAGCTCCGCCGTTCCTCGGATTCAGGGCCTAGATTCCTGTAAGAAATGACAACGGCCCTTCCTCTGTGTGAAGAACCAAACCAAAGTAGACATGATTAGGTTGCCCAAATTCGCCATCAGTGCGCCTAAAGCAAAGCTCAACTAGAGGCTTGACCCCAAGGAGCTGAATGCCGAGGTTAACGAGATTCACTCAGCCATCCTCGAGCTTATGAAGGAGCGTATGACGGTTGATGATCTCTTGGTGAATTCATCAGTTGCCAAGTTTCCCCACTCTAGCATCGGACACACAAAAGTTGCCATATGAGTGGCCGATTTAACTCGAACCATACTTCAACAATCGAGCTGACCAAACCCAAAGTTCAAATACGGGTTAAGGCTATTGGCAAGACCAAGATGGTCGAGGAGTGTGTGTGGGGAAAATAACCCCACGACCGAGATCACCCAGTACCTGTGTTAAGAACCGACATAGCGTATAATCAACTTACTTATTCTATCGACATATCTTGAGTCGGTTTGCTACTCTTCCTTATGTCGGATTTTTCTTATTTGTTATGCAAATATTTGTCTGTCAGTCCACAGAGGACCAAGAGAACCCCCTAGAGACGTGGGGTAAATACCACGAGGGTTCGTATAAATAAGATCCAGACTCTAAGGACTTCATGCTGATTCCTCACGCCGGCCCGATCCAGCTCCGGGTTAGACCTCTGCCTGAGATACATTACGTGACTAGTCCTACGATGATGAAGACGATTGTTAGATTTTAGAGGTACTTGTGTAACATCCCAAATTTCATCAAATACAAAATCATGTTGTTGCATTCATATCATCATGGCATTATTACTTTGCATAATTTTTTTCAAAGCTAAACCCTGAATAAAACCATATTTAAACCCCTTATTATTATAATATATATGGGGCAAGGTTTTATTTTATTTTATGACCTCAAAATGGTTTTTGAGTGCTTAGATGTGTTTGACACACTTTTGGATACTAGGATCATAGTACAAAACCTTAGTGAAGATTTGAATAATCCATTCAAATGTCATTTGGAAAATCAAATCAGAAAAGAAAAAGGCAAAAGGAAAAAAATACAATAGGCGCAACCCTTCTGGCCCAACCCCCGTCGCGGCCCACTAAGCCCACCCGGGAGATTTCCTCCTCTCCCTCTCTTCTCTACCCAAGTCTTGCACTCCACCATGACCACTAGGCCTGTTGCCATGTTAGCATCGTGTCCCAAACTGCCATGTGACGGCCGAGCCATTGGTCGCTTCCCATTCACTGTCGATTGATTCGTGGTGTAAATCCCATTGATTCCGGGCGTAATCCTCGCCCCTACTATGTCTAGTTAAACCCCTCCCCCTTGCGACCATTTCCCCCAACACTCCCAGCACCAAGCGCCGCCAGGCTCCACGAATTTTGCCTCGCACTGCCGCGGTACTAAGCGACTCCGGTGATCTATTCCAGCAAGAACAACGCGCCCCTATGCCTCTCGTTCACGCGAGTGCGTTCCTCTTGCTCTTTCGCATCTAACCATGCCTCTGGTTTGTACCAATTTTCCCCAGGTCGATGTCCCCGTCAACCTCTGCAAGCACCCGAGGCGTCGTTCGACTATGGCGAGCAATCACGGTAAACTCGAGCGCCCCTTGACCTTTGCTTCACCCTGTCGTGCTCGTCGTGACCTTGCGCAGCTTATAATGCCCACCGTTTTCATTATATCGACCTAGGTCGTCGCCTGGACTCCGTTCGTGAACACCCGACGCTAGTACAAGCTCTGACGAGGTTTTTTGGCCGTGTCCGTGCGCCCCTGTCCAAGCCACGACCACGTTGAGCTTCACCGTCTTCTCGCGAGTTCGGTAAGCGCTGGCACAACACCCTACCCCTCTAGCCTCGCTGGTGTGTCTCCGTCAGTAGCGTCGACGCCTCAAGAGCCATTCATGCCACCAGTTTTTGGTCGAGCAAGCTAGGTCCGTTAGATCCGCATCTGGTGGCTAGGATTAGGTCATTTAATGAACCGTTACTTTAGATCTGGACCGCAGGATTTCATTTAGATCTAACGGCATGGAAGCGTGATCTAGCGCGAAGTGGTATGCGCCAATCAGAACGCGCCGCGTGTCACTAGTTTCGATTTAAAATCTGAATTTAGATCTATTAGTTATTCAAACTTGTAAATTCAATAACTTTTGATATGTTTATCCAAAAATTACAAATTTTATATCAATGGATTCAGAAAATCAAGCTTTTTGCATCTATGGCCTTGATTTGGCCATTTGCTTCTATAAATTTAGGATTTTATGCAGAAACATGTGTAGGCCTATTTTGACTATATAAATTGTTTAGAAAATTATTTTAAAGTAAATTTTGGTTTATTTAGACCTTAGAAAGTATGCTTTGTTTTCAGTACCGTTTAGTTTGATTTGATTAGTGTGACAAATCATTCCATTGCAATTTTCTTGCATTCACATATATTTTTGTTTGTATATTGAATGTGAATATTGTGGTATGATTTTATGTGTAGATTTTGGTGATTATGGAGAGTGTGATTGTGAGTATTGTACCTATTCCCCAAACTACCAAGGCAAGTGATGCTTCATATTTTTGTCCTACTATTTTATCTATGCACTAGTGATATTTTGAATAGGATTTGCATGGAGATTTTTGTAAGTATATGCTATGCTATGGGAAATCCTATAGATTTTGTCTTAGTAGTTTTCCAAAGTTAAGAAACATGTTATGCTAGTATGCTTAACCTAGCTAGTATAAAACAAGGGTGGAATATTCATGTTGTGATATTATGCAAAATCTATGACTATGTTTTTGATTAATAAAACAATATGTGAATGAATCACCTGGGTGGAATGGGAAGATTGGTTTGTGTTGAGTGGTTACACAAGGCCCATGTTTATGGTTTACCTTGTGTATCACACTTGTGGATGGCCACCCAGGAACAAATAAATTTGAGATGTTTAGTGTTGAATAGCTTCTAGTGCAACCACATGTCATATGGGCTTTACCTTGACCAACTAGGTTGCAGGAACTTAGCCATATGGACAGTTGGTGGTAAGGTTGATAGAATGGAACGCGTCCATGATGATCTAAGGGAATGCTTCTGCAAAGTCTCGTCTCAACACATGTAGAGTCTTGTGGGGAAAATGCACCACCTCTCGAGAGGATAAAACCTAAGTACTTAGCTGTGTCCCCGGTAACGGACATTTTGCGCATCAAAGACATTGAAATGATCAAGGATCTCCTCATCCCAATTTCTCTAAGTTAAAACTTGTGGTTGAACAAGGGTAAATGTTCACCAATGTCTATTGGTGGTTCCTTGGGTGTTTTTGTCAAACAAAAACTTAGTGTTTTCAAACAAATAAGACAAACCTTATTTTGAGCAAAGCCATCCTGCACTACACTTAGCCAAATTCATATAGTTATTAGATGTTACTATACTACCATGGTATCACTTGCCAATACAATTCCTAATATATTGACCCTCTGTGGCTGTAACTTATTATGTTGCAGGTTACTCTGATGGAGATTAGGGTTATGAGTCTACAATCAACATGCTTTCTCGTGGCACATGAAGATGAAGACTTTATTTATTTTGTTAAGTATTGTGAACTCTATGTATTAGCCTTGGGCTAATGAGTTGTAAGAACTATGTGTCTCTGGATATTATGATGTAATAATGACATTTGTATCCATGTACTTCATCTTAAACTATGGATGCTAGCAATTCGATCCAGGGACTAGCATTGCAATCACAGGTGCCTTTACCTTAAATGGTGAAGTCTTATAGATGGTATCATAGCACTGTGTTTCCTGTAGGATTATGACCCTAAGATCGATTAGACTAAGGAAACCACTAGGAAAATGCAAACTCCTTTGTAAATTTCCACACTTGTCTCTTTTCATCTCGTAAAACTTCTCCTAATATTATTTCTCATCTCTATTTGTAGATGGACGCCATCAACGAAGTCGTCAAGAAGGGACGACTCATTACCATGGCTTTAGAATGTGAGACGGAGTTTCCCAAGGCACTCAAAAACCTCATGGTTAGCTTGGGGATACATGGTGAAGCCGTGTATAAGGGATTCCCAGTGATGGATGAAGGATAAGAATATTGGTGGGTACAACTCCACTTGTACAAAAACAAGGAGGACAACCACAAAGAGTCGGGATTCTGCATGGTCACCAACTCTGAAATGCACATGTCATTCTTTGACTCTACAAGGAATGCAGCATGGAATGCCATCAAGGAGCTTGGTGAAAGGCTCAAGTGTAGAATGCTCAACACCCAACATGACATTAGAGAGGAGAAGAAGCATACACAAGACTTAGAAGCTACCAACAAAAGTCTAAGGTAAGATATCATAGACTTAGCATGGGAGTCTTGTGACCAAGACAAACAGATTGCCTTCAAGGATGCCCAGCTAGCTACCTTGACTAGTGAGTGAGAGTTGTGACAAACTCCAATAGTTGGACCACCACACTTCTCGTTTTTCTCGCGTTAATAATTTTTTATCATACCAGCCTATGTGGTATGGCAAAGATTTGTCTAAGTTATGTTGAACCTTGGTGTTTGTGATTGAATATTGTATGCCATGACTTGTGTGTTTTATGTATGCTTTTGGATTTTGTTTCACTACCTTATGTTTTTCTCTTTACTTGTGTTGTTTCTAATTTTTTTCTCTATCCTATGCAATAGATGCCTAGCTTTGTTATGAGCACCGCCGAGGAGTTCAAGGGAACTCGTTTTGGATCTCGTATTATGGAGATCACTAGTGTGCTCAATCTCCCCTCCCTAACATTAATGGACTTCAACTTACGAAGTTCGAGAGGAAGGATCTATGGGGATTTAGAGTCTCGCAGCCAGGACGCCAGTCGGAGCCACCCACCGAGGAGATTGCTTTCAAGTTACTCCATGACGACAAGGAGAAGGGACTCGATGTTGCCATGCAGGAGATACTTGCTCGTCTATGTGGACGTCACTCCACCGAGCTCAGGGGCTTCTACTTCCACCCATTTGGGAGACGTGACGAGGAGGGAGAGGCTGTAGTGTATGACAATGCCACTAGAGATACTATTGAGCCTGTACGTCTCTATCTTCAGGATCTAGAGAGCTCATTAGGCACCTTGATACCGATAGGACCAACGTCATGCTTAGCAATGACGAGCTTCACGTCCAGTTGAGGGAGAAGGACAAGGCCTTTGAGGAGCAGGAGGAGAGCATCAAGGAGATGGAGGCTAGGTTTGAGAAGCAAGACAAGAGGTTCAAGAATCAAGAGAAGAGAGTGTAGGATAGGAACAAGAGGATAAATGAGATGAAGGTCGATATGGAACTCAAGGATCTTGAGTTAGAGTCACAGCAGGAGGTGATTGAGAGGCTGCGTTCGCAGAAGAGGAAGCTTCAGGCGAAGGTCACTGCCTTGACCACCAGTATGGAGGAGTACAAGTCAGGAATCGACGTAGCAGGACTTGCACTAGTGGAGGTGGAAGTCGATATGGAGGAGTAGTGTTGACTACTTGGCTATCTACCTATCTATCATCATTTTATTTATCGAGTCGCATTGATCATCCAACATGTGGATGTCTTTGCTAGTGTGTTTACTTTGCAAACTTGTTGTTCGTGTTGTTTAAACTCTAAGTTTATTATGCTTGCTTATTGTGATTGTTGCTATGTATTGTATTGTGCATGTTAGTATCTATGGGTTATATCTCATTACTTATCCTTATTGAAACCATAGATTCCTCCCCGTCGTGCCAATCCTAACAATAACAACAACAACAATGGCAATGAGATGCAGCAGATGATGACAGCCCAGACTTAGTTAATGCAAATGATGACCCGGTTTATGGTGAATCAGAATCAGAACCAAAACAACAACAATAACAACAACAACAATCAAAACAACCCACCAGCTTTAGATATGCGCACAAGGTTTCTAAGGTTGAGGCCTGCAAATTTTTCTAGAACCACTGATCCTATGGTAGCAAATGACTGGTTATGTTTTGTGAACAACGACTTGGTCACTATTGGATGCACTGATGAGGAGAAAGTCAAATTTGCAGCCCATCTGCTAGAAGGACCAGCAGCTACTTGGTGGGACAACTTCCAAATCACTGCTCCTATTGAAGATGCGACTTGGGCAATGTTTGAAGATGGATTCCGCACTGCCCATATCTCTTCAAGGGTGAAGAGTTTGAAGAAGAAGGAATTCCACAACCTTAAGCAACGCCACCGCAGTGTTGTAGAATATATTGAGGAGTTCAACAATCTGGCACGCTATGCACCGGATGAGGTTGACACCGATAAAAAAGGAAGGAGAAGTTCCTTGAGGGACCAAATGATGAGATGTGCATGCAACTATCTGTTGCATATGTTCCAACTTATCAATCCTTGTGTGACAAAGCTACCATCTTGGAAAGTAAGATGAAGCAGGTTGAGAACAGGAAGAGGAAGCATCACTTTGATAAGCATAGTTCTGGATCGTCACACAAGCATTCCCATGGTGAAGATAGTGGAGGTTCTGGATCCCACAAACACGGGAAATATAACAACCACCACAACAGTAACTGCCACCATGATAGCAAGAATCACCGTAGTCATGATAATGGTGGATATAACAACCATACAAGAGTGGACACAAGATTCACCATAGTGGAAATGACAATGGGAGTCAGCTTGCTAAGAGAGACATTAGCCAGGTTGAGTGTTTCAAGTGCAAGAAAACTAGGCACTATGCCAATGAATGCCCCAAAAAAGAAAACCGATGGAGCCAACAAGCCAAACCCTTTTCAGAAGGGTCATGTGAACCACATCAATGTGGAGGAAATCTATGAGGAGTCCGATATTGTGGCTGTAAGTTCAAGATAAATTCCTTTCCAGCACTTGTCCTTTTTTATACCGGCGCATCGCATTCATTCATATCAAGAGCATTTGTAGATAAAAATAGACTTCCAACTGAAACTATTGGATGTCCTATTAAAGTAAGCTCTCTGGGTGGAGAGATGATAGTGAATTTTGGATGTCATGATCTAGTAATAGAGTTTGGAAAGTACAATTTTCCAGTTAGTCTGATAATCCTAGATTCCCAAGGATTGGATGTAATTTTTGGCATGGATTGGATGACTAAGTATGGAGGAGTAATAGATTGTGCCAATCGTACTGTTACACTCACAATCCCGGATAAGAAACAGATTAAGTTCAAGTCTAACTTTGAAACCAAAGGGAGTAAGCTAAATTCTCTTAAGGGGGTTAGCATAGACAGTGTAATAGTAGTGAAAGAATACCCGAATGTGTTTTCGGAGGAACTACCGGGAATGCCACCAGATAGAGATGTGGAGTTTTTGATTGACTTACTGCCAGGATCTGTACCAATAGCAAAAAGGCCCTACAAGATGTCAGTTGATGAGTTGAAAGAGCTCAAGAAACATCTTGGAGAACAGTTGCAGAAAGGATTTATACAACCAAGTTCTTCATCTTGGGGTGCACCGGTTCTGTTTGTTGAGAAGAAATATAGAAGTCAAAGGCTATGCATAAATTATCGTTCACTTAACAAAGTGACCATAAATAACAAGTACCCTTTACCTAGAATCAATGATCTCTTTGATAAGCTAGAAGGAAATCGTGTGTTCTCAAAAATTGATCTCTGATCCAGCTACTTTCAGCTAAATATTAGAGAGCAAGACATACCTAAGACTGGTTTTACCACTAGGTATGGATTGTATGAGTATACTATGATGCCATTTGGATTAACAAATGCACCAGCTTATTTCATGAACATGATGAACAAGGTGTTCATGGAATTTCTTGACGAGTATGTTGTCGTATTCATCGATGACATTTTGATCTATTCCAAGAGCAATGAAGAGCATGATGAACATTTGCATTTGATTCTTGAGAAACTTAGGGAGCACAAGTTGTATGCTAAGTTCAGTAAGTGTGAATTCTGGTTGAATGAAGTTGGATTTCTTGGACATATTGTGTCTGGAGATGGTATAGCTGTCGATCCCATGAAAGTGTTAGCTGTAACTAAGTGGGAATCTCCCAAGTTAGTTAAATAAGTTTGTAGTTTCCTAGGCTTGGCAGGATACTATAGAAGGTTCATCGAGAATTTCTCGAAAGTGGCTAAGCCAATGACAAAATTGCTTAAGAAAGAGAAGAAGTTTGATTGGACTGAAGGATGTGAAATCAGTTTACAAGAGTTTAAGAAAAGACTAGTGTCAGCACCAGTTTTATGTCTGCCAGATCTAGAGAAATATTTCCAAGTTTATTGTGATGCATCTCACCAAGGATTGGGTGGAGTATTGATGCAAGAAGGAAAAGTTGTGGCTTATGCCTCGAGACAACTCAAGACTCATGAAGTAAATTATCCTACTCATGACTTAGAGTTAGCCTCTGTTGTCCATGCACTCAAAACATGGAGACATTACCTTTTGGGAAAGTGATGTGAAGTGTTCATTGATCACAAGAGTTTGAAATATATTTTCATCCAGAAGGAACTCAATATGAGACAAAGAAGGTGTCTAGAACTCATCAAGGATTACAACTTGAGTTTGCAATACCATCTCGGTAAAGCAAATATCGTAGCCGATGCTTTAAGCCGTAAGGTTTATGTGAATGGCCTTACCAAAGGAGAATTGCCAGATGATTTGTGTGCCCAATTTAAAGAGCTAAGATTGGAGTTAGTTCCTGAAGGATATCTCATGTCTTTGGAAGTTCAACCAACATTGTTGGATAAGATCAAATAAGCCCCAAAAGTTGGACAAGGAAATAGAAGAGATTAAGAGTAAAATTAGTAAAGGAAAGGCGAAAGGATTCCATGAAGATGAACAAGGAACTTTATGGTATGTAAGCGTATCTGCATTCCACAAGATCCGGAGCTTCGGAAATTGATTCTGCAAGAAGCACACAATTCACCATATTCTATTCTTCTGGGTAACACCAAGATGTACATGGATGTGAAAGAAAGATTTTGGTGGAATAATCTGAAGAAGGATATCACGGAACATATTGCTTCATGTGATGTGTGTAGTAGAGTGAAGGCGGAACATCAGAAACCGGCAGGATTATTGCAACCACTACCTATACCTGATTGGAAGTGGGATAAGATTGGTATGGATTTTATCACCGGACTGCCAAGGACCAGATCTGGATATGATTCTATATGGGTTGTTGTGGATCACCTAACTAAAGTGGCTCATTCATACCCGTGAAGACTACTTATACAAGTGCTAAATTGGCCAAGATCTATATGAATAGAATTGTATGTCTACATGGAGTACCTAAGAGTATTGTGTCTGATAGGGGAACTCAGTTCACTTTGCATTTTTGGTGACAACTGCATGAATCATTGGGGACTAGACTAGAGTTCAGCACAACATTTCATCCTCAGACGGATGGACGGACAGAAAGGACCAATCAGATTTTGGAAGATATGTTGAGAGCATGTGCACTAGACTATGGATCTAGTTGGGATGAAAGTCTGCCATATGCAGAATTCTCTTACAATAACAACTATCAAGCAAGCATAGAGATGGCTCCGTTTGAATTCCTTTATGGAAGGAAGTGTACTACGCCATTACTATGGAATGGGGTAGGAGAAATAAATTTATTTGGACCAGAATTGATCAAGGAAGCTGAAGAGAAAGTCAGAATGGTAAAGGATAGATTGAAGATAGCCTAATCCCGACAAAAGAGCTATGCAGATCCAAAGCGTAGGGAAGTCACCTATGAGGTAGGTGATAGAGCTTATCTTAGAGTCTCACCACTTCGTGGTGTGAAGAGATTTGGAGTCAAAGGGAAATTGGCACCTAGATATGTAGGGCCATTCAAGATTTTGAGCTGCAAAGGAGAAGTGGCTTATGAGATGGAATTACCTGAATCACTGTCTGCAGTTCACAATGTGTTTCATGTGAGTCAGTTGAAGAAGTGTCATCCGGAGATGGAAGATACTTCATTGAAGGACACTATACCATTGGAAGAGGTACAGTTGGAGAGTGACCTCACTTACGAGGAGAAACCTATCAAGATTCTTGAGACACAGAAAGAGTCACTCGTACTAAGACTATCAAATTCTGCAAAGTATAGTGAAATCATCATACCGAGGAAGAAGCAACTTGGGAAAGAGAAGATGACCTTCGGAAAGATCACCCTCACCTATTTGCTACCAATACGAATCTCGAGGGCGAGATTCATCTTAAGGGGGTTAGATTTGTAATGTCCCAAATTTCATCAAATACAAAATCATGTTGTTACATTCATATCATCATGGCATTATTACTTTGCATAAATTTTTTCAAAGCTAAACCCTAAATAAAACCATATTTAAACCCCTTATTATTATATATATATATATATGGGGCAAGGTTTTATTTTATTTTATGACCTCAAAATGGTTTTTGAGTGCTTAGATGTGTTTGACACACTTTTGGATACTAGGATCATAGTACAAAATTTTAGTGTAGATTTTAATTCATTTGGATTTGAATAAGCCATTCAAATGTCATTTGTAAATGTCAACACCCGGATTTTTAATCCCAGATGCCTGTTATGCCATACATCGCAATCCCAGGATTACCATTTTTGCGAGACATAACAGATTTGGATATCACAGTACATCATCCATTACAAACCATACATAAGGTCTTATACAAATAAGGATCTCATGATCCAGTTCTTAATACAACTCAAGCAGCGGAATAACATAATAATAAAGGTAGCGTAGGCGAAGCTCCATCTTCGGGGTCATAGGTAATGCTGACGATGGGAGATGATCCTAGTTTTCGTAACCTTCCTGGGGTCCTTCGTCCTGGTACTCCTCTTCATAGTTTGGCCACAGGAATAGCCAGGGACAAAGCCATGAGTACTCTTTAAGTACTCGCAAACTAATACTAACAAGTTATTGGGGTTTTTGTAGTAGGACACTAAGCTCTAGGGTTGTTTTGCAAAAAGCTAGATTTACCTCTACTAAGTTCAGAAGCAAAGAGTGCTAGTTGAAGTTTTATAACACCTAAGTGAGAACTTGAATTCATATCACAACTCTGTTGTGGTCAAGTCAAATTCTCAATCCATTTCACAAGTCATTTTGAAAACATCTGAAGGGGGAACAGTATGGCCACTCCAACTGTCCATAACCGCGGACGCGGCTATTCGAATAGTTTGACACTCTGCATATATTGTACACTTTCACCACAACCTTCGATACATCCGTCAGGAATAAATCCTGAATTCACTATACTTAGTATGAGGATAATCAATCCTAACCTTTCAATTACACGCCCTAGTATAGGCACCTCTCCTGTGAGTTTGGCCTCCCAACCATGACCAACTGTCATCTTGGGTACTGCACAGGTGGACAATCTTCACAAGGTAGCCTCAGCTCAGACCTTGGCCGTGAGGGAACCCATACTAAGGTATATAAGTTTCTAGTCAAGCCCTACCCATTTTTCGGGTATTGTGGTTGTACGGTAAAATTGGAATGGTATCGCATCTAGACAACCATCAATTTTATAAAGGGCTAAGGCTCATGCCTTAACATTTTCATCATCCAAATCATCTGGTGTTCGGAAACACATGTCAAAACATCTCAGTATAATGACTCATCATTCTAAGGTTTTCATAACCATTTTCCACCAAGTATTCCCATCTATAGTTGATCAAGTTTTATGCTTAGCACTAGCATCTACAAATGGGGGTAAGTACTAATGAGGGGTGGTAAACAAGTGGAGTTTAACTAAGTTCAATCTCATGCCTTAGGATGACATCAATATTATCTAGCTTAGGCCAAATTTAATGCTCTTTATGCAACCTTCAATTATCCTCCTAGAATCTACAAGTCACTTAAGTAAGCTCTAAGTAATAGCTTTGATAAAGAAATAAAGTATAAAGCTTGCAAGTAAAACTAGGATTGGGTATCATCAAAGGTGTCTAACCAAGCATGCTTAGTGCATTGCATAGGTTATTTAACTTTCATAGTTGCAAGTGTTAACTTGCAAGGTTAATAGCTTGCTCAATCAACTATTAGTATTAGGCTTGCTAAAGTAGAGTATCTTGCAAGTGTTAGCTTGCCTTGTGCAGAGCAGTGGTTGAAGTTCTCCTCGGCTTCTTCTTCGTAGTATCCTCCTTCCTCCTCGTATCCTTGGTCGGTACTAGCGTCTATAAATAAGTACGAGGTACACAATCACCAAACAATACTTAACTACTTTCAATCATCACACAAAGGGGTTTTATAGATGATCTAACATCATCACTTAACATTACAAGATTAAGACATTTGTCTTATTTATTTATTTTTAGAAAAGTAATTTCTACTCATTGAAAAACTACTTAAGATTTAATATTCTCCAAACCAAACATGGGATCATGTTGACACATGTCATCACCACATATTTCAGTACATGGGAATGTGATTTAAAGTGGTGTCACAATTTAATAAGGTTTAACCTTTTTATTTTAAATAATTAAAGTGACTAGAAATGCCTATGTGGCATTCTTTTATTACTTGGACATTATTTCTGTAAGTAAACCCAAATGTTTTTATATATACTGAAAGGTATGATAAAATGTGATTTCTGAGAGTTTGAATCAACTTAAAAGCTATTATGGTTGAAATTTGAAAAATGTTTGAATGTAGAAAAGCTTGTGACTTGTTATTTTTATCATGGGTGATCCATAGATCCAAATGACTTGAATCCAACGGGCTTGTATTAAGCATTTCAGTACCTTTCTAATAAAATTGGTTTCATGCAATTTGGTTCACTGAATCGAGCTGGGTTGATTTTTGAAACTAGGTACATAACTAAGTTTGAATTAAAATAGAAAAATCTAAATTCAAACTCTTGGGCTGCGCGGGAAAGGTTAATGGGCCGGCCCAGTGTCACTCCGCAACACGAGGCTCAACTGACAGGGGGTCTACTGGTCAGTGGCTCATGACACGCGAAGCGGTACGGGGCAATTTGGTTCGTTGGATTAGAAGTGAGATCAACGGCTGAGGGTCGTCATCGATGATGAACAAGTCACCGGTGAGCTCGAACCCTAGCGGCTCGGTAGGGGTGCATAGGGGTCATACCGGGGTTCCAGTGACGACGGCGAGGCGGGCAAACGACAAAGTAGATGATGGTGAACTCAGGGGTGGTCGCGGCAGCTCCGGGGGTGGTCGAAATCAACGGCTCCCTTCTTCTCTAGAGGCGGCCTGCTCCGGCGCAATTCCGGCGAGCTGCTGCTCCTCGTGCTCCGGCTAAGAGGTGGAAGGATCAGTGAGGTGAGGGGAGTGAGATGGTATGAAGAAATCTAGCGGGGGTCGTGTCCTTTTATAGGCTCGACAGCGAGACCGAGAGGGATGGGCAGGCGACGGTGGTGACACGGCTACGGGCGGCTAGCGGCATGGCCGAGGTTGGCGATCGACGGGCGGTCTCCTGGCGATGCTCTAGAGCTTGAATGCGTGTGTAGGGGCAGTGGCAATTGGTCGGAAACGTGCGGTGCTCTGCGAGGCAGAGGCAGCGAACTCCGCGGCGAGTAGTGGCTACGAGGTACAGGTGGTGAAATGAACATGTCTGGTGGTCTCCTGGGATGGTGGGGTGCATGCTGGCAGGTGGCAAGGGCTCGAGGTCGTCGGGTTGCGTGGGAACGGCGCGTGCTCTGCGGTGCACGTCGGCATGGTCGAAAGAAGCGCGGGCGTGGCGTTCCTGGCGGTTCTGGTTGCTGTATTTGAGCTAGGGCTGGTCGAGAGGGGGCGGTGAGGCATGGGCTGCATGCTAGACAAGGTTGGCACGACTAGTTATTCTCCTAGCTTGCTGTCCACACTAGGGCGACAAGTGTGCTCTCGGCCTGCTCACCGTTGATGACAATGGCCAGCTTATAGTGGTGCTAGAGGTTAGTTAAGGGTGCTAGATGATCTACTAAGGCTAGTTGTAACCAGCGAGGGAACAAGGTTGGCCAAAACACTGCTCAAAATAGTGTTTTTGATTTGGTTGATTTGAATCTGCAACCTGTTTGATGAAATGGCCGCATGAACTTAGTTTTGAATTTTGAAAAGATTTTTGGTGGGTGTGCTAGGCATGTGTTGAGGGTTCTGTGTATGCTTGGGTTTTGAAAGTTGATCTTTTTTGAGTGGTTTTTGAAATAGTGGGATCTTCCCATATGAGATAGATTCAATTTTAAACTGTCATTTAAACTAAGCATTTAAATGTCATAATGCTAAAAAAAGCACTTAAATGTTTTTGGATGATCACAAGGTGGGCCTTGGTACCTTATTATGAGTACTATCAAGGGGTGCAAAGATCCATACATGTTTCTGTTGAGTTTTGAAGGTTAGAGATAGCCAAAGTAGGCATGGGAGTTACTTTGGCCAAAGTGACCATTCACTTGATTTATTTGTTTTGACTTGTTTGTCTTTGGGAAAAGTTTGGGGATTGTTTAGATGATGTTTATTTCACCTAAGAATCATTTTACAAGCAAAGAAACATAGAATCATGGCAATTCAAAATAATCCAAATTTTAATACACACATATATGAATGCTCTCATATTTTTAATTAGAAAAGTTTTTGTTAACCCTTATTTTGATGATTAGAGTTTGATGATCCAAGTTTAATATTTTTGGGATGTTACAAACCTTCCCCCCTTAAACAAAATCTCGTCCCGAGTTTTGAAAAAGGACGAAAATATTACCTAGGATTTGAAGAGATCGGGAAACTCTGTCCTGATATGATCTTCGCGCTCCCAGGTAGCTTCCTATTCTGTGTGGTTGCTCCACTGAATCTTGAGAAACTTGATGCTTCAGGTTCTGGTAGTTCTGAAAGCTTCTTCCAAAATACGGATGGGGACTTCAGGATAGGTCAGGTCATTGTTGATCTCTATGGTCCGGTGATCAATGTTCTTGATCACTTCAGTCTTCTCCGGAACTTCGAGGCACTTGCGAAGTAAGGAGATATGGAACACATTGTGCACGGCTGACATCTCTTCGGGCAGTTCCAATTGATACGACACTTCTCCTCTATGGTTCATAATCTTAAAGGAGCCGATATATCTGGGGGCTAACTTTCCTTTCAGTTGGAAACGCTGCATTCCCTTCAATGGCGACACTTTCAGATACACAAAATATCCGATGTTAAAGGCGAGGTCTCGACGTCTCTTGTCGGCATAACTCTTCTGTCTTGACTGGGCTGTCTTGAGGTGCTCATGAATTTTGTGAACATTCTCTTCTGCTTCTCGTAGGATGTCGGGTCCGAAAATCTGACTCTCTCCTACTTCCGACCAGTTCAAAGGGGTGCGACACTTCCTTCCATACATGAATTCAAATAGGGCCATTTGCAAACTAGCTTGATAACTATTGTTGTATGAAAATTCTGCGAACGGCAGACAGTCTTCCCATTTAGATCCATACTCTAACACGCATGCTCTCAACATGTCTTCGAGTATTTGATTTACTCACTCCGTTTGTCCGTCGGTCTGAGGGTGATAAGCTGTGCTAAAATCTAGTCGGGTTCCTAAACCTTCTTGGAATTTCTTCTAGAATCTCGAGGTAAACTGAGTTCCTCGATCCGATATGATGTTCTTGGGGACTCCATGCAAACTGACGATTCTAGCGATGTATAACTCCGCTAGCTTCGAACTCTGATATGTGGTCTTGACGGGTAAGAAATGTGCGACTTTGGACAATCTGTCTACTATGACCCAGATAGAGTCATTTCCCCTACTAGAAGTAGGCAATCCAGTGATAAAGTCCATTCCAATGGAATCCCATTTCCATTCCGAAATCTGCAATGGTTGCAACAATCCAGCGGGTCTTTGATGTCTTGCCTTGACTCGCTGACATATATCACACTTGGCGATATAGCTTCTGATTTCTCTCTTAATCTTATGCCACCAAAATTGTTCTTTCAAATCTTGATACATCTTCGTTCCTCCGGGGTGGATAAAATAAAGAGTATCATGAGCTTCCTTCAGAATAACTTCTTTCAACTCAGAATCTGCTGGTACACAAAGGCGTCCTTTGTACCACATCACTCCTTCTTCATCTTCGGTAAATCCGGGTACTTTGCCTGTACCGATACGACGCTTTATTCCGTCGATACTAACATTTCCTTTCAGCGCCTCCTTGATCAGGGTGATCAAAGTGGGTTGAAGTTCTATGCTATCCAAAAATCCTTCACTCACTAATTCCATTCGAAAATCTTCCATCTCTTTGTGCAAACTTGGTTGCTCCTTCAAAATCATGGAGTTCAAGCGGCACGACAATCTGCTAAGGGCATCTGCTACCACGTTGGCTTTACCGGGGTGATAGTGAATGTCTAGATCATAATCCTTGATTAGCTCAATCCATCTTATATGTCTCATATTCAGCTCCTTCTGAGTGAATATATACTTTAGGCTCTTGTGATCCGAATAAATCTCACAACAGTTTCCCATCAGGTAATGCCTCCATGTCTTCAGGGCTAGAACTACGGTTGCAAGTTCGAGGTCATGGGTTGGATAATTTTGCTCATGTTGTTTCAGTTTTCGAGATAGATAAGATATAACTTTGCCTTCTTGCATTAGAACACATCCGAGACCGATCTTGGATGCATCACAATACACATCAAAGGGATTCGTGATATCCGACATGATTAAGATTGGGGCTGAAATCAATCTTCTCTTGAGTTCTTGAAAACTCTCTTCACATTTTTCCGTCCATTCAAACTTCTTGTCCTTCTTTAGCAATTGGGTCATGGGTCTGGCGATACTCGATAATCCTTCTACGAACTTGCGATAGTATCCCGCAAATCCGAGAAATGCACGAACTTGGGTTTGAGTGGTTGGGGCTTGCCAATATTCGACATCTTTCACCTTTGTAGGGTCAACGACAATTCCTCCGGCTGATACAATGTGGCCGAGGAATCCTACCTCCTGTAACCAGAATTCACATTTGCTAAACTTGGCATACAACTGATGCTCTCTAAGGGTTCCAAGAATGGTCCTTAGGTGTAGCTCATGTTCTTCTTCTGATTTGGAATAAATCAGAATGTCATCGATGAAAACAACGACAAACTTATCCAGGAAGTCCATAAAAATCTTATTCATGAGATTCATGCAATAAGCGGGGGCATTGGTTAATCCAAAAGACATGACGGTATACTCATATAATCCATATCTGGTGGTAAAGGCAGTCTTTGGAATATCCTCTGCGCGAATCTTGAGTTGATGATAGCCTGTTCTAAGATCAATCTTAGAAAACACTTTGGCACCGGCCAACTGATCAAACAAATCCTCTATCTTGGGAAATGGGTACTTGTTCTTGACAGTGACGTCGTTCAACTTCCAATAATCCGTACACAAACGGTTACCTCCATCCTTCTTGTCCACAAACAAGACAGGTGATCTCCATGGTGACGCACTCGGTTGAATCAATCCAATTTCTAGCATGGCATCCAATTGCTTCTTCAGTTCTGCTAGTTCAGACGGGTTCATACTATATGGTATCTGGGCTATGGGTCCTGTTCCGGGGATTAGTTCAATGATAAAATCGATATCCCGATCTGGGGGCATACCGGGCAAAACATCTGGAAATACATCAGGGTATTCACAGACTATCCGGACTTGGTCAATGGTGGGTTGGGCTATGCTCTTGTTGCAATTGAATTGACGAGGTAAGGTTTCAGATACATGCTCGACTGATATTCCGGCTGTACTGGTCATGGTTATGGCTTTCTAGGAACAGTCAATTAATCCTTTATGTTTGGACATCCAATCCATTCCTAGTACTATTTCCAAACCTTTAGTTCTGAGTACTATCAGATTAGCATAAAAGTCTATGCCATGGATTCGGATAGGGACGGCTTTGCAATTTTTCCTAGCTTTGGTGGTTGAACTAGGAATTTGAACAATCATAACATGATTCAGTTTGGTTGGTTGAATCTTACTAGTGCATGCAAATTCTTCGGTGACAAATGAGTGCGATGCACCAGAATCAAACAACACTCTAGCAAGTACTGAATTAACAGAAAACATACCCAGCACGACAGTGGGATCGAATACAACTCACTACGCTAGTGATCAAGTTCTACTACTCCTCAGAGTCGGTGTAGTCGTCATCCTCATCATCGATGAAGGCAAAATCATCCTCATCGGTGAAGAATTCCATGGCCTGATCCTCCAGAAAATCATCATCATCGCTGAGATAGGAGTAGGGGTCTCCACGAAGATCTTCTCCTGCATTCTCCCTTTCTTCCAGCTGCATGTCTCTCTCATGGATGGTTTCCTCCAAATCCGAGGTACGGTGGCGAACACGGTCAATGATGCGCTCCTTCTTGTCAAGCTGATGGCGGCGAGACTTGCGATCCTTTGCTAGCATGGCGATGGTCTGATCCTTCGTCTTGATGATGGTAGACTTGTGGTTGGAGTAGTCACGACAATTATCCAATTCCTGCTGACGATCGTACATCATGAAGCTAAGGTGGTCCAACTGAGTCTTCAGCTCGTGGTGGTATGGGGCTTCCAGTGGCTGTCCCATAGCATCATGCCTTGGACAAAAATCAAAGCGGGTACCATTGATCTGGTTGATACTCTGCCCACACAGACGGGCAAGAGCTTCCTGCATGGCCCTGGAAAGTCCATCGAGCCAGTTGTTCTCTCTTAAGGTGAACTGAATTCCCTCGGCAATGGGGGGTTCAATCTTTCCTCAGAGACTTGCAATAATTAGCCACTGCAGATCTTCTCCTCCTTGATCATTGAGCTAAGCTCCGAAGAACTCGGGGTGTGGACGCTCCAGAAGTTCCGAAAGCTGGTCCAAATCCCGCTCAAAGATGAGGCCTCCTCCCTTCCCCAACTGATAAAACTTGTTGTACTTCACGTCCATCTAAAAGAATATAGGATGAGTAAGTTAGTAGAGTGATCAAGTGTGTCAAATTTTATGTATTTTGCAAGAGTTTTTGAGGAACATGATTTTTCATGAAATAATCAAGGTGATAAGAATGGGAATAAGTTTTTGTAAATATTTGCTTCCTTTGGTTTTTAAACTAAGTTTTTGATTCGAACGTCCATTCTAACTAGGGTCTCCTATGGTCAGGATGGCTCTGATACCAACTTGTCAACACCCGGATTTTTAATCCCAGATGCCTATTATGCCATACATCGCAATCCCAAGATTACCATTTTTGTGAGACATAACAGATTTGGATACCACAGTACATCATCCATTACAAACCATACATAAGGTCTTACACAAATAAGAATCTCATGATCCAGTTCTTAATACAACTCAAGCAGCGGAATAACGTAATAATAAAGGTAGGGTAGGCGAAGCTCCTTCTTCGGAGTAACAGGCAATGCTGACGATGGGAGATGATCCTAGTTGTCGTAGCCTTCCTAGGGTCCTTCGTCCTGGTACTCCTCTTCATAGTCTGGCCATGAGAATAGCCAGGGACAAAGCCATGAGTACTCTTTAAGTACTCGCAAACTAATACTAACAAGTTATTGGGGGTTTTTGTAGTAGGACACTAAGCTCTAGGGTTGTGTTGCAAAAATCCAGATTTACCTCTACTAAGTTCAGAAGCAAAGAGTGCTAGTTGAAGTTTTATAACACCTAAGTGGGAACTTGAATTCATATCACAACTCTCTTGTGGTCAAGTCAAATTCTCAATCCATTTCACAAGTCATTTTGAAAACATATGACGGGAGAACAGTATGGCCACTCCAACTGTCCATAACCGCGGACGCAGCTATTCGAATAGTTTGACACTCTGCAGAGATTGTACACTTTCACCACAACATTCGATACATCTGTCAGGAACAAATCATGAATCACCATACTCAGTATGCGGATAATCAATCCTAACCTTTCAATTACACGCCCTAGTATAGTCACCTCTCCTATGAGTTTGGACTCCCAACCATGACCAACTGTCATCTTGGGTACTGCACAGGTGGACAATCTTCACAAGGAGCCTCAGCTCAGACCTTAGCCGTGAGGGAACCCATACTAAGGTATATAAGTTTCCAGTCAAGCCCTACCCAATTTTCGGGTATTGTGGTTGTACGGTAAAATTGGAATGGTATCGCATCCAGACAACCATCAGTTTTATAAAGGGCTAAGGCTCATGCCTTAACATTTTCATCATCCAAATCATCTGGTGTTCGGAAACACATGTCAAAACATCTCAGTAGAATGACTCATCATTCTAAGGTTTTCATAACCATTTTCCACTAAGTATTCCCATCTAAAGTTGATCAAGTTTTATGCTTAGCACTAGCATCTACAAATGGGGGTAAGTACTAATGAGGGGTGGTAAACAAGTGGAGTTTAACTAAGTTCAATCTCATGCCTTAGGATGACATCAAGATTATCTAGCTTAGGCCAAATTTAATGCTCTTTATGCAACCTTCAATTATCCTCCTAGAATCTACAAGTCACTTCAGTAAGCTCTAAGTAATAGCTTTGATAAAGAAATAAAGTATAAAGCTTGCAAGTAAAACTAGGATTGGGTATCATCAAAGGTGTGTAACCAAGCATGCTTAGTGCATCGCATAGGTTATCTAACTTTCATAGTTGCAAGCGTTAACTTGCAAGGTTAATAGCTTGCTCAATCAACTAGTAGTATTAGGCTTGATTAAGTAGAGTATCTTGCAAGTGTTAGCTTGCCTTGTGCAGAGCAGTGGTTGAAGTTCTCCTCGACTTCTTCTTCATAGTATCCTCCTCCCTCCTCGTATCCTTGGTCTGTACTAGCGTCTATAAATAAGTACGAGGTACACAATCACAAAAACAATACTTAACAACTTTCAATAATCATACAAAGGGGTTCTATAGATGATCTAACATCATCACTTAACATTACAAGATTAAGACATTTGTCTTATTTATTTATTTTTAGAAAAGTAATTTCTACTCATTGAAAAACTACTTAAGATTTAATATTCTCCAAACCAAACATGGGATCATGTTGACACGTCATCACCACATATTTCAGTACATGGGAATGTGATTTAAAGTGGTGTCACAATTTAATAAGGTTTAACCTTTTTATTTTAAATAATTAAAGTGACTAGAAATGCCTATGTGGCATTCCTTTATTACTTGGATATTATTTCTGTAAGTAAACCCAAATGTTTTTATATATTCTGAAAGGTATGATCAAGTGATTTTTGATAGTTGGAATCAACTCAAAAGCTATTATGGTTGAAATTTGAAAAATGTTTGAATGCAGAAAAGCTTCTGACTCATTATTTTTATCATGGGTGATCTATAGATCCAAATGACTTGAATCCAACGGGCTTGTATTAAGAATTTCAGTACCTTTCTAACAAAATTGGTTTCATGCAATTTGGTTCACTGAATCGAGCTGGGTTGATTTTTGAAACTAGGTACAAAACTGAGTTTGAATTAAAATGGAAAAATCTAAATTCAAACGCTTGGGATGCGCGGGAAAGGTTAATGGGCTGGTCGGTCACTCACTTGCGAGGCTCAACCGAGGGGTCTACCGCGGTGGCTCGGGACACTGCCAAGCGGCAGGCGATTTGGTTCGTTGGATTAGAAGTTAGATCAACGGCTGAGGGTCATCGTCAACGATGAACAAGTCACCGACGAGCTCGAACCCTAGCGGCTCGGTGGGGGTGCATAGGGGGCATACCGGGGTTCCAGTGACGACGGCGAGGCGGGCAAACGACGAAGTCGACAACGACGAACTCAGGGGTGGTAGCGGCAGCTCCGGGGGTGGTCGAAATCAACGGCTCCCTTCTTATCTAGAGGCGGCCTGCTCCGGCGTAATTCCGACGAGCTGCTGTTGGAGATGCCCAAGAGGCAATAATAAAGTGGTTATTATCATATCTTCATACTTATGATAAATGTTTACATACCATGCTATAATTGTATTAACAGGAAACATTAATACTTGTGTGATTTGTAAACATAAAAGAGTCCCTAGTAAAGCCTCTTGTTAAACTAGCTTGTTGGTTAATATATGATCATGGTTTCCTGATCATGAACATAGAGATGTTATTAACAACAGGGTCATATCATTAGGAGAATGATGTGATGGACATACTCCTATAGATAAGCGTAGCATAAAGATCAAGTCATTTTAATAGTTCAATTGCTATATGCTTTCTGATACATAGTAACCTAATTCCTTCGACCATGAGATCATGCATCTCACCTTTACCGGAGATGCTTTGATGACATCAAACACCACACCGTAACTGGGTGGCTATAAAGGTGGCATTGAGTGTTCGGAAAGTATTGGTTGAGACACATGGATCAAGAATGGGATTTGTCCATCCATATGACAGATAGATATACTCTGGGCCCTCTCGGTGTAATGTCATCCAATTAGCTTGCAAACATGTGACTGGCTCACAAGTGATCACATATCACGGGAACGAGAAAAAGAGTACTTATCAGTAACGAGGTTGAACTAGGTATGCAGAGATACCGACGATCAAAACCTCGGATAAGTAAACTATCGTGAGACAAAGGGAAATTGGTATCGTATGTAAGTGGTTCATTCAATGCAGCAATAATCGTAGAAATATGTGGGAGCCATATGAATTTCCAGATTCCTCTATTGGTTATTGTTCGGAGAAGTGTCTCGATCATGTCCGCATAATTCACGAACCGTAGGGAGACACACTTAAGGATTCGACGTTGTTTGAGTAGTTATGGAATGATGAGTAAGAGACCGAATGTTGTTCGGAGTCTCAGATGGGATCCGGGATATCACGAGGAGATCCGGAATGGTCCGGAGAATAAGATTCATATAAGGAAAGTCCTGTTTCGAGGTTGGAGAATGATACCGGTGTTTTCATCGGGAATCTTCTAGAAGGTTCGAATGTCCAGACTCCGGAGGAAGGGTACATGAATGTGTTATATCAAGTTGGTATGATTGCATTATGTACTTGGTGTCATCGCTGTACCAAATAGAGGGTTTATTCAAATCCTAGTTTGAAAAGTCAAACGGCTAGTTTGAAAGTCAAACGGCTAGTTTTGGGAAAGAGGAGAAGGAGGTTTGAAACCGACTTGGGGGAGGAGTTCCTCCCACCGCCGCCCACCTTGGGTCCGAGTTGGGAAGGGACTACCCTCCCCAGGCGCGCCTCCCTCCACCTATAAGAGGAGGGCAGGATCCTCCTAGACACACAAGTTGCCTCCCTCTAAACCTAAACCCTAGCCACAACCTAGGGATTTCTCCCAGAGTTAGAGCTTCTAATTGCCCTAGCCGCTGGTTTAGCCCCTTCTAATTGGTGTGTCTAAACCCTAGATCACCAAGGCTCTCTCATAGTCCACCATACTCGCTCCGCTTAAGGCGGCCTGAGATCTCCCTCTACTTCCTGTACACGCCGTCTTGGGAATCGCGAGAGTGCTACAACCTCCATTTTCTTTGGAACAAGGGAGAGGAAGGTCTTCGTCGAGTACCAACGCAGGACCGATGTGGGAGTGCTTGTAACGCAGCGCCGGAAGGATCGTCTACGCGATCTTGAGATCGGCAAGTGTACGAATACATCACCCACGAGAATCTGCTCTCGTTAACCGCTTTGGAATCTTCGAGGGTGAGTTCCTCTATCAACTCGTTGCTACAATCTAGTAGATAGATCTTGGCTTGTTTGTTTGTATGCGATAGAATTTTTTTGTTTTCCATGCTACGAACCCCTATAGTGGTATCAGAGTCGTGTCTATATGTAGATCTGTTGCACGAGTAGAACACAATGGTCATTGTGGGCGTGGATGCTTTTGTTGTCGATTGCTTCTTGTGTACTTTGCATCTTGCGGGATGGTGGGATGAAGCGGCCCGGGCTAACCTTACATGACATCGTTCATGAGACTTGCTCCACGCTTGACATGCAACTTGTATTGCATAAGTGGCTTTGCGGGTGCCTGTTTCTCCCAACATAGTTAAGATTCAATTTACAACGGGTGATTGACAATACTAGTATCAATGTTGTGGTTCTTGTTCGTAAGTTAGAGCGACACTTATTGAAAGCCCCAAACCACGTAAAACATGCAAAGAAAATTAGAGGCGTCTAACTTTGTTTTGCAGGGGTGTGCTGTGATGTGATATGGCCATGATTGTGATTATATATGATGTATGCAATGTTCCTTATTGTAAGTTGGCAACCGGAAGGAGCCATATGGTTGTCTTTAAATTCTGTTAAGACCCGCTTGTCTGTTCAAAGTAGTTGTAATAGTTGAAGCTGGTGGACGACAACCATGGAGCGGTGTCATTGACCTTGATACAATGCCGGTGATGATGGAGATCTTGTTCGTGCTTGAAGATGGAGATCGGAAGCACAAGAAGAAAGGCCATATCATATCACATATTATGAATTGCATGTGATGTTAATCCTTTTATGCATATTGTATTGCTTAGTTCACGACGGTAGCATTATAAGATGATCCCTCAAGCACACAATTTCAAGTTTTAAAGTGTTCATCCTTAGTAAGCACCATTGCTAAATCTCGTTGTTTTGAAGCACCACGTGATGATCGGGTGTGTTAGATTCTGCGAGTGTATACAACGTGAGCAAGCCATATTTGCTCATGTGGAAGCTAAGGTTGATCTTGATGAGCCTAGCATGTACAGACATGGTCTCGGAACACGGATCACCGAAAGGTAAAGCATGAGTCATATAGTAGATATGATGAACATGTTGATTGTTCGCCATTGAAGCTACATCAACTCTCGTGATGATCGGTTTTGATATGGTGGATTTGGTTCGTGTGATCACTAAAACAATGTGAGGGATATTGTTTTGAGTGGGAGTTCAACGACAATATGATTAAAAGTTGAACACTATTTATCATAAATTAAATCAAAGTGAATTTGCATAGTTGTTGTAGTCATTGGCATCCGTTTACCACCTTACGCTTAGTTATAATTGAGATGATAGAACTATAGAATTCTGGTTAGTTACTTTACGAACTGGTATCGTATTGTTTTGAAGTGTTAATCTAAAGTTTAAAAGTCCTATTGCAAACTTTCAGTAAGTTCTGGTTACTCCATGAAGTTTAATAATTGGTATTAAAACAAGAGTAACAATTCCAAGTGTTAGTGTATGAGTATCATGTTTGTCTCCATGATTCTTGATATTCAAAGGATTGTCTTAATATCAAGATTATCTAGGATCTGAAAGAGTTGTTTCAGAAACCATGATGTGTGGAAGATATTGTGATATCTGAAACGAAGTTTTGGTTGCAACATGACAGAGTATAATATGGCAAAGTCATGTTCTCATGTTTGATGAGAATTTGCAAAAGGTTGGAGACACTAGTTGTCCTAATCCACCAAAAGGTTTTGGAGAGCAACATTATACTCGCGATTCATCTTTATAAGCTAAAAGTAGCTTGATCATGAATAATTCCATGATAAGGGTGAATATTTGATGTAGGTAAAATATTTACCACACCAAGAGATTACTAAAGAATGGAATTTGAAAGCACACCAAACATTTGATGATGGTGATCTACTTCAAAGTGCAAGTCCAAAGACATTGGTATTTAATTATACACGCTTTGTACTATGTGTCATATGTATGACTCCACTGTTGATGTTGATAGATTCTTTCAAATGTAAAAGGAAATCTTGAAGAGAATCTCATAAATATGGCGTAAAAGAAAAGACTAGAATTGTTCAGTTTAAGTATATAGATGATATACATGTTATGGCTATATTATTTGCTTATTAAACAATGTGGTTCTTAAGTATTTGATACTGAATTTGTTGGTGTGAATCGTCATACGAAACAACACAATTAATGAACTACAATGGCCTAAGTAACTAGCAAAAGAATATGTGATGATGTTCATCGAGAACAAATAAAGGGTTATTGTGTTGCTCGTTAAAACATCAAAGCTTGCCTTCAAGATTTGTTTTATCAGGTATTATGAGAACAAAAGAGTTGTTCAAATAATTGCCGTAATCCATAAAAGATGGATGATTTACAAATCTCGTTGGAGAAATCACATCCATAAAACTAGTGCTAAAAATGTCGAAAGACAAATTTATTGAAAGATCACTTAGGAAGTGACATCGCCATTTAAATTATATTGGAAAGAAAACATGAAGAAACTCCATGTGGATGGAATTTTGGAGTCTTTTGATTTTTGATCACATGACGCTTATGAAACTTTCCTAGAGATAATTAAAACTTCGTTCATAGGCAAAAAGGGAACGAATGACTAGCTTATTGGAACTTGTACATATTGTTGTACGAAATCCATTATGTGTAGTCAAGAGCGATGGATTTCAACTTCATATGCTTTCTCCGAAAATTTGAGTGAATATATGAATATTTACTTAATAAGGATGAAGTGTGAAATATTTGAAAAGTTCAAAGATTTTCAAGATGAAGTGCAAAATCATTGTAACAAGAATATAAATAGTTTATGATAAGATCATAAAGGAAGATATTTGAGTTACAATTTTAGCATAATATCTAAGATTTAAGGAATCGTTCCGTGGATTTGCATTTTCCCGAAACACCATAAGAGTATGGAGCGTTCGAGATATGTAATTAAACCTTGTTTGACATGGTAATATCGAAGGTGTAATTCATAAAACTGCCATTGCATTTTAAAGATTAAAAGCTTTAGAGACTACCGTTTTTCCACTGAAAAGAGCTTCATCATAATCCGTTGAAATGACACCATATAAAGTTATGGTTTGGGATACAACCCAAGTTGTCCTTTCTTAAACATTGGTATGCTATGCATAAGAAAGATGTTTGCAACCAACGTCGGATGAACCTGTCTTTGTATGTTATTTCGAATAACTGTTAAGTAATCCTCCATAACATCAGAGACAAAAGTGTTTGTCACTTAAAACGTCAAGTTTCTTTGAGAAGGAATTTTTCGTGAAAAGTTAAGTGGGAGGACAATAGAACTTTGATAAGGTTAAAAGAACCTTAGCTATATGTGCAGCGTTGCGACACCAAAAGTGTTCAGGGCAGCGATAATGCTCATGGCTCACGTGCCTCAAAGGTTGTGGTCACGGAGATCTAAGTTCCTATTGAAACAAGTAGGTCGGGTAAACAATCAAATACCAAGATTTGAGAGTTAAATCATTATTTGACAATAATGATCTGACTACATGCAAAGAAGCGATGATGGGCCTTGACTCCGTCAAATGGCTTGAAGCCATAAAATCCGTGATAGTTCCATATACAAGAGATCAAGCTTTGAACTTGAAAGACCCTCTGGAAAGGTACAAGACCTTACAGTCGTATTTGGATCTATAAAGAAATAGACATGGATGTTTCACATCTATGAAATAGTCGACATGTTGGGAAAGAGTTCACAACAATGTTCAAAGGTTGTATATGACAAGATTTGATCTTTCATAGCGATATTTAGTCTAGACGGATTAATGTAGCAACCACTACATATAATTTTGTTATATGATAGTTGAATAAACAAAACAAGTTCTTCTAATAGAATAGTTACCTAGGACGTGTGCATGAAACGGTCCATAGGGTTTTGTTAATTCAAAGGATGCTAAAAGCATATGCAAACTTCAATGGTTGAAGTAAGCATCGCGGAGTTGGAATCTTCACAATGATGAAATTGTTAAAAGAGTTTAAATCCATCAGAGACAATGAAGATGCTTGCGTTTGCAAGAAACTAAGTGGGAGCGCTAAGACATATTTCTAATACATTATGTGGAAGACATATTGTTGATTAGAAATGATGTATCTTTTATTAACACATATTAAGAATTTCATCTCGATGAAAGGCTTAGGCAAAACCCAAATATTTGGCATCAATAGACGCTAATATGGTTGTGCCAAAAGTACATAGATGATATATTGAATGAGCTCAATATAGAAACTACAATAAAGGTTCTTGTTGCACAGAAAGGATTGAATAAGTTCAACATTGATGATATATTCAAGTGTATTGACACTTGGTAAGTGAAACAAAGATTCAAGTATAGATTGATACTTGATGTATGAGATCACAAAGAGTATTTATATCAATCATATTGTGATATGTACAAATCCAGATATGTCCTACGCTCTAAATGTTATTAGCATATACCAGAATGATTCATAAGATGATCATTGGACAATAGTAAGGATATTCTTATGATCTTTTGGAAGAACTAAGAGTATATTATTTGTAGTGGTGACAAATAGATGGTTAGTTCATTGTAAAAGTACTACATTGATACTAGTTTTGTCACAAAGTACAAATTGAGTTTATCTCAATCTAAACTAAGGGTGGCACAATATAATGGAAAATAAGTTCCATAATGGATTTGGATGAGTTCCAAAATTAAGACATTGTGACAGATACTACAACAAAAGGCTAAGTATATGACTGCTATAATAGCAGGTAAAGAGCGCATTTGTGTCAAGTAGTTTGTTATCAAACTAGGTGTAGTTCACAGCGGGATAATACTATGAAGATATATGGTACGACAATATTATCAACATGTTTTAACCCCAAAGAACGAAAGGTCTCACCAAAGGACCAAAATTATACAAAGCCATCTCATTAGAGAATGAGTGATGCGTAGAGACGCAAAGACATGCAATTACACACGGACCTGTAAGTGTCAGATCCGGAGATCAGTTGACCACTAGCAATCGTTTACATACAACACCAGAAAGCCATAGGTGTTGAATACATAAAGGTTTGAAACTAGATTACTGACTCTAGTGCAAGTGGGAGACTGTTGGAGATATGCCCAAGAGGCAATAATAAAGTGGTTATTATCATATCTTCATACTTATGATAAATGTTTACATACCATGCTATAATTGTATTAACAGGAAACATTAATACTTGTGTGATTTGTAAACATAAAAGAGTCCCTAGTAAAGCCTCTTGTTAAACTAGCTTGTTGGTTAATATATGATCATGGTTTCCTGATCATGAACATAGAGATGTTATTAACAACAGGATCATATCATTAGGAGAATGATGTGATGGACATACTCCTATAGATAAGCGTAGCATAAAGATCAAGTCATTTTAATAGTTCAATTTCTATATGCTTTCTGATACATAGTAACCTAATTCCTTCGACCATGAGATCATGCATATCACCTTTACCGGATTGATGCTTTGATGACATCAAACACCACACCGTAACTGGGTGTCTATAAAGGTGGCATTGAGTGTTCGGAAAGTATTGGTTGAGACACATGGATCAAGAATGGGATTTGTCCATCCATATGATGGATAGATATACTCTGGGACCTCTCGGTGTAATGTCATCCAATTAGCTTGCAAGCATGTGACTGTCTCACAAGGTATCACATATCACGGGAACGAGAAAAAGATTACTTATCAGTAACGAGGTTGAACTAGGTATGAAGAGATACCGACGATCAAAACCTCGGATAAGTAAACTATCGTGAGACAAAGGGAAATTGGTATCGTATGTAAGTGGTTCATTCGATCGCAAAGTAATCGTAGAAATATGTGGGAGCCATATGAATTTCCAGATTCCTCTATTGGTTATTGTTCGGAGAAGTGTCTCGATCATGTCCGCATAATTCACGAACCGTAGGGAGACACACTTAAGGATTCGACGTTGTTTGAGTAGTTATGGAATGATGAGTAAGAGACCGAATGTTGTTGAGTCTCGAGATGGGATCCGGGATATCACGAGGAGATCCGGAATGGTCCGAGAATAAGATTCATATAAGGAAAGTCCTGTTTGAGGTTGGAGAATGATTAGGTGTTTTCATCGGGAATGTTCTAGAAGGTTCGAATGTCCGACTCAGGAGGAAGGGTACATGAATGTGTTATATCAAGTTGGTATGATTGCATTATGTACTTGGTGTCATCGCTGTACCAAAGAGGGTTTATTCAAATCCTAGTTTGAAAAGTCAAACGGCTAGTTTGAAAGTCAAACGACTAGTTTTGGGAAAGAGGAGAAGGAGGTTTGAAACCGACTTGGGGGAGGAGTTCCTCCTCCCACCGCCGGCCCACCTTGGGTCCGAGTTGGGGAGGGACTCCCCTCCCCAGGCGCGCCTCCCTCCACCTATAAGAGGAGGGGCAGGGCTCCCCTCCTAGACACACAAGTTGCCTCCCTCTAAACCTAAACCCTAGCCACAGCCTAGGGATTTCTCCCAAGCCGTCGAGTTAGAGCTTCTAATTGCCCTAGCCGCTGGTTTAGCCCCTTCTAATTGGTGTGTCTAAACCCTAGATCACCAAGGCTCTCTCATAGTCCACCATACTCGCTCCGGCTTAAGGCGAAGCCCTGCGAGATCTCCCCTCTACTTCCGGTACTATGCCGTCGTCTTTGGAATCGCGAGGAGAGTGCTACAACCTCCAACTTGCTTTGGAACAAGGGAGAGGAAGGTCTTTGTCGAGCGATGTGACCGATTGCAGGGAGCGCTAGAACGCAGCGCCGGAAGGATCGTCTACGCGATCTTGAGATCGGCAAGTGTACGACTACATCACCCACGAGAATCTGCTCTCGTTAACCGCTTTGGAATCTTCGAGGGTGAGTTCCTCTATCAACTCGTTGCTACAATCTAGTAGATAGATCTTGGCTTGTTTGTTTGTATGCGATAGAAATTTTTTGTTTTCCATGCTACGAACCCCTACAGCTGCTACTCCTCGTTCTCCGGCTAAGAGGTGGAATGATAAGTGAGGTGAGGGGAGTGAGATGGTGTGAAGAAATTGAGTGGGGGTCGTCTCCTTTTATAGGCTCGACGGCGAGACCGAGAGGGATGGGCAGGCGACGGTGGCGACACGGCTACAGGCGGCTAGCGGCATGGCCGAAGTTGGCGATCGATGGGCGGTCTCCTGGCGATGCTCTAGAGCTTGAATGCGCGTGTAGGGGCGGTGGCAATTGGTCGGGAACATGCGGTGCTCTACGAGGCATAGGCGGCGAACTCCGCGGCGAGCGGTGGCTACGGGGTATGGGCGGTGAAATGAAAATGTCTGGCGGTCTCCTGGGACGGTGGGGTGCATGCTGGCGGGCGGCGAGGGCTCGAGGTGGTCGGGTTGTGTGGGAACGGCGCGTGCTCTGCGGTGCGCGTCGGCATGGTCGGCAATGGCGGGCGCTGGCGTTCTGGCGGTTCAGTTGTCTTTGAGCTAGGGCTGGTCGAGAGGGGGCGGTGAGGCATGGGCTGCATGATAGACAAGGTTGGCACGGCTAGTTCTTCTCCTAGCTTGATGTCCACACTGGGGTGACAAGTGTGCTCTCGGCCTGTTCACCATTGATGACAATGGCCAGCTTACAGTGGTGCTAGAGGTTAGTTAAGGGTGCTAGATGATCTACTAAGGCTATTTGTAACCAAAGAGGGAACAAGGTTGGCCAAAACAATGCTCAAAGTAGTGTTTTTGATTTTGTTGATTTGAATCTGCAACCTGTTTGATGAAATGGCCGCATGAACTTGAGTTTTGAATTTTGAAAAGATTTTTGGTGGGTGTGCTAGGAATGTGTTGAGGGTTCTATGGATGCTTGGGTTTTGAAAATTGAGCTTGTTTGAGTGGTTTTGGAAATAGTGGGATCTTCCCATATGAGATAGATTCAATTTTAAACTGTCATTTAAACTAAGCATTTAAATGTTTTTGGATGATCACAAGGTGGGCCTTGGTACCTTATTATGAGTACTATCAAGGGGTGCAAATATCCATACATGTTTCTGTTGAGGTTTGAATGTTATAGATAGCCAAAGTAGGCATGAGAGTTAATTTGGCCAAAGTGACCGTTCACTTAATTTATTTGTTTTGACTTGATTGTCTTTGGTAAAAGTTTGGGGATTGTTTAGATGATGTTTATTTCACCTAAGAATCATTTCACAAGAAAATAAACATAGAATCATGGCAATTCAAAATAATCCAAATTTCAATACACATATATGAATGCTTTCATATTTTTAATTAGAAAAGTTTTTGTTAACCCTAATTTTGATGATTAGAGGTTGATGATCCAAGTTTAATATTTTTGGGATGTTATAGTAAAATCAAATCAGAAAAGAAAAAGGAAAAAGGAAAAAATAAAACAGGCGCAACCCTTCTGGCCCAAGCCCCCCTCGTGACCCAGTAAGCCCACCCAGGAGCTTTCCTCCTCTCCCTCTGTTTTCTACCCCGCGCGCGAACCCACCCGCTGACCACTGGGCCCTGTTGCCATATCAGCATTGTCGTACCCAAACCGCGCGCGACGACTGAGCCGCTGGCCGTTCCCCCCATCCACTGCGGATTGATTCGCGGTGTAAATCCCATTAATTCTATGCGTAATCATCGCCCGTACTCCGGCTACTTAAACCCCTCCACCCTTGTGACCATTTCCCCCAACACTCCCAGCACCAAGCACCGCCAGGATCCACGAATTTCGACTCGCCACGATTGCGGCGACTTCGGACTATTCGATGAAAAGACACCTCTGCCTCTCGTTCACGCGAGTGTGTTCCTCTTGCTCTTGCGCATCTAACCATGCCTCTGGTTTGTCCCAATTCGCCCTAGGTCGTTGTCCCCGTTAACCTCCGCAAGCACCCGAGGTGCCGTTCGACTCCGGCAAGAAATCACGGTAAAACCCGAGCACCCCTTGATGTAACATCCCAAAAATATTAATCAAGGTTATCAATTCCCAATCACCCAAAATTAGCATCAACAAAAACTTTGTTAACAAATTCATTATGAATGCATGTGTGTATGTGATGAATGTATGAATGCATGGTTAGACTTGTGTGATTGTTGTGAATGGCAAGGATTTTTTTAAAGATGAAAACAACATCATCTAAATCAATTCCAAGCAGAATCAAATCAATATAAATTCAAAAACAAACAAAACAAGTAAATGGTCATTTTTGCCAATCTTGCTCACTAGAACACTTTGAGTGTTTCTAGTCCAAGATTTCAAATAGAAACAAATCCAATTATTTTCACCCCTTGCTAGAGCAAGTGAAAAGTGAACCCAAGCCCACATTGCAAACCCACAGAAACATTTGGCAACCCTATTCAAATGACATTTGAAATTTGAATCTATTTCATATGAGAAGATCACCATTTCTGAAAACCCAACCAAACCAGTGCACCTTGACAAATCCAAGCAACCAGAGACTACCTAGTATGTGACCAGTACACCCACCAAGTTTCATCCAAAAATTCAAATTTGAATTTCTTGCGGCCATTTCATCAAACACCTTCTGAGCACAAATCAAATTAAACCACAAACACTATAGTGAGCAGTGTATGTGCCAACCTTGTCCCCTCTCTAGCTCTCAATACACTCCTAGTAGATCATCTACCTTGTATAAGCAGCTCTAGCTCACTGTGATCTCGACCATGCCATCAATGGCCACCATGGCCGAGCACACTTGCCACCCCCAACGTCGACAACATGCTACAAGCCTAACTAGACTCGCCAACCGTGTCTGGGACGCATGCCACCGTCCACCGCCACCCCCTGTCCAGCGCTCGAGCCCTACTAGCCACTGGACCACACGAAACGCTCGCGCCCAATGTCTCTGCGACCATGCCGAGAGCGTGCCAGAGTGCCGCGCTCGACACGCTCGTTAGTCCGCGCCCTGCCTTCGCCGCCCGCGTGCGTGATCACCATCGCCCCAGGAACCTCCCAGACAACCTCGTTCACCATCGCACGAGCCGTAGCCATTGTGCGCTGCCTAGAGCATCGACGTGTTCCGACCGAACCGCATCGCTCCACGCCTCTCCATGAAGACGTTGAGCTTCGCCAGGAGTCAGCGCACCGTCCTCTACCTTCGGCTAAGCCATTAGCTCACTATGAAGACGCCCCGACGAGCTTCGCCTGCACCCGTCGGTTCCCTCGTCGCACTATAAATAGAGGCCTCACCCGCTCGAATTCGTCACACCATTCCACTCCCCTCTCTCTCATAACCACCCCACCTCTTCCCCGGAGCAAGGCGAGTACCAGGTTGCCGAAATTTCACCAGAGCTTGTCGCTGCTGGAGGAGAAGGGCGCCATTGATTGGAGCCACCCCAGGAGGAGCCACCAATACCAGGAGGATCGCCGTCGTCGACTTCATCGTTCGCCCCCATCACCGAACCTCGCCTGAGCCCCGGTGATCCGCCACGGACCCCCACTGGCTGCGCTAGGGTTCATGCTCGTTGTGTTCTGTTCAGACGTGGATGACTACTCTCAGCCGTAGATCTTACTTCTAATCCTACGGTTATAATCGCACCGTACCCCTTCGCACCCCCTGTCTCACTGACTGGTGCGGAAAACCACTTAAACCCGCCCATGCGCGCTGTGCGTAGTGGGCTGGTCCAGTTAACTTCCCGCGTGACCCAGTTCGTTAGAAATTAGGTTTATCTATTTAGTTTCAAACTGAGTTCTGGCTGTAGATTCAAAAATCATTTTAGAAAGATTCACTAAACCAAATTGCATGAAACTAATTTTGTTAGAAAGGTATTGAAATTCTTAATCCAATCCCATTGGATTCAAACCATTTCGAATTATAGATCACCAATAGTAAAAATAACAAGGCAGATACTTTTCTGCATTCAAGCATTTTTCAAAATTCAACCATAAAAGATTTTGAGATGATACCAACTCTCAAAAATCACATTTAACAAGACCTTTCTGAATATATGAAAATATCTAGGTTTACTTGCATTAATAATGGACAAGTAATAAAAGAATGCCCCATAGGCATTTCTAGTCACTTTAATTAATTAAAATAAAAAGGTTAAACCTTATTAAATTGTGACACCACTTTAAATCACATTCCCAAGTATTGAAATATGTGGTGATGACATGTGTCAACATGATCCCATGTTTTAATTGGAGAATATTAAATATTAAGTAGTTTTTCAATGAGTAGAAATTACTTTTCTAAAATAAAAGAAATGAAACTAGTGCCTTAATCTTTGTGATGCTTGTGATGATGCTAGATCATCTAGTGAAAACCTTGGTATGATAAATAGAATTAGTTAAGTATTGTTTGGTGATTTTATACCTCATATTTATTTATAGACGCTAGTACCGACCAAGGATACGAAGAGGAAGGAGATTACTACGAGGAAGAAGCCGAGGAGAACTTCAACCACTGCACTGCACAAGGCAAGCCTAACACTACAAGTTGACTTAGCAAGCTAAAACTTGCATGATAACCATGCAAACTAGATGCCTTAGGCATAAGGGATTATACCCCTTTGATTATACCAAATCCCAGTTTTACTTGCAAGCTTGTTTATTTTTATTTATTTATCAAAGCTCTTTATTACTCTTATTTAGTGACGTGTAATTTTTGGAAATATATTAAAGGTAGCATAAAGAGCATAAAACTTGGCCTAAGTTAGATAAATCTTGATGTCATCTTGAGGCATGAGATTGAACTTAGATAAGTCACCCTTGTTTACCACCCCTGATTAGTGATTACCCCCAACTTTAGTTGCTAGTGCTAAGCATAAACCTTGATCACTTTAGATGGGAATACTTGGTTGATGGGGATATGCCTACCGGGGTATACCCAGCAGGACGTTTCCGACTGGCCCAAGAACTGGCGAGTGGGCCTGCAAGACGGCAAGGATTGAAGCCCAAGAAGGAACCAAGCGACTGGAAGTCAAGGCCCAAAGCAGTAGATAGGCCCAGTCGGATAAGGTTAAACGAGTATCGAAGCTTTAACTGAATCGGTTGAGATATGTAAACCCTAGGGGAGGTGAGCCTATATAAACCTCCCTATAGGGCGAGTAGAGATACGTTCCATCATACCCAAGCGACTCGCGCCTAGCCGCCTCGCCCATTGTACCACCTCCATAATACAATCTAGCAGAGTAGGTCTTTACCCTTGAGCCGAACTGGGTAAAACCTGTATTTGCCTCATCTCGCACTACAGATGGTGGCCGCCCTTGCCCCTTGTTCTACTACCGCCGATTGCAGCATCTGCCGTGACCATTCCCACGACAGTGGCGCCCACCGTGGGGCCTGGCCGGTCTGGCCGGTGTTCTGCGGCAAGATCCAATATGCCCATCAACGAGACGGTCGCCACCGGCCGCATGATAGCGATCGGCTAGATGCTCCAAATCTTGCCGAGCAGCTATGTCCCGGCGGCGCGGACCGTCACGCACAGCGTGATCCTGCCGATCGGCACGATCAGCCTCTTCGTCGGCGACGTCACGTCTCGGAGGGTTCGGCTCGCATCCGCGAGTCGCCGCCACGCGATCGGCTCTTCGAGAGCCAGATCCACACGATCCATCGCCTCGCCTCCGAGTACAACTCGGCCCATAGCGACGTGGCCGAAAACTCAGCCGCGGGAGACGCGCCTCGGCGACGATCTTGGGCCGACCCCAGCGTCACTCGCCGGGTCCATCACCGCGGCTTCACCCGCGGGCTCCATCACTCAGGGCTCCAACGTGGGAGACTTCGAGGACCCCTCCATCCTCGGGATCTTTGAATTTGACTTTGGGTCAGAGAATTCCGCCGACCTCCGCGACGGAACCGGTCGCCACGCCACGACCTACATGGCGACCGACACCGATCCGCTGGAGGATCCATTCTCCACCCCAATCCCTCCCAACGCCACGGCAACGGAGGTCGAAGAACTCCGCCTGAAACTGGCGGAGGCCACGCGGGCCGGTGGCGCCCATCACCTGGCCATTCGCTGTGTGGGGCATGGACATGGTAGGCCCCTTCAAGAAGGCCCCCTCTGGCTACACCCACCTGCTGGTCGCGGTCGACAAATTCACAAAGTGGGTGGAGGCCAAGCCAGTTCGGAAATGCGACGGGAAGACCGCCACCATGTTCCTACACGAGCTCATATATCTCTACGGGTTCCCAAACAGCATCATCACGGACAACGGCACCAACTTCGCCAAGGGAGCCATGGCTGAATTCTGCGAAGAGCACCACATCCGGCTCGACCCCGCATCGGTCGCCCACCCGGAGTCCAACGGCCAAGCAGAACGAGCCAACCAAAGCATCCTCCACGGCCTAAAGCGACTCCAAGTACCCCTCAAGCGCACCGCCGGATGCTGGGTCGAGGAGCTACCCTCCGTCATCTGGGGCATCCGTACCTCGGTAAACAGGTCGACAGGATTCACCCCCTTCTTCATGGTGTACGGTGCCGAGGCAGTCATGCCCACCAATCTCGAGCACGACTCGCCACGGGTCGTCCACTACACGGAGGCTGCAAATGAGCTCGCCCGCCAAGACGGGGTCGACCAACTCGACGAAGCACGTGACCTTGCTCGGTCATGCACCGCCATCTACCAGCAGGGACTCCGCCGCTATCACAGCCGGCGGGTGAAAACTCGCACCTTCCAAGAAGGCGACCTGGTGTTACGCCTCATCCAGGACAAGAAGGGCATGCACAAGCTCTCCCCTCCGTGGGAAGGGCCATTCGCCATCGGGCGCCAGACTGCAACGACGCCTACTACCTCATCGACGTCCGCGGGACGGCGAACTCGGCGTCAGCGGCGATTGGAATGTAAACCTCCTACGGAAGTTCTACTCCTAGAACCCCACACATGTACTCTCCATCGCTATGAAATAAAAGAAATGGTTACCGCAAATTGCGCCTACTCTCCATGTCTTGTGCCACTCGTTTCGTAATAGCGTACGCTAACCGCAGAAGTCAACCTTTGGTACACCGATCGACGGCTAAGTAGTGCGGTGCAAGAGCACCGAGTCACCAGTCTTGCATCGTCCATGAAAACGCCTATCCGAGCCCCATTGAGTCGCCTAGATCGATGGTTCTACGAACCAAGACAACTGCCTTCGCTTCTTACAGCGACCATGGTCCTCCGCATCCTTGGCATAGCGACTCGAGCGGCTAAGTACCACGCCGGGATCAAGACCGGTTCATTGCGAGCGGTCGGAAAACGCCAAGTAGGAGAGCATGCCCAGACTGCGCACGCGATCGACCCCACGGGCGAGGCAGGAGTGACGCTCCAACTAACGCGCTAAGTCCTCAACCACCCTTGAGTCGCGCCTAGAACAACCAAGTACCACGCCGGGACTCGGCCACCACCCGTTCGCAAGGGAAAACGACAAAGCAGACTCAAGGAGTCGCCTAGCGACTGGCTCTTCGAGCCCGGGCGAGTCGACCACAATGACAAAACACATAAAAACAACAAACATACCACATACGAGGTAAACCCCACAAAAGGGCGGACGCGCTCGGGGACTCGTTCAAACATCCATCACAAACACATGACAAATACCAAAATAGACACGATGTCTCATTCGATTGCATGTCGCATTGTCTCATGTTACAAAATATGCCCGCATGGCAGACCTGCTACTAACGCCACAAGGCAAACTATCCTACTCTACAGGCTTTGATGACGACTCGCCAACACCCCGACGATTGTGGATGAACGGTGTGTACGGGTTCGACGGATACGTTGTCAGTTCACCCGCCATCGCCGCGCGGAAGGGCTGCTCGACCTTGAGATCACGATGCGGCGGCTCGGGATCGTTCGGCACGACGACCGTCTCCTGGTACGGAAGGAGGTCGCCCATTGCCCAAACACGCTCCGAGTACGCGGCGGCGCGATCTTGCAACTTGAGGACCTCGGAAAGCTCCACCGCACCAGTCGACGATGGGTAGCCACTCGTCACATCGTCGATCTCGAAGTCCTCGGGGAAGTGGGCAAGTCCAAGGCTAAGTGTCGTCGCTGCTCCGCGCCGAAACGCCGACCGCGTCATGAACTCAACGACCGCGGGCGCCTTCTCCAAATACCTCCACACCTCAACGAGGTCGCTGGGAATCACTTCCGTGGGCGATATCTCTTGGAGATAGGCACGGATGCACGTCGCCGACAACGTTGCCGAGTCGACAAGCATGCTTACACACTGCCGCGCGTCGAACGAACTCGCCTCTTCCGCGCTATCGATGATGCGACCTGCGAGTAGAAGACAATAATGAATACGACGAACACCACAAAAGGCACAACCACTGGAAGGGGCAGACGCACTTACCAATCAACGGGCGAGCGAGTTCCGTGATGAAGCTTTGAAGCGACGTATGGTCGTCCTGAAGCCCAGCAACAAGGGCATCCGACACTTTGCGATCTTCTTCGGCGGCTGCAATGGCGGCCTAGGCTCGCCCGTCAGCCGAGCTCGCTTCTTTCTTTGCCTCCCGCAGCTCGCGCTCGAGGTTGGCGATCCGCTGTTCAGCCGCACTCAAAGCCGATTGCGCCACGCTTCACCACGGGACAAGCCTGGCGAGCTTCCTCGCCTTCGCGGCAACATCCTGAAGCCCTTTGTTCGCTCGGGCGATGGCCAGCTCCTTCTCGTGCTCGCTGCGGCCAATCAGCCGACTCAAGCTACAGACCCTGCACATCACCAAAAAGGTTAATCAAATCAAAATTCCTAAGTGCCCACCCGCTGAAATTCAGCGAGTGCGCACTCGGGGACTGGCGATGAAGAAATTCCTAAGTGCACACTCGCTGAAATTCAGCGAAAAGCGCACTCGGGACCGGCAATCAAAAAATTTTAAGTGCCCACCCGCTGAAATTCAAAAGCGCACTCGGGACTGGTACTCAAAGAAATTCCTAAGTGCCCACCCGCTGAAATTCAGCGCGTGCGCACTCGGGGACTAGATGCGAAAAATAAAGATAAGACATTAAAAGAATCAGGCCGCTGCAAAGCACCGACCTGATCCTCAGGGACTGGATGTACCTGGATGGCTGCGCCAAGCATGCTGTGGAGTTGTATCGCGTCCACGGACGCGAGGAGAGCTGGCGTATGCCCACGACGTTGGTCGACTTCAGCATCGGCGGTCCCAGGAGCGTGGCTCGAGGGTGAAATTCCACTCGCCGCGTCCGCCTTGCTCACGAAGCGCGGAAAGGTGGCGATAGAGGCACCTGCCCCAAAGGAGGTCGGCTCGGCCGTTCCAGGCAACCAAGCGCCCTCCTTCATGGACACGGCCGCCTCCGTTGCGGGTCCATCTGGCGCGACCGCCGTGTCGTCAGAAATCGTGACGACGTCGTCACCCTTGGCCTTCTTGCCGCCATCCGCAGAGACGACGACCTCGTCCGCCTTCCTCTTGCGGGAAGGGTCCTCCTCGCTAACGACGGGTGGCACCTTAGCCACGGTTGGGTGGCCCATCCTTTTCACCCCGGTCCTGTTCAACAATCATGTAAGCAAGATAATTCAAGCGATTATGGAAGACAAAGGAAGGCGAGTGTACTCACTTGGCGACCGGAATGAAGCGTAGCACCGTACAGAGGCCGGCTTCTCGATTCAGGCCATCGGCGCCGAGCCCCATGTCAAGGACGTCGCGTGCCCAAGACACGGACGGCTTCTTCGTCGTCGAGGCTGCAACCGGAGATTCTGTGACCTCTTCGATAGGAGATTCCCTACGAGGCGAAGTCGCTACGGCCGGAGCATCCCCCAGATCAGAGACTGGGGCGAATGGTGGAGGCATCGACGACAGGGGCACCTCGATGGTGGCCGTGTCCAACGCGGCTGTCGTTGGCGGTGCCGCGTCCTTGGCCGGGCTGGGGGCGTCAGAACTGCTCGCTGAATGTGGCGGTGAGGCCGGCCTCGTTGGTTTGGTCTTCGTCTTCCTCGGAGGCGCCTTCACCTCCTTTTCCTTCTTCTTCTTTTTCGATGGAGTCGCCTGGCGGCGCGAGGTGGTTTCTGGAAGCTCGTCGTCGTCATCGTGACGCTCGAGGCTTTTACTTGCCTCAAGCTCTCGTTGACGTTGCCCACGGGTCTTGCGGAGCAGTGGGGCGACTTCCTCTTCGGATTCGTCGTCGCTGTTGCCCTCGTCGCTCCCGGCATTGCCCTTGGCGGGAGGCGACTCGCCCACGTCCTGGACGGACGAGCTCGAGTTCTCATCGTCCGAAGGTGGGAGCCATCCTTCCACCACTTGGAATAGCTGCAATGAATACAAGATGAAATTAAAATTACCGCGACTGCATAAACTGCGACTGCGAGTGAAGTGAGACGATTACCGTTGGGGCTGGACGCTTTGCGGTATAGAAGCGACCCCAGGCGCCTGTGTACACCGCCTGGTGATTTTCTTCGATCTTTGGGAGGTAGTCCTCCAGCTTCCACTTTGCCGAGGCAGGCCTTCGTCGAGTCTTCCCGGCCCGTGTACTGGTACATGTAGTGCTCGCGCCGAGCGAGCGGGACGAGCCGCCGCCCGAGCCAGCAGTTGTACATGTTTATCGTCTGGAGGCCCTTCTTCTTCAGACCGCGGATGGTCTGGAGCATCTCGTCGACGACCATCCGCTGGTCGTTGGGGAGCTTGCCGACTTGGAGACGCGGCTCGGACCGATTGGCGGAGTATCGGGATCACCGCCTCCCGGTCGCCTCGACCACGTAAAACCACAACTTCTTCCAGCCGCCGCTGCCTTGGCGGGCAGATCAGTCGAAGAATGAAGCCTTCGACTTGAGCTGAAGGTTAGCCGCCTGGCTAGCATTGGGCCGCCAGCTGTCGCGATCGATTCATCCGTGGAACAGATCTTGCCATAAGGGAAGTAGGCAGCCAAGTAGCATTCGCGAACGCCACAAAGATGGCGAGCTCGATCTTTGTGGGGACCCAGATCAAGGCTGGATCTCGTAGTAGGCATAAGCGCCGGAAGAATAGGGACGTGGGAACCCTAGCCCCTTTCAAGATGGCTGGAAGCGGATGAACTCCCTCTCGCGATTCGGGTCGTCTCTCCGGGGAATGCCAGACCGGCCTCGCAAGATCCCGGCCTCGGGAAGCGATTGCGCCCTCGTGCACTTAGATCTACCCCACGCTCGGTGGAGAGGCCATGGCGGAGAGATTTCTTTGGGGGTCGGGGATTTCAGGTCGGCTGGATCGCGATGCGGGAGGCGAAGGTGCGCAATCGGAGGAAATGGTGAGAAGGTGGTTCTCTGATCGCCTGCCATTCCTCTTATATAGCGGTTGTTACCCGCCAAATCAGGGAGCCGTTACTACGCGGTGATTACGCCAAAAGTTACCGTTGGATTACCCCAACAGCTAGTTTGACCACGGTTAACGGTCCAGCTTCAGCCACTCGACTCGCCGACCCTTTCACTATGATAGTGTTTTGCCGATTCGACGCGCCAAAGCTGCGACCTGGATGATTGGTTTCTCCTCTATACGGGAGCCCGCCGATGATTCGACTGGATGTCCACTCTGAAGCCGCATACTCCGACTGCCAGCAGCCACCTACGCCTAATCGACGGCCTCTTGATGGGGATATGCCTCTTGGGGTATACCCAACAGACGCTTCCTCTTGGCCCAAGAATCTGGCGAGTGGGCTCGCAAGACGGCGATCGGATTGAAGCCCACAAGGAACCAAGCGATCGAAGTCAAGGCCTAGGCTAGTAGATAGGCCCAGTCGAATTAGGTTAAACGAGTACCGAAGCTTTAACTGAATCGGTTGAGATATGTAAACCCTAGGGGAGGTGAGCCTATATAAACCTCCCTATAGGGCGAGTAGAGATACGTTCCATCATACACCCAAGCGACTCGCCGCCTAGCCGCCGAGCTCGCCCATTGTACCACCTCCATAATACAATCTAGAAGGAGTAGGTCTTTACCCTCCGGGGGGCCGAACCTGGGTAAAACCCTATGTCTTTGCCCTCAGCTCACGCCGCAGATGGCTGGCCGCCCTTGCCCCTCGTTCTACTACTCGCTGCCGATTGCAGCATCTGTCGTGACCATTCCCATGACATTGGTGAAAATGGTTATGAAAACCTTAGAATGATGAGTCATTCTAATGAAATGTTTTGACATGTGTTCTTGAACACCAGATGATTGTGATGATGAAAATGTTGAGGCATGAGCCTTAGCCCTTTATAAAAACTGATGGTTGTCTGGATGCGATACCATTCCAATCTTACCGTACAACCACAATACCCAGTTTGGGTAGGGCTTGACTAGAAGTTTATATACCTTAGTATGGGTTCCCTTGCGACCGAGGTTTGAGCTGAGGCTACCTCGTGAAGATTGACCACATGTAGTTCCCAAGATGACAAATAGTCATGGTTGGAGGCCAAACTCATAGGAGAGGTGCCTATACTAGGGCGTGTAATTGAAAGTTTAGGATTGATTATCTGCATACTGAGTATGGTGAATTCAGGATTGTTCCAGACGGATGTATCTTGTGGTGAAAGTGTACCGCCTCTGCAGAGTGTCAAACTATTCGAATAGCCGCGTCCGCGGTTATGGACAGTTGGAGTGGCCATACTGTTCCGTTGTCAGATGTTTTAAAAATGACTTGTGAATTGAATCATGACTTTGACTTGACCACAATGGTGTTTTGAAAGTGAAACTTGAGTTCCCACTTAGGTGTTATAAAACCTTGAACTAGTTTTCTTTGCTTCTAAACTCAGTTAGAGATAAATATGGCTTTTTGCAAAATAACCTAGATCCTAGTACTCCTACTTGAAACCACCTTACTTGTTAGTGATAGTTTGCGAGTAATTAAAGAGTAATCATGGCTTTATCCTTGATACGTCCAATTTGCATCACCATTCTATATCATAATTTGCCTCTATTCATTGATATATGTCTTATTATGAGGTATTACTTATGTCTTTTCATCTGTTTATGCATGTTGGATGATTCTTGGAGGATGAATTGCCGGAGTCAGGATTCTGATGGAAAAAAGAGGAGTTTTGATGCAATTTCGTGAAGATTAGAAAAATACTAGAAAAATATGGGAAAATTATATTTTCCCAGAAGACAGAGGAAGCCAGAAGGGGAGGCGTAGAAGGGCCATAGGGGACCCACAACCCCTAGGCACAGGTCCCCCCTAGGCCATGCCTAGGGTAGGTGTGGCCCACCTGCTCGGCTCCTGACTCCGCCCTCTCGCCTATATCTTCCTCACGGAACCCTAATACCAGGGGAGCAACCACAGATAGATTTTCGGCGCCTCTACGGGGCGGAAAACACTGAGAGAGAAAGATCTCTCCGGCAAAGAGATTTCTGTCGAGGAAATTCCTTCTCGGAGAGGGGAGATAGTCGCCATCAACACCGTCGTCAAGCTAGGATTCATCGGGATCATCATCATCATCATCCACACCATCATCTCCACCGACACCATCATCATTACTTCGTCCCGCTGTAACAATCGTGTTGAATACTTGCTTAGTTCATTAGGGGAAACTTTCTCGGTGTTGATTACTATTGTAGTTGATGCTTGTGAGTGGAACCATTGGATTATTGTTTATGTTTAGATTGTTATCCATTACCATATCATCTTTGATCTTGATCCATACGATGTCTCGTGAGTAGTTCGTTTAGTTCTTGAGGACATGGGAGAAGTCATGTTGTTAGAAGTGGACACCTTTATCAGAAAAAGGTGTTGAGTTATTATTCAGTGGACACCTTTATTAGTGTTGAGTTATTATTCAATGGTTTAGTATTTAAGTTGTGGTGCTATTCTTCTAGTGGTGTCATGTGAACGTCGACTACATGATACTTCACCATTTTATGGGCCTAGGGGAATGTATTGTGTATTTGGATACTAATTGTGGGGTTGCCGGAGTGACAGAAACCTGAACCCCCGTTAGGACACCTTTGCACAAGGGAGCGTAGGATCTAAGAGTTTAAGGATATGGTTAGATTTATATCTTAATTACTTTACTGTAGTCGGATGCTTGCAGGGGGTTTAATCACAAGTATGTATTAGTCCAAGTAAGGTTGGTATGTTAGCACAGGTTCACCCATACAACACTTACAACACCAAAGAAGAGTACTCAACTATTTGAAGCGAAAGCACTTGACAGAATTCCCATGTGTCCTCGAGAACGTTTGGTCCTTATAAGTATTTCCACCGGCTTGTCCTTTGCTAAGAAAGGATTAGGCCACTTGCTGCGTTTGCTTGTTGTCTTTATTACTTGCACCTTGTTTTTTTGCTTTATCAGAAAACCACTAAAAATCCATTTGCTAAGTATTTACAGAGAGTTCCTGCTCCATACCACTAGTCAACACCTTCTGCTCCTCATTGGGATCGACACTCCTATTTATCGAAAGTACTACGATACACCCCCTATACTTGTGGGTCATCAAGACTATTTTCTAGCGCTGTTGCCGGGGAGTGAAGTGCTATTGAAGAGTGGAACTGGTAAGAGAAACTTCTAATGTGAGTATTGCTTTTTGTTTCTATTTGTTGCTTTGTTTCCAATATGGATAGCCCAGTTGGTTTTCTGTTTAGGAAAACTACTACCACTGTTAGGGTAGTAGATGAACCACCACCTGTTGAGATAGATCCTTTTAAGATACCTACAAGTATTGTTGATCGTGTTATAGATCCTTTTAAGATGTCTCATGAGTAGTTCGTTTAGTTCTTGAGGACATGGGAGAAGTCATGTTGTTAGTAGTGGACACCTTTATCAGAAAAAGGTGTTGAGTTATTATTCAGTGGACACCTTTATTAGTGTTGAGTTATTATTCAATGGTTTAGTATTTAAGTTGTGGTGCTATTCTTCTAGTGGTGTCATGTGAACGTCGACTACACGATACTTCACCATTTTATGGGCCTAGGGGAATGTATTGTGTATTTGTATACTAATTGTGGGGTTGCCGGAGTGACAGAAACCTGAACCCCCGTTAGGACACCTTTGCACAAGGGAGCGTAGGATCTCAGAGTTTAAGGCCATGGTTATATTTATATCTTAATTACTTTACTGTAGTCGGATGCTTGCAGGGGGTTTAATCACAAGTATGTATTAGTCCAAGTAAGGTTGGTATGTTAGCACAGGTTCACCCATACAACACTTACAACACCAAAGAAGAGTACTCAACTATTTGAAGCGAAAGCACTTGACAGAATTCCCATGTGTCCTCGAGAACGTTTGGTCCTTATAAGTATTTCCACCGGCTTGTCCTTTGCTAAGAAAGGATTAGGCCACTTGCTGCGTTTGCTTGTTGTCTTTGTTACTTGCACCTTGTTTTTTTGCTTTATCAGAAAACCACTAAAAATCCGTTTGCTAAGTATTTACAGAGAGTTCGTGCTCCATACTACTAGTCAACACCTTCTGCTCCTCGTTGGGATCGAAATCCTATTTATTGAAAGTACTACGATACACCCCCTATACTTGTGGGTCATCAAGACTATTTTCTGGCGCCGTTGCCGGGGAGTGAAGTGCTATTGGAGAGTGGAACTGGTAAGGGAAACTTCTACTGTGAGTATTGCTTTTTGTTTCTGTTTGTTGCTTTGTTTCCAATATGGATAACCCAGTTGGTTTTCTGTTTAGGAAAACTACTACCACTGTTAGGGTAGTAGATGAACCACCACCTGTTGAGGTAGATCCTTTTAAGATACCTACAAGTATTGTTGATCGTGTTATAGATCCTTTTAAGATGTCTCATGAGTAGTTCATTTAGTTCTTGAGGACATGGGAGAAGTCATGTTGTTAGTAGTGGACACCTTTATCAGAAAAAGGTGTTGAGTTATTATTCAGTGGACACCTTTATTAGTGTTGAGTTATTATTCAATGGTTTAGTATTTAAGTTGTGGTGCTATTCTTCTAGTGGTGTCATGTGAACGTCGACTACATGATACTTCACCATTTTATGGGCCTAGGGGAATGTATTGTGTATTTGGATACTAATTGTGGGGTTGCCGGAGTGACAGAAACCTGAACCCCCGTTAGGACACCTTTGCACAAGGGAGCGTAGGATCTAAGAGTTTAAGGCTATGGTTAGATTTATATATTAATTACTTTACTGTAGTCGGATGCTTGCAGGGGGTTTAATCACAAGTAGTCCAAGTAAGGTTGGTATGTTAGCACAGGTTCACCCATACAACACTTACAACACCAAAGAAGAGTACTCAACTATTTGAAGCGAAAGCACTTGACAGAATTCCCATGTGTCCTCGAGAACGTTTGGTCCTTATAAGTATTTCCACCGGCTTGTCCTTTGCTAAGAAAGGATTAGGCCACTTGCTGCGTTTGCTTGTTGTCTTTGTTACTTGCACCTTGTTTTTTTGCTTTATCAGAAAACCACTAAAAATTTGTTTGCTAAGTATTTACCGAGAGTTCCTTTTCCATACCACTAGTCAACACCTTCTGCTCCTCGTTGGGATCGACACTCCTATTTATCGAAAGTACTAAGATACACCCCCTATACTTGTGGGTCATCAAGACTATTTTCTGGCGTCGTTGCCGGGGAGTGAAGTGCTATTGAAGAGTGGAACTGGTAAGGGAAACTTCTACTGTGAGTATTGCTTTTTGTTTCTGTTTGTTGCTTTGTTTCCAATATGGATAACCCAGTTGGTTTTCTGTTTAGGAAAACTACTACCACTGTTAGGGTAGTAGATGAACCACCACCTGTTGAGATAGATCCTTTTAAGATACCTACAAGTATTGTTGATCGTGTTATAGATAATTATTATTTAGGGGATGGAACTGTCCATCCTGGTGATCATTTGCTTTTTATCCATGAATTATGAGGGTTGTTTCAGTGTGCAGGTATCACAACTAAATAGATGAAGAATAAGTTACTCTCCATATCCTTGAAAGGGAGAGCTGAAGAATGGTATAAGCTGTTGAAGAATGGACAATCCATGGAATGGGAGGAATTGGCATCTCTCTTTTATTCTAAATTTTATCCTCCCAGTGAGATTCATAAGGATAGAAATCTGATATATAACTTTTGGCCTTGTGATGGAGAGAGTACAACTCAAGCTTGGGGGAGATTGAAGTTACTAATGCTTAAATGTCCTATTCATGAACTCCCTAACAATATTATTATCAATAACTTTTATGCTAGGCTTTCTCTTCATGATAAAGATTTACTAGATGCTTCTTGTGCTGGATCATTCACACGTATTAAGGAAGAAGCTAAATGGGATCTCCTAGACCATATTCAAGAGAACACTGAAGCTTGGGAGAATGACAAAGGAAGAAAGTCAGGTATAAACTATGATTATGAATGCATTAAATCTTTTATGGGAACTAATGACTTCCGTGATATTAGCAATGAGTTTGGTCTTGATTCCCAAAGTATTGCCAACTGTTTTAAGGCCTTTGCCTCTTACATAGAAATTCCCAAGAAGAAGTGGAACAAGTACCATGCTCCTTATAAAGATGTTGTTAGTCATGTTCCTGTTAGAAGTACTGAAGTTTGTACTACTAATCATATTGTGCCTGAACCTCATGTTGAGAAAGTTCGTTTCCCAGATAAGGTAAAGGAGTATTCTATAATTATTAGTGCAAACAACAAAAGTACAAACAAAACTGTGGAGTCTGATGAGCAAATAAATATTGAACTTGTGGTAGCTATTGTGAAAGACCCTATCATTAGAAATATAGAGGATGAGCACATTGTCTTCTGTGAAGACGCTTCTAATATTATCTCTCATCCTAGTAAAGCTAGAAAAGCTAGTGTTCCTGTGCTTTCTGTTAAAATAGGTGATCATTGCTACTATGGTTTATGTGATATTGATGCTAGGTCTAGTGCTATTTCTTATGAGCTTTACAGGGAAATTATGCATGAGATTGGTCCTTGTGAGCTTGAGGAAATTGATGTGGTTATTCACCTTGCTAATAAGGAAACCATTTGCCCTATTGGTATTGTAAGAGACGTGGAAGTTCTCTGCGGTAAGATTAAGTATCCTGCTGATTTTCTAGTGCTTAATCAGCAGCTAGCAAAACTTGTCCTATCATTTTTGGTAGACATTTCTTGAACACATGTGGAGCTATTATAGATTTTAAGAAGGAGAAAGTTTTAACTAAGTTTGATGGAGATTCTTATGAGTTTAACTTTTCCAAATTTGCCAAAGCTCCTTGTGAAAATAGATTGCCTAATGAAGATTTCAGGATAGAAAAATTTGCTTCTATTGATCCAGTTTATGACCTTGGACCTCTTTTTGATGACTGTAAGTATGCTTATTCTGATGATAAAGTTGTTTTCAGTGACAGTTATCTTGTCAACTTTATTCAAAGTGCTACTGAAAGTTATTATGAGAGAGGAAAACATGGTTCTATGAATGCCAATAATGTTAAGTTTCCCCGTTTTATGTGCCTTTTTGTTTCAACAATTCGTTTTCTCATGATACCCCCATGCATAGGAAGTTGGTTAGACTCAAATGTGTTTGTTATTTGCTTCTTGATGATCTCTTTCACTTCAAATATTTATCTCCTTTGTGAGCATCTTTGGAAGTTTCAAGCCTACCTTGAAGGCATTAAATAAAAGTACTTGTTGGGAGATAACCCAAGAGTTTGGTTGAGTCTTGGAAGTTATTACCTCAGTAATAACCTCTCCTTATCCTTTTTGTTTTGGTTTTTGTGTCAAGCTCAACTATTTTTGAGAAGTGGAGGAGTTGTGAAAAGTGGCTGTCCAGGGACAGATTTTTGTGCTACATTGTAAAAATTCGTGAGGGAGCTCAGTAATTTGGATGGAGCTGTATTTTTCTTATCTTGTGCTCCAAGTTGTTACCCAACTTCCATTAGTTTTGCACTTTTTTATTTAAGCAACAGAAGGTTTTCGAAAAAATCAATCTTTACCTCCTGGTATGTTTTGACAGATTTCTGCCTTCATTTGCATTTGCCTCTTACAGAAGCTTTTGCTTTGATGGATTTCAGTTGAAGTGTGAACCTAAAGGTTTACTGTTTTTGCTTACACTAATGTTGCCATTGAAGTTTGTGTATTGCCTTGTGAAGAAAGGAATTTCCAGGAGAAGGAGGAAAGGAATTTGTACAGTTCGACTTTGAATAGGTAAAAGTGGTGAAAACAGAAGGTTCGTGAAAGCCTAATATTTTTATATTTTTGATGTTTTTACTACATAAGGCAAGTTACGATACGGAATAGAGGAGTAAACGGAGTCTGGGGTGGCCTCACCCACCCTAGGCGCGGGCCCCAGCTGGCCGCGCCTGGAGGGGGTGAGAGCACCCCGAGCTCCGTCTCCGCCTCAGTTCCATATGAGCACCTTCCTTATGCATTGAAACTTCGTAATATACAACCCCCGGATCCCCCGAGGTTTGTGCATCGTGTTCTCGTCATGTTTTCGTTTCGATCTGTTTCTTTCAGGAAATCTTCTCAAGTTTAGAGCACCATGGTCTCCGCCAACGACAAATACAAGAAGCCCGAAGAAGGTGATCCTCAAAACCCCAAGGAGGAGGATATCTTGGTTGGGGATGAAGAAGACATGTAAGAGGACAAGCATCCGGACACCCACGCTACCATCGCAAGCATTTGAGTGGTGGCAAAACCTACCAAGCTTAGGAGGACAACACGGATGTCTACAGGAGGGAAACCTCCACGTCTTATCTACAATCCACATTCATCTCCTCCACGTACCAAGAGACCCTTCCATACTGTTATACATGAGCATCAATACCAACATGTGCCCAAAGGGAACTTGCCCTCAGTTTGGGATATGCCTCGCTCTAACCATGTAGGTAAGGAACATACTAAGAAGGAAGAGTGGGGAAAGAATAACAAGGACTGGAATTCTCGGCCCGACATGATCATGAACCGCATTGAGCAGAATTCAGAGTTGATTCGTACTCTAGCCTTTGAGATTGAGGATTTGAAGAAACTTATTGAAGATCTTATCAAGAGAACACCACCACCACCGAAGGAGTAATTCATCATCAGGTTTGGCATCCCCTTGGCTTGTTCCAAGCTTGGGGGGATGTCGCGGTATCACCATCATCATCTTTTATCTTTTACCTTTTTAGTGGATTCATATCTTTGGTAGAGAGGTTATCTTATAGTTTGGTTTGCATGTGGAAGTATCTCTCCTTTAGTTGATTATCTATGTATCCCTTGGTGTGAGTGCCTTTATGGAATATTAATGAGAAGTCTCATCTTTTACTTTTTGCACTTCTTATTTTAGTTTGCAATCTCTATTATATGATGTATCTTGTTGATCAGTATTGGCATCACTTTGGGAGCATCAAGTAAATCTAAATTGGTTTTGGCAAACCGAGCTCTGGTCAGTAGCAACACGTTTTGAGGTTTGAAAGGAAAAGAGAAAAAAAGCTTACAGGTATTTTGTATCATTTATTTTCTTTCTTGTTGGCTCATAAGCTTAGTATTCTTTATTTAAGATCTTTTGTGTCTTCAAGGAAGATTGCATGTTTGGCATTATCACTTGTAGGTTTGCTTGTTTCTTTCAACTCTTTTGCTTGCTACCGAGCCTTGCTAGCCAAAAACCTGTTTTGGGAAGGCATACTTCTCATGTTTACAATCCCTTTGAACCAAAACATGTGCCATTTGTGTCCACCATATCTACCTACTAGCATTATTGCTATTCCAAGTAAATTCTCAAGCTTCATCTATCTTTCGAATTAAAAAGTATTTTTTATGTGAAAACTAGTTAGTAAAGCTCTCACGATCTTGATGGCACACCTTATTGTTGGAGATTTGCCCAAGAGGCAATAATAAAGTGGTTATTATCATATCTTCATACTTATGATAAATGTTTACATACCATGCTATAATTGTATTAACAGGAAACATTAATACTTGTGTGCTTTGTAAACATAAAAGAGTCCCTAGTAAAGCCTCTTGTTAAACTAGCTTGTTGGTTAATATATGATCATGATTTCCTGATCATGAACATAGAGATGTTATTAACAACAGGGTCATATCATTAGGAGAATGATGTGATGGACATACTCCTATAGTTAAAGCGTAGCATAAAGATCAAGTCATTTAATATAGTTCATTTGCTATAAGCTTTCTGATACATAGTAACCTAATTCCTTCGACCATGAGATCATGTTAATCACCATCACCGGAAGGATGCTTTGATGATATCAAACACCACACTGTAACTGGGTGGCTATAAAGGTGGCATTGAGTGTTCGGAAAGTATGGGTTGAGGCACATGGATCAAGAGTGGGATTTGTCCATCCATATGACGGATAGATATACTCTGGGCCCTCTCGGTGGAATGTCTTCCAATTAGCTTGCAAGCATGTGATTGGCTCACAAGTGATCACATATCACGGGAACGAGAAAAGAGTACTTATCGACGAGGTTGAACTAGGTATGCGAGATACCGACGATCAAAACCTCGGATAAGTAAACTATCGTGAGACAAAGGGAAATTGGTATCATATGTAAGTGGTTCATTCGATCGCAAAGTAATCGTAGAAATATGTGGGAGCCATATGAATTTCCAGATTCCTCTATTGGTTATTGATCGGAGAAGTGTCTCGATCATGTCCGCATAATTCACGAACCGTAGGGAGACACACTTAAGGATTCGATGTTGTTGAGTAGTTATGGAATGATGAGAAAGAGACCAAATGTTGTTCGGAGACTCGGATGGGATCCGAGATATCACGAGGAGATCTGGAATGGTCCGGAGAATAAGATTCATATAAGGAAAGTCCTATTTCGGAGTTGGGGAATGATTCCGGTGTTTTCATCGGGAATGTTCTAGAAGGGTCCGGAAGGTCCGGCACTCCGGTGGGGAAGGGTACATGAATGTGTCATGACAATGTGGAATGGTTGCATCATGTACTAGGTATCATGGCTGAGCAAAATAAAGGGATAAATCAAATCCTAGTTTGAAAAGTCAAACGCCAATTTGAAAAGTCAAACGACGGTTTTGCTTGGTGGAGGAGAGAAACCCACGTGAGGAGTTCCTCTCCCTCCACCCGCCGTCCAAGGAGGCCGACTTGGGGGAGGACTCCCTCCCCTTGGCCGGCGCCCTCCCTCCTATATAAGGAGGGGCAGGGGTGCCCCTCTAGACACACCTCCACCACCCAAAACCCTAGCCCTAGCTGCCCTCCGGCCCTTGCCACCTAGGGCAAACCCTAGCCACCGACTTGGGGCTTTCCCCAAGCCCTAGCCGCCGGCCTAGCCCTATCTCCTTGGTGTGTCTAAACCCTAGATCACCGAGGCCTCTCTCATAGTCCACCATACTCGCTCCGGCTTAAGGCGAAGCCCTGCGAGATCTCCCCTCTACTTCCGGTCCCACGTCGTCGTGCTGCCGGAATCGCGAGGAGAGTCCTACAACCTCCGCTGCCTGCTGGACCAAGGGTGTCACATCCCAAAATTTTCCAAATTTTGAAATGTGAAAAATAAATAAACAAAATAAACAATTGTTGATTTTTAGGGTGAGAAGAAACTTTTTGATTCCAATTGGAAACATCAAAACCTATTTGGATCAAATAAAATCCTAAAGGGATTTAAAAAGATAAACAATTAATAAAGAAAGTTTTAATAATTGGAATTACTATTTTTGGATCTTTTAATAAAAAGATTTGATTTTCAAAAGCAAAGTTAGAATTATGATTAAAGATTATTTTATTGAGCCAAATTAAATCTTGGCCAAGCTTTTGAAATGAAATATTACTATTTGATAAAAAGAGTAAAGGTTTAATAAAATAAAATAATGAGGATTTATTATTATCCAATTTTATTAAAGTAAAGTTTTTTCTATTTTAAATAAACACTAAAACTTGTTAATTTATTTTAAATAAGTTTTCCAAGTGTTTTATTTATTCAAATAAAACCTACTGAATTGATTTTGGTATTATTTTAGATTTCAAATAGAGTTTTAAAATAAATCAAATCCTATTTGAAATATTAACTAAGGTCTTTTTATTTTATTATTAATGGATCCTAAAAAGAATAAAAATTATTTTGTTTTGGACTTTGGTTTGTGTTGTTCAACAGAACTAAAAATCAATACAAAGTTTGGTGGAAGTTTGAATTCATTTGGTGTTTGAATTGTTTGATTGAAAATCAAAACAGAAAATCAAATAGAAAAAGAAAAGGCTTACAGAATAAAAAAAGAGAAGAATCAAACCCAACCCAACAAGCCCAGCAAGGCCCAGTCGCAGCCCAGCTTGTTTCCCCCTCAGCGAAACGTTTTTCACTCATTCTCGCACCCACAGAGACGCTGACGAGTGGACCCATCTCCCTCTCTCTCTCCCTCGCTGACAGACAGGTCCCACAGCGCCAGCACATCGTCTTCAACCCGCGACATTTCCTCCTCGCCATTTCCGGCAGTAAATCCGGCGTTGAATTCGCGATTGATGGCGGCCTTAACTCCTCCGGTGACCCCGCACACTTAAGCGCACGTCTCTCCTCTACCTTTCCCCTCACTCGCCTCTCCCTCTCTGCCCCCAGGCTGGGTAAATTTCGAGCTCGAGCAGCTCTGTCTCCGACGAGGTTCTCCGTCGATTCCGTCCACACCTCGCCGCCCCTCGACTCCCTCTGCACATGAACTTGTTCTCCACCTCCAGGCGCACCTGCATGTGTGCTCCGTTCACCCGCGCTTGCCCTAGAGCGTCGGCAAGGACAAGCTCAACGCGCCGCCGCGTCTGTCCCTTCTCCGGCGACCTCTCCCTGCTCAGACCGTCCCAACACCTCTCAGTGATGCTCCCTTACTCGCGACCCTCGGGCGCACCTAACCGTGCCTCTCCTTTGCCTTAGCGCGGTCCTAAACGACGTCAGCGACGACAACCCGAGAGCACCGCCGCCCGCAGCAACTCCGACGAGCGATTACATCCGCCTGCGCGCTTGCCTCGCGACCACCTTGAGCTTCACCTCGACCTCGCGAGCACGGTGAGACCCTCCTCTTCCTTCCTTGCTTCCTGGAATCACCGTGACACCACCGCCAGAGCATGCTCCGCCGCTCGCCGCCGCGCAGCGCCGCCAATCTTTGACCCAGCGTCTGTGACCGTTAGATGTAAATCTTGCGGCTAAGAATAGATCTAGGCGAAGGGGTATGAGCGCATCTGAGCCGAGCGATTTAAGTTGGATCCAGCGGTTCGCAGAGGCCGATCCGTGCGAACCGGTACCGGCCAGTAGAACCACGCCGTGTGAAAAGGATTTCTATATTTTATGCTATGCTAAATCCTAATAGGATACCCCTATATATTCCTTAGTGGAAACATTGTAGTTGTAGTATGCTTAGCCCTGCTATATATTGGGATGGGATACATGTTATGAATATATGAAGAATTTAAAAGACATATGTTTTGTATAATAAAACAAGTACTCAATGAACCACCTAGGTGGACAAGGATAATCAAGGTTGGACAAGGTGGCAACTAAAGGAACCATGTTTATATGGCTAACTCTTTTGTTGTGCACTAGAAGAAAACAACCCAAGGACTTAGAGATTGAACATGTTTCTGGTACAGTGGCTTCCGTGTACAGCCACATGCTAAATGGGCTCTGGCTTAGTCAATTACATAGTGGAAGTCCCATGCATTGGCATCTTCAGGTTAACTAGATTTGTGCTAGGGAACTTGAAACCCTACATTGGTGCTTGGATGACAAGCTAGCATTGTGTATTGGGAGGACTCCTATGGAAAGACTTTGTCACATTCTCAATCTGCCAGTACTCCATCTTGGTGAGTACTTATCCAATGCCACCGTGGCATCAAGACGAGATTGTGTCATGTGGGTAAAGTGTACAACTTCTGCAGAAGATCAAATTCTAAGTACTTAGCCGTGTCCCCGGTTATGGACAATACTGAGCAACTAAGGCCTAAAGCTATGGAAGATCTCGACATTCCAATTTCTCAAAGTTAAAACTTGAGGGTGACAACAAGGGATTTGAAGCACTTGGAGTTTTCCAAGGAGTTCAGAAAGATTTGACAAAAGATCAAAAAACTATTTTGAAAAGATAGGATAAAACTATTGCTTTCTGCAAAAGAGCCTAAACCCTACTTAGCCAAATATGCATGTAATGATAGGATCCTCTTATTTCTACATAGTAGTGAAACTTGCCAATACAATTCAAATGTATTGACCCTTGTGGCTGCAACTTATTATGTTGCAGGTTTGTTTGATGTTAGTGAAGTTTATTGAATAGGATTACAAGTCTACAACCAACATGACTGACTGTGGCACTTTGAAGATGAAGGACCCCATGCTTATAGTTATTTCTGCTGCAGCGTAATGAGATAGCCAAATGAGCTATGTAAGATGTAATGAATTATTTTATTCCTAGTTATAAAGTTGTATTATGACCTTTGTTTCTTGATATTACATCTTAACTGTGGATGCTAGCTATTGATCCATGGACTACCATTGTAAACACAGGAATCTCTGCCTTATTAAAGGTTGGGACCTCTACAAAGGGAGAGGAAGGTCTTCATCGAGTACCGAACGTGTGACCGACTGCGGAAGCGCTGCCGAAACGCAGCGCCGAAAGGATCGTCTACACGATCTTGAGATCGGCAAGAGTACGACTACATCACCCACGAGAATCTGCTCTCGTTAAACACTTTGGAATCTTCGACGGTGAGTTATTCTATCGACTCGTTGCTACAATATAGTAGATAGATCTTGGCTTGTTTGTTTGTATGCGGTAGAAATTTTTTGTTTTCCATGCTACGAACCCCTAAAGTGGTATCAGAGCCGTGTCTATATGTAGATCTGTTGCACGAGTAGAACACAATGGTCATTATGGGCGGTGGAGCTTTTATTATCAATTGCTTCTTGTGTACTTTGCATCTTGCGGTATGATGGGATGAAGCGGCCCGGGCTAACCTTACATGACATCGTTCATGAGACTTGCTCCACGCTCAACATGCAACTTGTATTGCATAAGTGGCTTTGCGGGTGTCTGTCTCTCCCATTATAGTATAGATCCAATTTACAACATGCACTTGATAGTTCAAAAATCAACGTTGTGGTTCTTGTTCGTAAGTTAGATCGACACTTATTGAAAGCCCCAAACCACGTAAAATATGCAAAGAAATTAGAGGCGTCTAACTTTGTTTTGTGGTGCTGTGATGTGATATGGCCATGATTGTGATTATATTTGATGTATGCAATGTTTCTTATTGTAAGTTGGCAACCGGCAGGAGCCATATGGTTGTCTTTAATTTCTGTTAAGACCCGCGTGTCTATTCAAAGTTGTTGTAATAGTTGAAGCTGGTGGACGAAAATTATGGAGTAGCGTCATTTACCTTGATGCAATGCCGGTGATGATGGAGATCATGTTCATGCTTGAAGATGGAGATCGGAAGCACAAAGAAGAAAGGCCATATCATATCACATATTATGAATTGCATGTGATGTTAATCCTTTATGCATCTTGTACTGCTTAGTTAACGATGATAGCATTATAAGATGATGCCTCATGCACATAAATTTCAAGTTCATCCTTAGTAAGCACCGTTGCTAAAGCTTGTTGTTTCGAAGCACCACGTGATGATCGGGTGTGTTAGATTCTGCAAGTGTATACAACGTGAGCAAGCCAGATTTGCTCATGCGGAAGCTAAGGTTTAATCTTGACGAGCCTAGCATGTACAGACATGGTCTCAGAACACGGATCACCGAAAGGTAAAGCATGAGTCATATAGTAGATATGATGAACATGTTGATTGTTCGCTGTTGAAGCTACATCAACTCTCGTGATGATCGGTTTTGATGTGGTGGATTTGGTTCGTGTGATCACTAAAACAATGTGAGGGATATTGTTTTGAGTGGGAGTTCAATGGCAATATGATTAAAAGTTGAACACTATTTATCATAAATTAAATCAAAGTGAATTTGCATAGTTGTTGTAGTCATTGGCATCCGTTTACCACCTTGCGCTTAGTTTTAATTGAGATGATAGAACTATAGAATTCTGGTTAGTTACTTTACGAACTGGTATCGTATTGTTTTGAAGTGTTAATCTAAAGTTTAGAAGTCCTATTGCAAACTTTTAGTAAGTTCCGGTTACTCCATGAAGTTTAATAATTGGTATTAAATCAAGAGTGACAATTCCATGTGTTAGTGTATGAGTATCATGTTTGTCTCCATGATTCTTGATATTCAAAGAATTGTCTTAATATCAAGGTTATCTAGGATCTGAAAGAGTTGTTTCAGAAACCATGATGTGTGGAAGATATTGTGATATCTGAAACGAAGTTTTGGTTGCAACATGATAGAGTATAATATGGCAAAAGTCATGTTCTCGTATTTGATGAGAATTTGCAAAAGGTTGGAGACACTAGTTGTCCTAATCCTCCAAAAAGGTTTTGGAGAGCAACATTATACTCGTGATTCACCGTTACAAGCTAAAAGTAGCTTGATCATGGATAATTCCATGATAAGGGTGAATATTTGATGTAGGTAAAATGTTTACTACACCAAGAGATTACTAAAGAAAGGAATTTGAAAGAACACCAAACATTTGATGATGGTGATCTACTTCAAAGTGCAAGTCCAAAGACATTGGTATTTTACTATACATGCTTTGGACTATGTGTCATGTATATGGCTCCACTATTGATGTTGATAAATTCTTTCAAACACAAAGGAAATACTGAAAGAGAATCTTATAAGTATATGGCAGAAAAGAAAAGACTAGAATTGTTTAGCTTAAGTATATAGATGATATACATGTTATGGATATATTATTTGCTTATTAAACAATGTGGTTCTTAAGTATTTGATACTGAATTTGTTGGTGTGAATCGTCATACGAAACAACACAATTCATGAACTACAATGGCCTAAGTAACTAGCAAAAGAATATGTGATGATGTTCATCAAGAACAAATAAAGGGTTATTATGCTGCTTGTTAAACATCAAAGCTTGCCTTCAAGATTTGTTTTATCAGGCATTATGAGAACAAAAGGGTTGTTCAAATAATTGCCGTAATCCATAAAATATGGATGATTCAAAAATCTCATTGGATAAATCACATCCATAAAACTAGTGCTAAAAATGTCGAAAGACAAATTGATTGAAAGATCACTTAGGAAGTGACATTGCCGTTTAAATTATATTGCAAAGAAAACATGAAGAAACTCCATGTGGATGGAATTTTGGAGTCCTTTTGATTTTTGATCAAATGACGCTTGTGAAACTTTCCTAGAGATAATTAAAACTTCGTTCATAGGCCAAAAGGGAACGAATGACTAGCTTATTGGAAGTTGTACATATTGTTGTATGAAGTCCATTATATGTAGTCAAGAGCGATAGATTTCAACTTCATATGTTTTCTCCGAATTCGAGTGAATATATGAATATTTACTTAATAAGGATGAAGTGTGAAACATTTGAAAAGTTCAAAGATTTTCAAGATGAAGTGCAAAATCATTGTAACAAGAATATATATAGTTTATGATAAGATCATAAAGGAAGATATTTGAGTTACAAGTTTAGCATAATACCTAAGATTTAAAGAATCGTTCCATGGATTTGCATTTCCTGAAACACCATAAGAGTATGGAGCGTTCGAGATATGTAATTAAACCTTGTTTGACATGGTAAGATCAAAGGTGTAATTTATAAAACTGTCATTATATTTTAAAGATTAAAAGCTCTAGAGACTACCGCTTTTCCACTGAAAAGAGCTTCATCATAATCCGTTGAATTGACACCATATAAAGTTATGGTTTGGGATAAAACCCAAGTTGTCCTTTCTTAAAAATTGGTATGCTATGCATAAGAAAGATGTTTGCAACCAAAATCGGATGAACATATCTTTCTATGTTATTTTGAATAATAGTTAAGTATTCCTCCATAACACCAAAGACAAAAGTGTTTGTTTCTTAGAACGTTAATTTTCTTTGAGAAGGAATTTTTCGTGAAAAGTTAAGTGCGAGGATAATAGAACTTTGATAAGGTTAAAAGAACCTTAGCTATATGTGCAGAGTTGCGCAGCACCGGAAAGTGTTCTGGAGGCAGCAACAATGCTCATGGCTCACGTGCCTCAAAGGTTGTGGTTACGGAGGTCAAAGTTTCTATTGAACCAAGTAGGTCGAGTAAACAATCAAATACCAAGATTTGAGGGTTGAATCATTATTTGAGAATAATGAACGTACTACATGCAAAGAAGCGATGATGGGCCCTGACTCCGTAAAATGGCTTGAAGCCATAAAATTCGTGATAATTCCATACACGAGAAATCAAGTTTTGAACTTGAAGGACCCTCGAGAAAGGTGTAAGACCTTACAGTTGTGTTTGGATCTATAAAGAAATAGACATGGATGTTGCACATCTATGAAATAGTCGACATGTTGGGAAAGATTTCACAACAATGTTCAAAGGTTGACTATGACAAGATTTGATCTTTCATAGCGATATTTAGTCTAGACGGATTAATGTAGCAACCACTACATATAATTTTGTTATGTGGTAGTTGAATAAGCAAAACAAGTTCTTCTAATAGAATTGTTACCTAGGACATGTGCATAACATGGTCCATAGGGTTTTGTTAATTCAAAGGATGCTAAAAGCATATGCAAACTTCAATTGTTGAAGTAATCATTGCGGAGTTGGAATCTTCACTATGATGAAACTGTTAAAGGAGTTTAAATTCGTCGGAGACGATGAAGATGCTTGCATTTGCAAGAAATTAAGTGGGAGCGCTAAGACATGTTTCTAATACATTATGTGGAAGACATATTGTTGATTGGAAATGATGTATATTTTATTAACACATGTTAAGAATTTTATCCCGATGAAAGATTTAGGCAAAACCCAAATATTTGGCATCAATATCTATATAGATAGATTGAGACACTAATATGGTTGTGCCGAAAGTACATAGATGATATATTGAATGAGTTCAATATAGAAACTACAAGAAAGGTTCTTGTCGCACAGAAAGGATTGAATGAGTTCAATATTGATGATATATTCAAGTGTATTGACATTTGGTAAGTGAAACAAAGATTCAAGTATAGATTGATACTTTATGTATGAAATCACAAAGAGTATTTATATCAATCATACTGTGATATGTACAAATCCAGATATGTCCTATGCTCTAAATGTTATAAGCATATACCAGAATGATTCATAATATGATCATTGGACGATAGTAAGGATATTCTTATGATCTTGTAAAAGAACTAAGAATATATTATTTTGTAGAAGTGGAAAATAGATGGTTAGTTCATTGTAAAAGTACTACATTGATACTAGTTTTGTCACAAAGTACAAATTAAGTTTATCTCAATCTAAAATAAGGGTGGCACAATATAATGGAAAGTAAGTTCCATAATGGATTTGGATGAGTTCCAAAGTTAAGACATTGTGACAGATACTACAACAAAAGGCTAAGTATATGACTGCTATTATAGCAGCTAAAGAGGGCATTTGTGTCAAGTAGTTTGTTATCAAACTAGGTGTAGTTCACAACGGGATAATACTATGAAGATATATTGTACGGAAATATTATCAACATGTTTTAACCCCAAAGAACAAAAGGTCTCACCAAAGGAACAAATTTATACAAAGCCATCTCATTAGAGAATGAGTGATGCGTAGAGACGCAAATACATGCAATTATACACGGACCTGGAAGTGTCAGATCTGGAGATCAGTTGACCACTAGAAATCGTGTACATACAACACCGGAAAGCCATAGGTGTTGAATACACAAAGGTTTGAAACTAGATTATTGACTCTAGTGCAAGTGGGAGACTGTTGGAGATATGCCCAAGAGGCAATAATAAAGTGGTTATTATCATATCTTCATACTTATGATAAATGTTTACATACCAAGCTATAATTGTATTAACAGGAAACATTAATACTTGTATGATTTGTAAACATAAAAGAGTCCCTAGTAAAGCCTCTTGTTAAACTAGCTTGTTGGTTAATATATGATCATGATTTACTGATCATGAACATAGAGATGTTATTAACAACAGGGTCATATCATTAGGAGAATGATGTGATGGACATACTCCTATAGTTAAAGCATAGCATAAAGATCAAGTCATTTAATATAGTTCATTTGCTATAAGCTTTCTGATACATAGTAACCTAATTCCTTTGACCATGAGATCATGTTAATCACCATCACCGGAAGGATGCTTCGATGACATCAAACACCACACCGTAACTGGGTGGCTATAAAGGTGGCATTGAGTGTTCGGAAAGTATGGGTTGAGGCACATGGATCAAGAGTGGGATTTGTCCATCCATATGACGGATAGATATACTCTGGACCCTCTCGGTGGAATGTCATCCAATTAGCTTGCAAGCATATGACTGGCTCACAAGGGATCACATATCACGGGAACGAGAAAAGAGTACTTATCTGTAACGAGGTTGAACTAGGTATACAGAGATACCGACGATCAAAACCTCGGATAAGTAAAGTATCGTCACTACAAGAAAACCCCCTCTACAACAACGCAATTATCCGTATCTAAATATTTTTATAGGCGTTGCAAGGGACTCTACCAACAGATAAAAATGCGTTGCGTTTTTGGGCGTTGCAAAGGTATAATGCAACACATGTCTCTACGTTGGTAACCAATGTCCTAAGCGTTGCAAAATATCTACAGAATCAAAGCAACGGGTGTATGCGTTGGTACAGGCATCCTCTAGATATCTGAAATTCAATATTTAAAAGTCTATTTTTCACAAAAATATTGTCTCCTAGACTGAATGGTCTCATCACTCTTGAAGATGGCAGAGCTTTTTCATCGGCTAGAGAACATTGTTTATGAGACATGCCACATCACACACAAATCAGAGAATATGAATGCATTGCCTGAGATATAATTAATTTTTATTACTGTACCACCATTCCATACACAAAAATCATCTTAAGAGATGGAAATTTACAATCTTGCATGACAATGTCAGATTCTATCTAGTCCTGTATACATACACTTTTTGGAATACCATTTCATACATGAATGTTGTCAGAAGATTATAAAATTTACAAGCTTGCATCAAAATATGATACTCTACCCAGACTATATATGTTATTTCTAATATTTGTCCTAACATGTGTTGAGATGATATCCAAACAGCAAGTCCTGTTGATGTATGTGACCTGCAAATACAAAGTTCTTTCAGTATTAATGTGTCAAAAACAGTCTGGGTGTAGTGAATACTACTAACTACTTTCTTACAAATTTATAGGTATACTCACGTTGGTGGCATGTCCAAAGCTAAGTCAACACGAAAGACATCTTTGCTATCCTGTGCATTTTGATATATCTCATCAGACCAACAAGTCACGCTGGTTTACCACACAGATGGAAATAAAATAATAGACAGGAAGGATCTGAATGATTCTATCAAACAAAAAATATTTTAATGAACTACATTGTCCATCTAACAACAGATCAGAATTCTTAATTAATTAATCTATAGAATTGTCAATGACAAGTTCATAAAGCAAAACACTTAATCTGACATGAATAAGTAGAAGTTAACATATGTCTTGCATGACATAACAGGAGTAGCTCATGCTCAAGAATAGGGACAGTACATAAAACACGGTTCATTGATTGTCCGAAGTTTGCATCAACAGAAATGCAGGCACACCATAATTTAGGGGAAAGTAGTATTTATAATTGTGGTTTTCTGATCGGTGCACTAAGAGTATTAAGAGCGACAAAGACATACTCCATCTGATTCATATTAATGGGTTCAACTTAGTCTAGATAAAAATGAATCTAGTCTAAATGTTTAACTAGATACATATGAATCTAGATAAAGTTGAGTCTATTAATATAGACCGGGGGAAGTAGGAGATAGTGCGGAAATCACTTTGACATCTCTACTGTTACTGATCCTTCTGCACCTCTCAAGCAAATGAACGATATTGGACAACTTCCATTAACGAAACTGCCAATAAACTTGAGTCTATAATGTCAGATCGAGCACATTCCAACATACTCCAATCAGGAGTAGTTAACTTGGAAAGATACAAGATAAAAACTATGCTAGAGTCTATAGTGCTCCTAAGTCATTAAAATAAACAATACAATCAGGAAATATATAATTGCACGTGCTGACCGACGACTGGAATGGCCACTGATGCACAAAAATCCTGTAATACTGAAAAACACGGTCAAGCCAAGGGAAAATGAGATGTGTCTGACCGGGGAAAAGAGGAATTCCATCTAAAAATTGAACCTCTGCCATGCCTTTTATCCACCGTGCCCCATATGCTCCAAATCGCCGCGGAGCTTCCAGAAATCATCGCATCTTGGAGTATCCCAAATCTATCTTGGCTACACAAGAAGCATTTCACGAATTTAGGTGATCTCATGGTACACAAACGCGAAGCTGTAGTCGATTCATACCATCAAGACATCCTCTCTCTCCAAATCCAATCAATCCTAAGCGAGGAGTGGGAGGTCGCACCATGAATAGTGTCACCGGCGAGGAGGCCATGCTCGCCCATGGAGCCTTGAGGGAGCGGAGGGAGGCGGCTAGGTTTGGAAGAGGAGAGGAGAGGAACTGCCGGATGTTTGCTTGTGACGGAGTCGTACGGGTGGTGAGGATAAAAAATAGTTAATATGATACGTACTTAGTGGGCTGGGCTGATGAAGTTTTTTCTTTCGATTGGAATATGTATGGAAGACAACGGTTCTAGCCTAGAACACATACATGTGTATCTACCATAAAGATTACAACGAATATTTAAGATTTAAGACGTTGCTAAGTATATATTGCTATATGGAGGGTTCTCTTGTAATGCGTGAGACAAAGGGAAATTGGTATCGTATGTAAGTGGTTCATTCGATCGCAAAGTAATCGTAGAAATATGTGGGAGCCATATGAATTTACAGATTCCTCTATTGGTTATTGATCGGAGAAGTGTCTCGATCATGTCCGCATAATTCACGAACCGTAGGGAGACACACTTAAGGATTCGATGTTGTTGAGTAGTTATGAAATGATGAGAAAGAGACCAAATGTTGTTCGGAGTCTCAAATGGGATCCGAGATATCACGAGGAGATCTGGAATGGTCCGGAGAATAAGATTCATATAAGGAAAGTCCTGTTTTGGAGTTAGGAAATGATTCTGGTGTTTTCATCGGGAATGTTCTAGAAGGGTCCGGAAGGTCCGACACTCCGGAGGGGAAGGGTACATGAATGTGTCATGACAATGTGGAATGGTTGCATCATGTACTAGGTATCATGGCTGAGCAAAATAAAGGGATAAATCAAATCCTAGTTTGAAAAGTCAAACGCCAATTTGAAAAGTCAAACGACAGTTTTGCTTGGTGGAGGGAGAGTAGAAAACCTACTTGGGAAGGAGTTCCTCTCCCTCCACCCGCCGGCCAAGGAGGCCGACTTAGGGGAGGACTCCCTTCCCTTGGCCGGCGCCCTCCCTCCTATATAAGGAGGGGCATGGGTGCCCCTCTAGACACACCTCCACCACCCAAAACCCTAGCCCTAGCCGCCGGCCCTCCTGCAGCCACCGCCGCCCTAGGGCAAACCCTAGCAGCTGACTTGGGGCTTTCCCCAAGCCCTAGACGCCGGCCTAGCCCTCTCTCCTTGGTGTTTCTAAACCCTAGATCACCGAGGCCTCTCTCATATTCCACCATACTCGCTCCGGCTTAAGGCGAAGCCCTACGAGATCTCCTCTACTCGTACCACGCCGCGTCACGGAATCGCGAGGAGAGTGCTACAACCTCCGTCTGCTGGAACAAGGGAGAGGAAGGTCTTCATCCAAAGAGCGTGTGACCGATCATGAAGCGCCTAACGGAGCGCCGGAAGGATCGTCTACACGATCTTGAGATCGGCAAGAGTACGACTACATCACCCACGAGAATCTGCTCTCGTTAAGCACTTTGGAATCTTCGAGGGTGAGTTATTCTATCGACTCGTTGCTACAATCTAGTAGATAGATCTTGGCTTGTTTGTTTGTATGCGGTAGAAATTTTTTGTTTTCCATGATACGAACCCCTACACTTATTTCCTTGCCCCTAATAGACTTGAACCATTGAGTCATCGAAGTTGTATATGCTTGTATCTATACGTTGGGATTAGCATAACCGTGCTATCACGGGGAACGCTTTCAACATTGCACCTATACATTGTACACAGTTGATATCATGCTCTTTTGTTTGCGGATGTCGACGGTGTGAAATAAAGAGGGAATTTGTAAGTCCATGGAGTGATGTATGTGTGTTAGAGAAACGCCTGGGCCACTAGCCTAAGCCATGCCTAATCATGGTGGAAACTTGCAGCATCACCATAATGAGAATTCTGTGAAGCATCTTCAATAAAAAGCTATGCACATAGTAAATAAGAAGATTGCTGAGATGCTCATTGTCTGCTTGCCTTGTCATTTTGGTTATGGGATAGCTCCTGTACCATGTGCAAGGGGTACCCCGTTGGTGGTTCTCTATGATACGCATGTACTTACAATGACAAGAACTTACCGGTGACTAAAGTTGAGTAGCATGAGGAGCGGCCCTCGTACTCAAGGGACATGAGATTGCCAACTTATATTTCGTTAAACATATACTCCATCCTTGTTCACTTTAACCTTAATCATCTCAAAATGCCTATGATAGGAGCAATGAGGGCTCAAAGCTAGTAAGTACCATAATCTTTTGGAAGCTCTTTATGACTTGAAATCCCTGCTTCCCTCTATAAAGGGACCTTTCTCCTATTTTTCCAAGTTGAGTCAGTAAACCTACTTCCTCTCTATCTCAAGTAAGCATTTAAGTTGTTGTGTTTCAAGCATTTATATGGTGATTTATTCAATCATGTTCTTTATCTACCTTATTTGCACAAGACTCTTATCTATTGAGTATTACTTTGAAAGCCTTCATTGAAAAACCTTTTTGAGCAAAGAGTCCTCCTGTTTTATAAAACTTCTACAATAATATTTTTGTGAAACTATATGCCAGCTGTTCTCTGACCAAGAACAAAGTTTGCCAATTCCAATTATGATTTATCTTTATACATATCTATTATAACTCATGTACTTGTTGCAAGCTAAGTTATATAATGATGAGTTGCTTTCTTCTATGAGTTGTGTAATGGTAAGTGTGATGCTTCTTGTCCGTATTATTTTATCGACACTTCACTCCATAAACCTGTGGACATGTTTACTGAGCTCAGTTTTTGCTTGGGGACAAGCGAAGGTCTAAACTTGGGGGGAGTTGATACGTCCAATTTGCATCACCATTCTATATCATAATTTGCCTCTATTCATTGATCTATGTCTGATTATGAGGTATTACTTATGTCTTTTCATATGTTTATGCATGTTGGATGATTCTTGGAGGATGAACTGCCGGAGTCTGGATTCTGATGGAAAAAGAGGAGTTTTGATGCAATTTCTCGAAGATCAGAAAAATACCAGAAAAATATGGGAAAATTATATTTTCCCAGAAGACAGAGGAAGCCAGAAGGGGAGGCGTAGAAGGGCCAGAGGGGGCCCACACCCCCTAGGCGCGGGTCCCCCTAGGCTGAGCCTAGGGCAGGTATGGCCCACCTGCTCGGCTCCCGACTCCACCCTCTCGCCTATATCTTCCTCACGAAACCCTAATACCAGGTGAGCGACCATAGATAGATTTATGCCGCCTCTACGGGGCGGAAAACACCGAGAGAGAAAGATCTCTCCGGCAGACAGATTTCTGCCGGGGAAATTCCTTCCCGGAGAGGGGAGATCATCGGCATCAACACCATCGTCAAGCTAGGCTTCATTGGTATCATCATCCACACCATCATCTCCACCAGCACCATCATCATTACTCCATCCCGCTATAACAATCATGTTAAATACTTGCTTAGTTCATTAGGGGAAACTTTCCCGGTGTTGATTACTATTGTAGTTGATGCTTGTGAGTGGAACCATTGGATTATTGTTTATGTTCAGATTGTTATCCATTACCATATCATCTTTGATCTTGATCCATACGATGTCTCGTGAGTAGTTCGTTTAGTTCTTGAGGACATGAGAGAAGTCATGTTGTTAGTAGTGGATTTGTGTTGAGTTATTATTCAATGGTTTAGTATTTAAGTTGTGGTGCTATTCTTCTAGTGGTGTCATGTGAATGTCGACTACATGATACTTCTCCATTTATGGGCCTAGGGGAATGTATTGTGTATTTGGATACTAACTGTGGGGTTGCCGGAGTGACAGAAACCTGAACCCCCGTTAGGACACCTTTGCACAAGGGAGCGTAGGATCTCAGAGTTTAAGGTTGTGGTTAGATTTATATATTAATTACTTTCCTGTAGTTGCGGATGCTTGCAGGGGGTTTAGGGCCTGTTTGTTTGGGCTGTGGCTGGCTGGCTATGGCTTGCTGTGTAGGAAAAGCTGCTGTGCAGGGAAAGCTACTGTTCTAAGTTTCACTGTTTGGCAATTTGACTGGCTGTTTAGCTGTAAAATGAGAGATTGTTTGAATGCTCACAAATCATAATTTTTTTATTGATTAATATGTAAATAACATGTGAATCACTTTATAATAACATACTTCATAATAACATAAATAAATAAAAAACCAAATAATACAATAAATTAATTGACTCGAGTTTATCTAGATACGTCTATATACATGTGTATTTAGACATGGTTTAGTTAGTTAGTTTGGGACTAGAAAATCACGTCCACTAGTATAGTTTTCTAATTATTTCGAGAGCATTTCATTTGCACTAGAAAATAACATCCACTAGTATTAATTTCTACATAAGCCGTTTGCAATAGCAAAAAACATTAGCGACTAGCGATACTATTCAGTAGCAGTACAATTCCATAGCAAAAATCGCGTCCACTAGTATTAATTCCTCCATGTATAAAAAATACTATTCGGTAGCAGTACTTTGTACTAGTCGACAGCAACTTTCACGAGCAAACGACATCAACGAGAAAGCCAAAGTAACAGTCCACCGCAGCAGTGCATGCAAGAGAGCAAGCAGCAGCAGGTACACCGTGCACTATTCTATCCACTCGTATGGTGAGAAAATCGGCCAGAAACGAAGACAAAGGCTGGATGACACTCTACTCGTAATTATAGCTGAACCATATGACCCTATTACAAAAACGTTTTGATTCCTAAGTGGAAAGCCACGGAAAGCTGCGGGAAGCACGTTCGGAGGTGCTTCCCCGCGTATGCCTATTTTTGTTGGTGGCTTTGGAAAAGCCCACAGCCACAGCATCCCGTTTGTTTCGATTTGGCTGCTTTTTCTACTAGAAAGCTATAGAAAGCCCAAACAAACACCCCCTTAATCACAAGTATGTATTAGTCCAAGTAAGTTCGGTATGTTAGCACAGGTTCACCCACACAACACTTACAACACCAAAGAAGAGTACTCAGCTATTTGAAGCGAAAGCACTTGACAGAATTCCGATGTGTCCTCAAGAACTTTTGGTCCTTATAAGTATTTCCACCGGCTTGTCCTTTGCTAAGAAAGGATTAGGCCACTTGTTGTGTTTGCTTGTTGTCTTTGTTTCTTGCACCTTGTTTTGTTGCTTTATCAGAAAACCACTAAAAATCCGTTTGCTAAGTATTTACACAGAGTTCCTGCTCTATACCACTAGTCAACACCTTCTTCTCCTCGTTGGGATCGACACTCCTATTTATCGAAAGTACTACGATACACCCCCTATACTTGTGGGTCATTAGTCCCTGGCAATTCCCGTGGCCAGACTATGAAGATGACTATCAGGAGGATGGACCGCGGGAAGGTTACGACAACTAGGATCATCTCCCATCGTCAGCATTACATGTGACCATTAAGATGGAGCCTCGCCCACGCTATCGTTATTATATTATTCCGATACTTGATTGTACTAAGACTGGATCATGAGATCCTTTATTTGTTGTAAGATCTTATGTATGGTTTGTTGGAGATATGCCCTAGAGGCAATAATAAATGTGGTTATTATTATATCTTTGTGTTTATGATAAATGTTTACATTCATGCTATAATAGTATTAACAAGGAAACATTAATACTTGTGTGATTTGTAAACTTAATTTAAAGTCCCTGGTAAAGCCTCTATACAATACCAGCTTGTTGGTTAATAGATGATTGTGGTTTCCCTATCATGAACATTGAGATGTTATTAACAACAAGATCATATCGTTAGGAGAATGATATGATGGACATACTCCTATAGATAAGCGTAGCATAAAGATCAAGTCATTTTAATAGTTCAAGTGTTATATGCTTTCTGATACATAGTAATATAATTCCTTTGACCATGAGATCATGCATATCACCTTTACCAGATGGATGCTTTGATGACATCAAACACCACACCGTAACTGGGTGGCTATAAAGGTGGTATTGAGTATTCGGAAAGTGTTGGTTGAAACACATGGATCAAGAGTGGGATTTGTCCATCCATATGACGGATAGATATACTCTGGGCCCTCTCGGTGAAATGTCATCCAATTAGCTTGCAAGCATGTGAATGGCTCACAAGGGATCACATATCACGGGAACGAGAAAAGAGTACTTATCGGTAATGAGGTTGAACTAGGTATGCAGAGATACCGACGATCATAACCTCGGATAAGTAACATATCGTGAGACAAAGGGAAATTGATATCGTATGTAAGTGGTTCATTCGATCGCGAAGTAATCGTAGAAATATGTGGGAGCCATATGAATTTCCAGATTCCTCTATTGGTTATTGTTCGGATAAGTGTCTTGATCATGTCCGCATAATTCACGAACCGTAGGGAGACACACTTAAGGATTCGACGTTGTTTTGAGTAGTTATGGAATGATGAGAAAGAAGACCGAATGTTGTTCGGAGTCCCGGATGGGATCCGGAATATCACGAGGAGATCCATAATGGTCCGGAGAATAAGATTCATATAAGGAAAGTCCCGTTTCGGAGTTGGGGAATGTTTCCGGTGTTTTCATCGGGAATGTTCTAGAATGTTCCGAATGTCCCAAGACTCCAGGGGAAGGGTACATGGATGTGTTGTATCAATTTGGTATGATTGCATCATGTACTAAGTGTCATCGCTGTTCCAAATAAAGGATTAATTCAAATCCTAGTTTGAAAAGTCAAATAGCTAAATTGAAAAGTCAAACGGCTAAATTTGGAAAGAGGAAAGAGGAGAGGGGAACTGAGTTGGGAGGGAGTCCCTCCTCCCAAGCCGGGCGCACCAAGCTGAGTTGGGGAGGGACTCCACTCCTCCTGGCCCGGCCCCTCCACCTATATAAGGAGGGCAGGGCTCCTCCTAGGACACACAAGTACCTCTCCTCCAAACCCTAGCTTGGCGCCACCACCTGCAGCTGCCGCCTCCTAGGGTTGCCCTAGCCGACTTGGGGTGCCCCAAACCCCAGCCGGCTCTAGCACCTCCTCCTGGTGTGTCTAAACCCTAGATCGCCGAGGAGCTCTCATACTCCACCATACTCGCCTCAAGGCGAAGCCTCGAGATCTCCTCTACTTCCGGTACCACGCTGTCCGCAGAATCGCGAGGAGAGTGCTACAACCTCCGCCCGCTGAACAAGGAGAGGAAGGTCTTCACGAAAATCGAACGCAGTGACCGATGCGGAGCGCCGAACGCATACCGGAAGGATCGTCTACGCGATCTTGAGATCGGCAAGAGTACGACTACATCACCCATGCGAATCCGCTCTCGTTAAACACTTTGGAATATTCGAGGGTGAGTTATTCCATCGACTCGTTGCTACAACCTAGTAGATAGATCTTGGATTGTTTGTTTGTATGCGGTAGAAATTTTTTGTTTTCCATGCTACGAAACCCTACAAAGGGTATCGAGCCGTGTCTATATGTAGATCTGTTGCAGACGAGTAGAACACAATGGTCATTGTGGGTTGATGCTTTTATTTTCGATTGCTTCTTGTGTACTTTGCATCTTCGGTATGTTGGGATGAAGCCGGCTAACCTTACATGACATCGTTCATGAGACTTGCTCCACGCTTGACATGCAACTTGTATTGCATAAGTGGCTTTGCGGGTGTCTGTTTCTCCTAGCATAGTTAAGATCCAATTTACAATGGGTGATTAACAATACTAGTATCAATGTTGTGGTTCTTTTTCGTAAGTTAGAACGACACTTATTGAAAGCCCCAAACCACGTAAAATATGCAAAGAAAGTAGAGGCGTCTAACTTTGTTTTGCAGGGGTATGCACTGATGTGATATGGCCATGATTGTGATTTTATTTGATGTATGCAATGTTCCTTATTGTAAGTTGGCAACCGGCAGGAGCCATATGGTTGTCTTTAATTTATGTTAAGACCCGTGTGTCTATTCAAAATAGTTGTAATAGTTGAAGCCGGTGGACGACAACCATGGAGAAGCGTCATTGACCTTGATGCAATGCCGGTGATGATGGAGATCATGTTCGTGCTAGAAGATGGAGATCGGAAGCACAAAGAAGAAAGGCCATATCATATCACATATTTTGAATTGCATGTGATGTTAATACTTTATGCATCTTGTATTGCTTAGTAGACGACGGTAGCATTATAAGATGATCCCTCATGCACATGAATTTCAAGTCATAAAGTGTTCACCCTTAGTTAGCACCGTTGCTAAAGCTTGTTGTTTCGAAGCACCACGTGATGATCGGGTGTGTTAGATTCCGCAAGTGTATACAACGTGAGCAAGCCAGAATTGCTCATGCGGAAACTAAGGTTTGATCTTGACGAGCCTAGCATGTACAGACATGGTCTCGGAACACGGATCATAGAAAGGTAAAGCATGAATCATATAGTAGATATGATGAACATGTCGATTGTTCGCCATTGAAACTGTATTAACTCTCGTGATGATCGGTGTTGATGTGGTGGATTTGGTTCATGTGATCACTAAAACAATGTGAGGGATATTGTTTTGAGTGGGAGTTCACCTAGATTAATTTTAATATTAATTTGAACTCAATTTGTCATAAACTTAGTCTAAACTATTGCAAGATCAATGGCAGCCCCTACCATCAATTTTAATGCGTTCCTAGAGAAATAAAAGTTGAAAAACAATGGAAGCAACTTCGCGGATTGGTTCCGCAATTTGAGGATTGTCCTCACAGCTGGTAATTTGACCTATGTCTTTGGATGCACATTGGTGACCCACCTGCGGTGATGCTTCCGATGAAGTAAAGAATGTTTACCTCACTCGGAAGACTCAAGACTCCAGCTCAAGGTGCTATCTTGTATGGTTTAGAATCGGAGCTTCGTAAAAGGTTTGAGAATTGCACCCATATGATATTGTCGAGTATGTCAAATTGATCTTTGAGACTCATGCGAAATTGAAAGCTATGAGGCTTCAAAAGTTCTTTAACTGCAAGATGGAAGAGGGCAGCTCCACAAGGAGCATGTGCTTAAGATGTCCGGGCACGCAAACAAACTTCAAAGCTTGGGTATAGTGATTCCTAATGCTTTGGGGATTTACCGTGTCCTCCAATTACTACCACCAAGTTACAAGAACTTTGTGATGAACTACAACATGCGTATGAACAAGACGTTGCCGTAACTCTTTGCCATGTTGAAGTCTGCGAATGGAGATCAAGAAAGAGCACCAAGTGTTGTTGGTCAATAAGACCACCAAATTCAAGAAAGGCAAGTCTAGCGAAGGACACTTCAAGAAGGGTGGTAAGAAAGTTACCACGACGAAGAAGACCAAGGCTGGACCTAAGCCTAATCTTGAGTGCTTTTACCGCAAGGAGAAGGTCACCGAAGCGGAATTGCCCAAAGTACTTGGCGGATTTGAAGAACGGCAACATCAAGAAGAAAGGTATATCCGATATACATGTTATTGATGTGTATCTCACTAGTACTCGTAGTAGTGCTCGGTATTTGATATCGGTTCGGTTGCTCATATTTGTAACTCAAAGCAAAGCAGAATAAACGGAAGCTAGCGAAGAACGAGGTGACGATGCGCGTGGGAAACGGATCAAAGGTTGATGTGATAGCGGTCGGCACGCTACCCATTCATCTACCATCGGGATTAGTTTTATACTTAAATAATTGTTATTTGGTGCCTGCGTTGATCATGAACATTATATCGGGATCTTGTTTATTAAGTAGACGGTTACTTGTTTAAATCCGAGAATAATGGTTGTTCGATTTATATGAGTAATATGTTTTATGCACATGCACCTTTGATAGATGGTCTATTCTTATTGAATCTCGATAGTGGAAATACACACATTAATAACATTGAGGCTAAACGTTTGAAATCGAGCGATAACTTGACCTATATGTGGCAATCGCTGCCTTGGTCACATTGGAGTGAAGCGATGAAGAAACTCCATTCGATGGACTTTGAATCACTTGATTTTGAATCACTTGATAGATGCGAAGCATGTCCGATGGGTAAAATGACTAAGACTCCATTTTACGGTATGATGGAGCGAGCTACGGACTTATTGGAAATCATACATACCGATGTGTGGTCCAATGAGTGTAGCATCACGGTGGTTATCGTTATGTTCTTACCTTCACGGATGACTTGAGTAGATATGGGTATATCTATTTCATGAAACATAAGTCCAAACTTTCGAGAAGTTTAAGGAATTTCAAAGTGAGGTAGAGAATCAACGTAACAAGAAGATTAAATTTCTACGCTCGATCGTGGAGGTGAATATCTAAGTTATGAGTTTGGCGAGCATTTGAAGAAATGCGAATACTTTCATGATTGACACCGCCGAACACCAACAGAATGGTGTGTCCGAACGTCAGAATCGAACTCTCTTAGATATGGCTCGTTCTATGATGTCACTTACGATTTACCGCTATCATTTTGGGGTTATGCATTAGAAACAACGCATTCACTTTAAATAGGGCACCGTCTAAACCGCTGAAACGACACCGTATGAATTATGGTTTGGGAAGAAACCTAAATTGTCGCTCCTTAAAGTTTGGGGATGCGGCCTATGTAAAGAAGTTACAGCGGACAAGCTTGAACCCAAAGCGAAAAATGTGTCTTCATAGGATACCCAAGGAAACTATTGGGTATACCTTCTATCATAGATCCAAGGCAAAATTTTCGTTAAGAATGGATCCTTTCTAGAGAAGGAATTTCTCTCGAAAGAAGTGACTGAAGGAAAGTAGAACTCGACGAGGTTGTCGAACCTTCTCTCGAATTGCGAGTAGCGCAAAGACCGAAGAAGTTCCCGTGGTGCTCGCACCAATTAGAGAGGAAGCTAATGATGGTGATCATGAAACTTGGTTAAAGTTGCTACAGAGCCTCGGAGGTCAACGAGAACTCGTACCACCTGCATTGGTATGATCCGTTATGAGTGCCATGTTGGTGGACAACACCGATGACCCCGAGACATATGAGGAAGCGATGATGAGCCCAGATTCCAATAAATGGCAAGAAGCCATGAACCGAGATTGGATCCATGTACGAAAACCAAGTGTGGACTTTGGTGGACTTACGGATGGCCGAAAGGTCACGAGAATAAATGGATTTTCAAGAAGAAAACAGATGTTGATGGTAATGTTATCGTTTATAAAGCTCGACTTGTCAAAAAGGGTTTCGACAAATTCAAGGAGTTGACTACGATGAGACTTTCTCACCAAAGAGCGGCTAAAGTCCGTGAGGATTATGTTAGCAATCGTTGCATATTATGATTATGAGATATGGCAGATGGATGTCAAAACAGCATTCCTCAATGGAGACATTGATGAAGAGTTGTATATGATGCAACCCAAAGGTTTTGTCGATCCTAAAGATGCTAACAGGGTATGCAAACTTCAAAGGTCCATTTATGGATGGAAGCAAGCATCCCGAAGTTGGAATCAACGTTTTGATAAGGTGATCAAAAGTTTTGGTTTTATACAAACTTATGGAGAAGCTTGTATTTACAAGAAATTGAGTGGGAGCTCTGTAGCATTCTTAATACTATATGTGGATGACATATTATCGATTGGGAATGATGTAGACCTTCTTAATAGTGTCAAGGAATATTTGAATAATAGTTTTTCAATGAAGGATCTTGGCGAAGCAGCTTACATATTAGGCATAAAGATTTATAGAGATAGATCGAAACGCCAAATATCATTGTCACAGAGTACATATTTGGACAAAGTTCTAAAGAGGTTTGGAATGGAAGATAGCAAGAAAGGGTTCTTGCCCATGTTGCCCAATACGACCTTGAGTAAAACTCAAAGTCCGACATCGGCAGAAGATAGAGAAAGGATGAGTAAGACTCCCTATGCCTCAGCCATAGGATCTCTAATGTATGCCATGCTATGTACTAGACTCGACATTGCATATGATGTTAGTTTAACTAGCAGATATCAAAGTGATCCAGAGTGGATCATTGACAATGGATCAAAAACATCCTTAAGTACTTGAGAAGAACTAAGGATATGGTTCTTTCTTATGGAGGTGATGAACAGCTCGTTGTTAATGGTTACACCGATGCTAGTTGGAACATCGATCCGGATGATTCTAAATCACAATCTGGATACGTATTTATTTTGAATGGTGCAGCAGTTAGCTGGACGAGTGCAAAGCAAAGCGTTGTGGCGAGATCTTCAACTGAATCGGAATACATGGCTGCTTCGGAGGCTTCACAAGAAGCGATATGGATGAAAGAGTTCATTACATGTGTATTTAGACATGGTTTAGTTAGTTAGTTTGGGACTAGAAAATCACGTCCACTAGTATAGTTTTCTAATTATTTCGAGAGCATTTCATTTGCACTAGAAAATAACATCCACTAGTATTAATTTCTACATAAGCCGTTTGCAATAGCAAAAAACATTAGCGACTAGCGATACTATTCGGTAGCAGTACTATTCCATAGCAAAAATCGCGTCCACTAGTGTTAATTCCTCCGTGTATAAAAAATACTATTCGGTAGCAGTACTTTGTACTAGTCGACAGCAACTTTCACGAGCAAACGACATCAACGAGAAAGCCAAAGTAACAGTCCACCGCAGCAGTGCATGCAAGAGAGCAAGCAAAGCAGTACACCGGCACTATTCTATCCACTGTATGGTGAGAAAATCGCCGTAAACGAAGACAAAGGCTGGATGACACTCTACTCGTAATTATAGCTGAACCATATGACCCTATTACAAAAACGCTTTGATTCCTAATTGAAAGCCACGAAAGCTGCGGAAGCACGTCGAGGTGCTTCCTCACAGATGCCTATTTTGTTGGTGGCTTTGAAAAGCCCACTGCCACAACACATCGCTTGTTTCGATTTGGCTGCTTTTTTTCGGAAAGCTATAGAAAGCCCAAACAAACACCCCCTTAATCACAAGTATGTATTAGTCCAAGTAAGTTCGGTATGTTAGCACAGGTTCACCCACACAACACTTACAACACCAAAGAAGAGTACTCAACTATTTGAAGCGAAAGCACTGATGTAATTCGATGTGTCCTCGAGAACTTTTGGTCCTTATAAGTATTTCCACCGGCTTGTCCTTTGCTAAGAAAGGATTAGGCCACTTGTTGTGTTTGCTTGTTGTCTTTGTTTCTTGCACCTTGTTTTGTTGCTTTATCAGAAAACCACTAAAAATCCGTTTGCTAAGTATTTACACAGAGTTCTGCTCTATACCACTAGTCAACACCTTCTTCTCTCGTTGGGATCGACACTCCTATTTATCGAAAGTACTACGATACACCCCCTATACTTGTGGGTCATTAGTCCCTGGCAATTCCCGTGGCCAGACTATGAAGATGACTATCAGGAGGATGGACCGCGGGAAGGTTACGACAACTAGGATCATCTCCCATCGTCAGCATTACATGTGACCATTAAGATGGAGCCTCGCCCACGCTATCGTTATTATATTATTCTGATACTTGATTGTACTAAGACTGGATCATGAGATCCTTTATTTGTTGTAAGATCTTATGTATGGTTTGTTGGAGATATGCCCTAGAGGCAATAATAAATGTGGTTATTATTATATCTTTGTGTTTATGATAAATGTTTACATTCATGCTATAATAGTATTAACAAGGAAACATTAATACTTGTGTGATTTGTAAACTTAATTTGAAGTCCCTGGTAAAGCCTCTATATAATACCAGCTTGTTGGTTAATAGATGATTGTGGTTTCCCTATCATGAACATTGAGATGTTATTAACAACAAGATCATATCGTTAGGAGAATGATATGATGGACATACTCCTATAGATAAGCGTAGCATAAAGATCAAGTCATTTTAATAGTTCAAGTGCTATATGCTTTCTGATACATAGTAATCTAATTCCTTTGACCATGAGATCATGCATATCACCTTTATCGGATGGATGCTTTGATGACATCAAACACCACACCGTAACTGGGTGGCTATAAAGGTGGTATTGAGTGTTCGGAAAGTGTTGGTTGAAACACATGGATCAAGAGTGGGATTTGTCCATCCATATGACGGATAGATATACTCTGGGCCCTCTCGGTGAAATGTCATCCAATTAGCTTGCAAGCATGTGACTGGCTCACAAGGGATCACATATCACGGGAACGAGAAAAGAGTACTTATCGGTAACGAGGTTGAACTAGGTATGCAGAGATACCGACGATCATAACCTCGGATAAGTAACGTATCGTGAGACAAAGGGAAATTGATATCGTATGTAAGTGGTTCATTCGATCGCGAAGTAATCGTAGAAATATGTGGGAGCCATATGAATTTCTAGATTCCTCGATTGGTTATTGTTCGGAGAAGTGTCTCGATCATGTCCGCATAATTCACGAACCGTAGGGAGACACACTTAAGGATTCGACATTGTTTTGAGTAGTTATGGAATGATGAGAAAGAAGACCGAATGTTGTTCGGAGTCCTAGATGGGATCCGGAATATCACGAGGAGATCCGGAATGGTCCGGAGAATAAGATTCATATAAGGAAAGTCCCGTTTCGGAGTTGGGGAATGTTTCCGGTGTTTTCATCGGGAATGTTCTAGAATGTTCCGGAATGTCCGACACTCCACAGGGGAAGGGTACATGGATGTGTTGTATCAAGTTGGTATGATTGCATCATGTACTAAGTGTCATCGCTGTTCCAAATAAAGGATTAATTCAAATCCTAGTTTGAAAAGTCAATTAGCTAAATTGAAAAGTCAAACGGCTAAATTTGGAAAGAGGAAAAGAGGAGGAAGGAACTGAGTTGGAGGGAGTCCTCCTCCCAAGCCGGGCGCACCACCCAATCCGAGTTGGGGAGGACTCCACCCTCCCTTGGTCGGCCGGCCCTCCACCTATATAAGGAGGCAGGGCTCCTCCTAGGACACACAAGTACCTCTCCTCCAAACCCTAGCTTGGCGCCACCACCTCCTGCAATGACGCCGCCTCCTAGGGTTGCCCTAGCCCGACTTGGGGTGCCCCAAACCCTAGCGCCGCTCTAGCACCTCCTCCTTGGTGTATCTAAAACCTAGATCGCCGAGAGCTCTCTCATACTCCACCATACTCGCCCGCTTAAGGAAGCCTCGCGAGATCTCCCTCTACTCCTAGACCACGCCACAGCCGGAATCGCGAGGAGAGTGCTACAACCTCCGCTCACCGGAACAAGGGAGAGGAAGGTCTTCACGAGTACCGAACGGTGATGATTGTGGGAGCGCCACGAACGCAGCCTTGGAAGGATCGCTCACGATCTTGAGATCGGGAAGAGTACGACTACATCACCCACGAGAATCCGCTCTCGTTAAACTCTTTGGAATCTTCGAGGGTGAGTTATTCCATCGACTCGTTGCTACAATCTAGTAGATAGATCTTGGCTTGTTTGTTTGTATGCGGTAGAAAATTTTTGTTTTCCATGCTACGAAACCCAACATGGTTCGTAATGGATGATGTACTGTGATATCCAATCTGTTATGTCTCACAAAAATGGTAATCCTGGGTTTGCGATTTATGGCAAAACAGGTATCTGGGATTAAAAATCCGGGTGTTGACACTTGACCTCTGCTTCACGCTATCGTCCTCGCCGTGACCTTGCACACCTTATAATGCCCACTGTTTGCCTTATCTCGACCTAGGTCTTTGCCTTCGACTCCGTTCGTGAACACCCGACACCAGTACAAGCTCCGACGAGGTTTTCTGGCCGTGTCTGTGCGCCCCTGTCCAAGACACGACCACGTTGATATTCACCGTCTTCTCGCTAGTTCGGTAAGCACTAGAACAACCCCTACTCCTCTAGCCTCGCCGGCGTGTCGCCGCCGCCAGAGCCATTCACGCCGCCAGTTTTTGGTCGAGCAAGCTAGGTCTGTTAGATCTGCATCTGGTGGCTAGGATTATATCACTTAACAAACCGTTACGTTTAGATTTGGACCGCATGATTTCATTTAGATCTAACGACACAGAAGCGTGATCCAGCGCTAAGTGGTACGCGCCAATCAGAACGCGCCGCGTGTCACTGGTTTTGATTTAAAATCTGAATTTAGATCTATTAGTTATTCAAACTTGTAAATTCAATATTTTTTATCTGTTTGTCCAAAAATTACAAATTTTATATCAATGGATTCAGAAAATCAAGATCTTTGCATCCATGGCCTTGATTTGGCCATTTGCTTCTGTAAAGTTAGGATTTTATGCAGAAACATTTGTAGGCCTATTTTGACTATATAAATTGTTTAGAAAATTATTTTAAAGTAAATTTTGGTTTATTTAGACCTTAGAAAGTATGCTTTGTTTTTTATTACTATTTAGTTTGATTTGATTAGTGTGACAAATCATTCCATTGCATTTTGCATGCATACACATATATTTTTGTTTATATATTGAATGTGAATATTGTGGCATGATTTTATGTGTAGATTTTGGTGATTGTGGAGAGTGTGATTGTGAGGATTGTACCTATTCCCCAAACTACCAAGGCAAGTGATGCTTCATATTTTTGTCCTACTATTTTATCTATGCACTAGTGATATTTTGAGTAGGATTTGCATGGCGATTTTTCTAAGTATATGCTATGCTATGGGAAATCCTATAGGTTTTCTCTTAGTAGTTTTTCCAAAGTTAAGAAACATGTTATGCTAGTATGCTTATCCTAGCTAGTAAAAAACAAGGGTGGAATATTCATGCTACGATATTATGCAAAATCTATGACTGTGTTTTTGGTTAATAAAACAACATGTGAATGAATCACCTGGGTGGAATGAGAAGATTGGTTTGTGTTGAGTGGTTACACAAGGCCCATGTCTATGGTTTACCTTGTGTATAACAGTTGTGGATGGCCACCCAGGAACAAATAAATTTGAGATGTTTAGTGTTGAATAGCTTCTAGTGCAACCACATGGCATATGGGCTCTGCCTTGACAACTAGGTTGCAGGAACTTAGCCAGATGGACAGTTGGTGGTAGGGTTGATAGAATGGAACGCGTCCATGGTGATCTAAGGGAATGCTTCTGAAAAGTCTTGTCTCAATGCATGTCGAGTTTTGTGGGGAAAATGCACCACCTCTCGAGAGGGTAAAACCTAAGTACTTAGCCGTGTCCCCGGTAACGGACATTTTGAGCATCAAAGACATTGAAATGATCAAGGATCTCCTCATCCTAATTTCTCTAAGTTAAAACTTGTGATTGAACAAGGGTAAATGTTCACCAATGTCTATTGGTGGTTCCTTGGGTATTTTTGTCAAATAAAAACTTAGTGTTTTCAAACAAATAAGACAAACCTTATTTTGAGCAAAGCCAGCCTGCACTACACTTAGCCAAATTCATATAGTTATTAGATGTTACTATACTACCATGGTATCACTTGTCAATACAATTCCAAATATATTGACCCTCTGTGGCTATAACTTATTATGTTGCAGGTTACTCTGATGGAGACTAGGGTTATGAGTCTACAATCTTCATGTTTGCCTGTGGCACATGAAGATAAAGACTTTATTTATTTTGTTAAGTATTGTGAACTCTATGTATTTTCCTTGGGCTAATGAGTTGTAAGAACTATGTATCTCTGGATATTATGATGTAATAATGACATTTGTATCTGTGTACTTCATTTTAAACTGTGGATGCTAGCAATTCGATTCAGGGACTAGCATTGCAATCACAAGGGCCTTTACCTTAAATAGCGAGGTCTTACAACTTGTCTCTATGCCAATCACGTTCACATACCCGCTACACTCAGCACCAACTAACCTAGATGACAGGTGGTGAAGGTGCCTCCTATACCCATGGTAGGCGAGTCGGGACCAAAAAACGTGTCGAGTTTGGGGTTCAGCAACCCAGAAGAGACGCAAAGTAGGCGTCAAGAAATTTTGCGCAAGACCAATGTCTTCTGGGTAAACTATATTTGTTGACATACTTTTGCACTTCTACATTTCTTGTTTCTCTCTTTATTTCCTTTCCCTTAACTAAAGGGATTTTGACATTATACTTTATCGCAGTGCTGCGCTAGATGTTAGTTAGAGCACTTCCTGCATTGCCTATTAGATTAGTGTGCCATCATCTCCTCCTCTAACCGATACCCAGGTTCCAAGTTTGTCCAGCGCGAGCACTCCTCCGGCACCAGATGCCGACATATCCTGGCCGGGAGGGCGGGCAGACATCAGGAAGGAGCATGTCGTTCCATAAGACGACACCGTGCATGAGCCGAGAGAGGATACCTCAGCTCCCGATAGAGAGGAAAACTCTGGCCCCGGCAATATGGGCACCGAGACAATTAATCTTGAGACTCTAGAAGTGCCGGAGCAACCTCGACCACAACAGCAACAAGTCCAGTCGCAACAGTAAACTCAACAAGGCCAATCTCCACAACAACCACAACAGCAAACAAGTCCGCCACGTCCCTCAGTGTCGCAATAAGAAGGCTCCACCGACATAGCAACAACATGCTCAGCCGACCAAACAACAGCCAAAGAAATCAACACCTGCGACCAAGAAAATGTAGGTTGCTGATATGATGAAGAAGTCTTCTGCTGCCTCTAGGACAACTTCAGATAAGGCTATGGTGAGACCTCCCGCAGCTATGGTCAGCGCCAAAACGTCTGTTGCTGGGAAATGATTTTTTATCCTGTACTTTGAGCGGCAAGAGCTTGGATTCCCTCAACCACTTTTCTATGGATTGGAACAATGCTGATCTTAGTGAAGTGACTTCTAGGAACTCTCATCCGAAGCAGCATTTGGTGGTTCCAAGCACCGACACTCAGAAAATGTTGCAAGCTAAGGCTACTCTGATCGAAGCCGACAAAGCTCTTGAGGTAAAATATTGTCCATTCTTTTTATATTTGAGCCAGACATATATAATCCCTAGTCCCCGAGGTTTGGATTGAGTAAAATATTACTCATCCAAAGGCTCCTAGATCATTTTAGCCTAGCTTATAGTTCGTCAGTTTTGAATTAGATTCCCTATTTCTAGATATTCGGGTTAAGTTAGCATAACTTAGCTCGAATCTTCAATTTGATTCCCTATTTCCTGAGATTCGGGTTGAGTTAGCATAACTCGGCTCGAATCTTTAATTCGATTAACTATTTTCCGAGATTCAGGTTGAATTAGCATAACTAGGCTCGAATCTTAAAATTGATTCCTTATTTTCCGAGATTCTGGTTGAGTTAGCGCAACTCGGCTCGAATCTTAAAATTGATTACTTATGTATCAAAGTCTTCTTTTGGAGCACAAACGTCTCTCGGATAAGCACACACAACTTCTAGCCGAGCTGAAAAGCAAAGGTGTGTCATTATTGCCTTGATCTGATTCTCCTGCTTGCCAACATAATCTTTGCCATTACTTGCAGCCTGGACACAAGAAAAGATTGAAGAGCTGCAGAAGCGGATCTCCGACACTGATGGTATACCATCTTCTGTACTTTAATTTGTACATATTTCATTTCATTTGTACCTACATTTCTATCTCAACGCAGGGGAGCACCAAGACTTCATAAACACGCTGGAACTGATGAACCATTTTCTGGAACAAGCAGTGAAACACCAAGCTCAACTCAAAAAGGAGCGGGATGAGGTATCTCTGCTGAAGGAGCAAATTGAGAGAATGAAGGAGCACAAAACTGAACTTGATCAAGTTTGTTAGGATTTCTCCGAGGAGAAGAGCCATATGTCGGGCCAAATCCAAAAGAACAAAGATTTTCTTAATGACGTCGAGTTACTGATTAACTCGGTTCAGGCGGAACTGGATGAGCTCAAGGGCAAGTCCGACATATGGATGTGGGAACTGACCCGAATTAACAGTGTCTTGGTCAGTAAGCTCTTATTGCCTCTTTTTATCTGTCGACATAACTCATATACTGACATTCACCTAATTGACATATTGCCTACTGTGGTTCCTTCAGATAATTTTCGTGAATCAAAACCTCTTGCTGCCACTATTGTCTATAAGTCGAGATAAAAAAGAGTCGAGACTGGTCCTATCTCAGACGAGCTTGATATGGATGATCACTTGGCTCCCCTATCTGATCGGCTTAAACCAATGAGGGTCTTTTGAGTTGACCTTCTAAGTGTGGCTATTCGCACATTCAATGTTCTCTGGCCAGGAGTTCCAGCCGCAAAATATGTCTCGGAGCTGGTGAAGCACTTGATGACAAGTGAGGAGAGGCTCAGCGAGTGGCACGAATCAGCTGCTCACACTGGTGCCGATGCAGCATTGTCCTTTGTACACTCTTGGTACGAGAACATCAAGTTAGATGTTCTCCAGACAATGCGCGTCGGATCCAAGTGGACAACTGACACGGAGCTTATCAAACAGCGCCAAGACCGAGCTTAGAACTTCATCCGGTATGCCGATATTCATTCTTTTACTGAAAGGCCAAGATTTCTCAATGATGAAGATGACGAGAACAAATAAGAATAGGGAGAAGAAGAGATAGATGAAGAAATTGAGGCCGAGATTATTGCTCCTGATGCCAGCACTTCCGCTCCTTTGACCGATCCTTCCGGCTCTGGCACAACCGCTTAAGCTCTAAAAAAACTGAATTTGTTAAATCCCCGGAATGCCGAGTGCAGATATAATATAAATAATCAAGTTATTTTGTTGCTACTAAACACTTAAGCTAAACAATAAGTCTTAGTGCCGAATCGCTTTGGGCCAAGTTCCCAAATTTGTTTTCTTGTTTACTCAATTCCATAACCTTCACTCTTGTCTATCTTTTTTGGCGTTCAACTTATCAGTCACAAGGTCACAAAACTAAGTTAACTATACTCAAAACTTAGATTTTTGACAAAGAGCCATTCTACATAACAAAATATACTAAAATAAAGGGTTAGTCAAAAAACAACAAATGTCAACTCGCGCATTTTTCTTTTCCTTAGTCTTTTTCATGTGTTTAGCTACCACTAGCTTTTTCTCTCGCTTTTCATAAGTCGGGTTGCGAAAAACAGCTAATTCAAAGAGTGGGCCTTTAGTGCCGACACATTACTAATCCTACATAAGGAAGAGGAAAGCTAAGCCAGCCTAGAAAATATTAGGACGAGGGAGTCTCTGAGTTTCTTTTCGGGGCTCCAGCATTTCATCCATTGCTCATAGACGGCATACATGTCTGTACGAGGGAGTTCAAAGATACATATAATATTCTCTTAGGTGTAAAAGGGACGCGGTAAAGCTACATTCCATGGCCTTTTGATTTCCTCGCCGGACCTGTCCACCTTATTCTTCTCATGTTTCTCAGCATCATCATATAATATGCATCATTGTGTAGAGCTTTGCTCACAATGAATGGTGCCTCCCATAGAGGTGATAACTTGTTGATGAGTGTATATTTGCATCATGTTTTATATTATTATTCTGCATTGTAGTGGTAGGATCTTGGTATTCTACTGCGTTCGCATACATCTTTTATGTCTATTTTTACTAGGATCAGGACAGATGATGGATACGATGAAAACAATTCTTGGACCAGTTGTACTAGAGAGAAAAAGAGTAAAAACAGCGTAAATCGTTAATTTGGGAAATATCAATAACACCAGAAGAAAACCCGAGGCGATCGCAGCAACCAGTGGGTTTAACGACCAACTATATGGCGGGAATACTTTTTTCGGCCGTATAGTTCCCGCCGTATAGTTGCCGCCGCCACCGCCTCTTCAAATAGTTTCACCCCGTGCAATCAGATCGAAGAGGCGATATACAGAACACCCAGAAATCACCAAAAACCTTACCTTTGGAAGGGATCTGGAGGGGAAACTTGTCCAAGGGATCCATCTTCACCCTATGCAGATCTGGGAGGCCGTGGCATTGATCTTCATCTTCATCAACCGCTGCATCACCAACATCTTCATCCATCCCATCTAGATCTTGTTGTAATTCTCGTACTAGTTGTGGATTTATACAAGAACTATTCATTTATAATTGTTTTCATTATCATTGTCATGATGTTGATTGCCTCCATATCTGAGTAGATCATTAGTTCTTGGGAAGATGGAGAAACCCTAGCATATGATTGAGATAAGATAGAGATTATCATGTTATACATCATTATGTGTATGTGTTAATTGTATTCATCTTGATATTGAGAGGTGTGCACCTCTTAATATTTTCCTCTTATGGGGACTTGATGAAGGGTATTGCTGTAGGGGTTCGTAGCATGAAAACAAAAAAATTCTACCGCATGCAGACAAACAAGCTAAGATCTATCTACTAGATTGTAGCAACGAGTCGATTAGAGTACTCACACTCGAAGATTCCAAAGCGGTTAACGAGAGCAGATTCTCGTGGGTGATGTAGTCGTACACTTGCCGATCTCAAGATCGCGTAGACGATCCTTCCGGTATTGCGTTTGATGGCGCTTCACTCGGTCACCGCGTTAAATTTTCGATGAAGACCTTCCTCTCCCTTGTTCCAGCGGCGGAGGTTGTAGTTCTCTCCTCGCGATTACGGCAAGACAAGGCGTGGTGTCATAGAGGGAAGATCTCAGGCCGCTTAAGCCGGAGCAGGTTATGGTGGATCTAGGGTTTCCGGCGATCTAGGTTTTAGAAATTTGGAGAGGAGGAGGTGGAGTCGTTACTGGCTAAGGCGACGACGACGCGGCAGGTGGCGGTGGCAAGGTATGGCGGCGCAAGGTGGGGAGGGCTGGTTGTGGTCCTCTTGGGGCAACCTCTGCCCTCTATTTATGAGAGGGAGGACAGCTTGGGAGAGGGGAGTTTGAATCCTTCCCCAAATCCCTGTCCAAGTTGGAGAGAAAGAAGGACTCTTTCCTTCTTCCACTAGGAAACTATTGTTCCAGTTTGACTTTTCAAACCTGCCTGTTGGCTTGCAATTTGGAGCTTAATTCCTCTCTTGCAAATGCCCAACCAAGTGACCTAGGACATGATCCAATCATTCCACTTAACCATGACACATTCATGAACCATTCCCCTTCTGGTCCGGTGAACCTTCTAGACCATTCTAGAACCTCTCCGATGAAAACATCGGAATCATTCCCGAACTCCGGAATCGGACTTTACTTATATGAATCTTATTCTCCGGACCATTCTGGATCTCCTCGTGATATCCCGGATCCCATCCGAGACTCCGAACAACATTCGGTCTCTCTACTTACATTCCATATCTACTAAACAACACCGAATCCTTAAGTGTGTCTCCCTACGGTTCGTGAATTATGCGGACATGACCGAGACACTTCTCCGATCAATAACCAATAGAGGAATCTAGAAATTCATATGGCTCCCACATATTTATACGATTACTTTGCGATCGAATGAACCATTTGCATACGATACAAATTTCCCTTTGTCTCGCGATAGTTTACTTATCCGAGGTTTGATCGTCGGTATATCTGCATACCTAGTTCAACCTCGTTACCGATAAGTACTCTTTTCTCGTTCCCATGATATGTGATCCCTTGTGAGCCAGTCACATGCTTGCAAGCTAACTGGATGACATTCCACCGAGAGGGCCCAGAGTATATCTATCTGTCATATGGATGAACAAATCCCACTCTTGATCCATGTGCCTCACCACATACTTTCCGAACACTCAATGCCACCTTTATAGCCACCCAGTTAAGGTGTGGTGTTTGATGTCATCAAAGCATCCTTCCGGTGATGGTGATTAACATGATCTCATGGTCGAAGGAATTAGGTTACTATGTATCAGAAAGCTTATAGCAGATGAACTATTGAAATGACTTGATCTTTATGCTACGCTTATCTATAGGAGTATGTCCATCATATCATTCTCCTAATGATATGACCTTGTTGTTAATAACATCTCAATGTTAATGATCGAGAAACCACGATCATCTATTAACCAATAAGCTAGTATTACAAATAGGCTTTACCAGAGACTCTAATTTAGTTTACAAATCAATAAGTATTAATGTTTTCGGTTAATACTATTATAGCATAAATGTAAACATTTATTATAAACACAAAGATATAATAATAACCAATTTTATTATTGCCTCTAGGGAATATCTCCAACAAATACTTGTTGGTAGACGGGGGGATGATAGCATTTAGTGTGACTATAAAGCTATTGTCATTCTTTACGTACTAACTTGGAGAAGCAAGGAGAACTCATTAATCCATGTCCATGCCATGGGAGAAATCTCTTAATTGCGAGATATACGATTGATGTCGTTTATGGGGAATGGATTACATGGGACCTTTTGTAGAATCAAATGGTTACACTCATATTCTTATTAGTGTCGATTATGTCACTAAATGGGTCGAAGCTATTCCAACAAGCCATGCAGATGCGGCTACTTCCGTGCAGATGATCAAGGATGTCATATTCCCTAGGTTCGGAGTCCCTAGATTTTTAATCACTGACGGTGGTTCTCATTTTATGAAAGGAACTTTCAGAAAAATCCTTCACAAATATGGAGTGACTCACCGCGTTGCTTCACCATATCATCCTCAAACAAGTGGTCAAGTGGAACTCTCCAATAGAGACTTAAAGACCATACTCGAGAAGACGGTGGATAAATCAATAAAAGATTGGTCATACAAGTTGAATGGCACTCTTTGGGCATACCGTACCGCATTTAAGGATCCAATAGGTATGACACCATATAAGATGGTTTATGGTAAGGCGTGCCATTTAACTTTAGAATTGAAACACAAAGCCTTTTGGGCGATCAAGAACTTAAACTATGATTTTAAAGCAACAGGAGAAAATCGTTTATTAGATATTCATGATTTAGATGAGTTTAGAAGTGAGGCTTATGAAAATTCTAGATTGTTTAAAGAAAAAGTTAAAAGATGGCATGACAGAAAAATATAAAATAAGGTCTTTAAAAGTGGAGACAAGGTGTTGTTCTATAATTCTCGTCTTAAGTTGTTTCCAGAAAAGCTCAGATCAAAGTGGGAAGGCCCCTATATAATTGAAGAATCCTATTCATCGGGAGCGGTGAAGCTCCAAGGAAAAAACACCCTCTCTTTCATGGGTGGTGAATGGACAACGCTGGAAGCATTATCGAGCAAAATAAGATATAAGTGCAGTCACCATGCGTGTAATCACCCCAAAAGAGGTGATTAAGCAAAAATATACAAGGAAAAGCAACTACAAAAAGAAAAAAATTGAGCCTAACTGAGCAACATCACGGTCAAGCTATTGACCATAAAAGAGCACTTCATGGGAGGCAATCCATGTGAAATAAAGGTTTGAGTAAAGTCTTAAATTTTCAATTAAGTTTTAGTTAAGTTTGTATTGAATAAGGAACACTTAAAGCTCTTGTGAAGTAGAAGAAGTTTGGTAATGCTAAAATCTCGTTCAATGGATGTTAATGTTGGTTGAAAATTTAAGCTGTCCTTTTTCTGACAAAACTTTAGTGTTTCATTAAGTTTCAGATTAATAAAGAATTCTCGGAGACACAGGTAAATTTTGGCGGCTCCAGAAGATTTAATGACCAATTATACGGCAGGACTAAAAATTCCGACCGTATATTTCCAGTCGTATAGATTTTTCTACATCTTCTCTTCGGTTTTCAAAAGGTACAGTAAGTTTAACGACCAACTATACGACGGGAATACTTTTTTCAAGCTGAATAGTTTCTGTCGTATAGTTATCTACCCTATCTCCGAATTTTTATTGCAAGGTAAGTTTAACGACCAACTATACGGTGGGAATAAAATTTCCGGCCATATAGTTGCGGCCGTATAGTTGGAACCTCCATAAAAAGAAAAGGCTAAGTCGGTTCACAACTATACTGTGGGACATACGGGTTGCCCCCGTATAGTTGCTCGTTATGGACAACAGCTAGGGTTTTCGACCTCCCCTTTTAAAGTTGATTGCATCTAATATTTTTCATTAAGTTTTCACAGAGCTACAGCCTCAGCCTTAAAAAATCATCACCATCCCTATACAAGCTCCTTCTAACATAATCTGTGCAGCGAAGCCATGCAACCTTTTCATGTCAACAAGGTTTGGAGAAAGAAAGAAGAGAAGCCCGTGAAGAGGATCGAAGAAGTTGAACCTAAAGAAGCATCATCACCATCCAACCCGGAGATCAAGGAGATCAAGCCTCTCCCAAATTGGGAGGACATGGTCCCGCAGAGGATGGAGATGATGAGGCAAGCAGAGCAGATAAAGAGCAAGGATGAGTATCCCCCTAATCCTTATCGTCACAACTTAGGATCTTATTATAAACCTCATCTCGGTCTGTCACCTATCAAGCCTAAGAAGGTGCGGCCATATGAGATTCATGATAAGATATATCAATTGGAAAAAGCCTCAAAAGCATGTGTTGAAACTATTGGAGAACGGATTGACTCCTACTGGATGATGAGAAAAGACCTTTAGCAAAAGGTTAATGACATCAATGGTAGAGTTGGTTTCTTGATTAAAACTATTTTTTCGTTGACATATGAGAAGAAATTCCTCCAGAAGAATATTTTGAAGCTTCAATTCGACATGGCCGAGCTCAGCAGCCGCCTTGCAAGCATAGCAACACAAAGGAAGAAGGTGATGTTCTTCTCACCCATGAGAAGGAATAGGTACCAACAAGGAGTTATTTGATCCCGTGTGGCTTGATTCCAAGCTTGGGGAGATCTTTAAGACCTTGTAATCTATCTTATAAGTTTTATATTACTATTTTAGCTTTGCATTAGTGTGAGATTAGAAATAAACTTTTCATCATTAGAATTCCCTTCAGGAATAGTACGACCCTTTTATGAAATTCCGAGTTTACTATCATATATGGAGCATTATTGAGTTTGTGCTTATCTCATTAGATATATGAATGGCTTGATTATAGTTTCACTTGCACTTGATGATAGCAACAGGAGTATTTCACACCATTAGTATTAATGGAACATACAAAGATAATTTAGTCAATATGTTGTAAGTTCATGGTTTGATTTATAAAGAAAAAATTATCTAATTAGTTAAGTTGAGAAAGAAACCTTGAACAAAGGAAAATTAAAAGTGCTATCAAATTATAGTGAGAACAAGACTAGGTATAGTATCCAAGCTATAAAGTTACTTCATATACAATGGGAATTTGATAATTGAGATCGTCGATCTTTGAATTCCCTCATGAAGTGGAATGTATGGGTAGCTCCTTTGCGCAACACTTAAACAAAAGTGTGAGCATATAAAAAAAAGAGAAAATAAAATGTGCACAGAGCAAATAGGCATACACCACTATCTTGTGGTGAGACAAAGGAATGTTTGAGATTTTAAATCCCAAGTTAATATGTTAGTCCTAAAACGCTTGGGACTACCTCGCTAACTCATCCGGTCGAACTGGAACACTTTTACATCATATTGAGAGTAATATTTTGTGAACTGTTAAATGCTAAGGTGTGGAAGCCTGCTAATATTATTCGGATGGTTCGAGTAAGGTACTATTCATGAACTTATTCCTATGTATCATATATGATAAACACATGATGCAACTATCTTATTTATTTTATCGACTCAGCTTCATGAATATGAGGATCACATCCATTAAGCTAACTTCGCTCGGGACGAGCAAGAGTCTAAGCTTGGGGAAGTTGATGAGTGTATATTTGCATCATGTTTTATATTATTATTATTATTATTATTTTGCACCGTAGTGGTAGGATCTTGGTATTTTATGGCGTTTGCGCACATCTTTTATGTCTATTTTCACCAGGATCAGGACAGATGATGGATATAATGGACACAATTCTTGGACCAGTTGTACTGGAGCGAAAAGGAGTAAAAAATAGCGTAAATCGCTAATTTGGGAAATATCAATAACATCAGAAGAAAACCCGAGGCGGTCGCAGCAACCAGTGGGTTTAACGACCAACTATACGGCGGGAATACTTTTTCCGGTCGTATAGTTCCCGCCACCACCGCCTCTTTAAATAGTTTCACCCCATGCAATCAGATCGAAGAGACGACATACAGAACACCCAGAAATCACCAAAAACCTCACCTCCGGAAGGGATCTGGAGGGGGAACTTGCCCAAGGGATCTTTCTTCGCCCTACGCATATCTGGGAGGACAAGGCATTGATCTTCATCAACCGCTGCATCACCAACATCTTCATCAACCGCTGCATCACCAACATCTTCATCCATCCCATCTACATCCCATCTTGTTGTAATTCTCGTACTAGTTGTGGATTTATACAAGAACTATTCATCTATAATTGTTTTCATTATCATTGTCATGATGTTGATTGCCTCCATGTATGAGTAGATCATTAGTTCTTGGGGAGATAGAGAAACCCTAGTATATGATTGAGATCAGATAGATATTATCATGTTATACATCATTATGTGTATGTGTTAATTGTCTTTATCTTGATACTGAGAGTTGTGCACATCTTAATATTTGCCTCTTATGGGGACTTGATGAAGGGGATTACTTGTTGGTAGACGGAGGGATGATAGCACTTACTGTGACTATAAAGCTGTTGTCATTCTTTACGTACTAACTTGGGGAAGTAAGGAGAACTCATTAAGCCATGTCCATGCCATGGGAGAAATTCCTTAATAGCGAGATAATACGATTGATGTCGTTTATCTGTCTGCTGTGGTTATGACGAATGATGTGAGAAGTGGTTGCTATCTATTCATCCATATATGGAGCTCCTCCCACATACATACATGTCATGAGAATATTTGCTATGATAGTCTTGATTACTCTGTCTAAATTGCTAGCGGTGTATCCACCACTCCCCAAGAACGCCCTTTTTCCCTATTGCATTTCCAAGCTCTTTTACATACACGATTCCTACTTTCTGCATTAAGTTTTACTTAAGTTTATTTAATTGCTTTGCTCAATCAAAAATCCAAAAACAATCCTTAAAACAATTCTATTTTTCTTGCACCTTAAAATTATTTCTTAAGTACTTTGTTTAGTTTTAGTTAAAAGCATTTTAGCCTTTTGCCTATTGCTCCTTGTGGGATCGATGTCTTTATTTTGAAACTAGCTACAAACGATCTGTGCACTTGTAGTCATCACTTGTGCATGCCGGACATGCGTTGCATGAGCCGAAGCACTAAATCTCCTTCTCAGAATACATGAGGGTTTATCTTTCAGCTATGATAGCTTCAGATATTTTGCTGATATATAGCTGATCTGGACAGTGTTAGCTATTGTGCTTCCTCGAGCAAATCAAAATCATTTTATCTAGCCTCTTACCCTGGCCTCTGTATTTTGGGTGACTCTCGGCGAGTCATGCTCTATGTCGGCCGGCAAGACAACCTCTGCGCCATACACAAGGAATTATGGTGTATAGCTGGTTGAGCGATTTGGTGTTGTTCGGAGATTCCACAATACTACGGGTAAATCATCTATCCAGCATCCAGTAGTGCACTGTTGTGGCTTAATGAGTCGAGGTTTTATTCTAGACAATACTTGTTCATTTTCTCTTTTGACTTGCCCATTTGATTTTGGATGTGCGATCGACACTACGTCGAGTCTTATCCTTTTGTCCATACAAAATCGAGAAAAAGATCATTTGGCAAAGTTTGTGCCATTATCTGTGATGATGCTATGTGGATACATATATCTCAGGATAATATCCTTCAGGAATGACACAGCTGTGTGGCCATCACATTTTCTTATCGGCTTCACCTCTATCCACTTTGTGAATTACCCACCAATACCAAGATATGGGTCATATTGCCACATGCTGGCTTGAATGTCCCCACCATATCCAAACACCATACAACAAATGGCCATGTGATTGGAATAGTATTGAGTGCAGATGCCGGCATATGGATCATGCCTGAGTATCTCTGGCAACTGTTACACTTTCTAACTACATCTTCATCTTCTTGCAGGGCACTTGGACAATAAAACCCATGCCGAAATGCCTTGGCAACTAAGGCTCTTGATGAGACATGATGCCCACATTCTCCTTGATGAATATCTCAGATTATTTCCTATCCTTCTTATGATTTGACACAACACTGGAGCACATTCATGACACTTCTCTTGTATAGTTCACCATTTATGATTATATATGCTTTTTCTCTCCCTTGCACCTGCCTGGCCAAGATTTCATCACTTGGCAAACTTCCATCCTTCATAAATGACATGATTGGCTGGGCCCAAGATGGCACAACACGCAAAGTAAAAAACTGCTTTGTCGATTACCACATGCTCGACCAACATTACCTCTGCCGACATATATTGAGAAGTCCCCGGGTTTGACTTGGTAGTCCCGAGTATGATTGAACAGTGCCCCTATTTGACAGGACAGTCCCCGGGTTACTCAAAGTGCCTCCCATAACTATATCCATTGGGAAACTCTCTAGTTCCAGATTTATCGGGACAAATATTGAATCAGACTCAAGCGTTGGTTTGTTTGACGGTTTCTGAAGATGCTCGAGTGCTGTGCCGGCTGGAATGGCTTGCCGAGATGAGCCCAATTTGGACAATGTGTTGGCTGCTTCATTTTCTTCTCGAGGTACATGATGGAGTTCGCAACCATCGAAGTATCCTGAAATTTGCTAGACATGAAACTGATATAGTGCCATGTTTGCATATAGAGAATCCCAATCACCAAAGACTTGCTGAACCACTAAATCTGAATCACCAAATCACTGAATTCGCCGAACTCCAATTTCCTTAGCCACTTTTAGCCCATGGATGAGTGCTTCATAACTCAGCCACATTGTTGGATGCTGCAAAGTGAATTTGCAGTACACATTTCAACTGATCTCGTTTAGGTGAGGTGAGTACTATGTCGGCACACAAACCACTTTTCATTTTGGATTCATCAAAATGCATTTTCCAATAATCGGAGTCAGGCAATGGCGGCTCATACTGCATCTCGGCCTAGTCGACTAAAAAGTCGGCCAATGCCTGAGACTTGATTGCATATCTCCTATCATACTGTGGTGTATAGGGTGCTAGCTCAATTGCCTATTTTGCTACTCGGCCACTTGCATCTTTGTTGCCTTGAATTTCTGTGATAGGATCTCCACATAGTACTCTCATCGCATGCTCCTGGAAATAATGTTGAGTTTCTTAGCCGCCATATAGACGCCATATGTCATCTTCTGGTAATGTAGGCAATTTTGCTTGGACGTGGAGAGCACCTCGCTCAAATAATATACCGGCCTTTGCACCAATTTTCCTTCTTCTTCTCGTTCAACTACCACAGCAACACTTACTACTCGGTTTGTTGCCGTAATATAGAGCAACATCGTCTCTTTAGACAACGGCGATGCCAATACTGGTGCCGAGGCTAGCATCTTCTTGAGTTCACGAAAGACGACATCTGCTTGCTGTATCCAAATAAATTTGTCGCCTTTTTTCTTCAGCTGATACAATGGCAGTGCCTTCTCTCCCAACCGACTAACAAAGCGGCTCAACGATGCCAGGAAACCATTAAACTTTTGGATATCATTGAGGTACTTCGGTAGTTCCATTCTCTCTATGGCACTGATCTTTGTGGGATTTGCCTCTATACCTCTTCTTGAAACAAGGAATTCGAGTAATTTGCCAGCCGGAACACCAAATGTACATTTGGACGGGTTCAGTTTCATCCCGAATCTTCTCAGGTCTGAAAATGTCTCTCTTACATCGTCCAAGAGAGTATGACTCTTCTTGGTTTTTATAACGACATTGTCGACATACACTCGCACAATTTTGTCAATTTGATCATACAAACATTTCTACATACATCTTTGATAAGTAGCACCTGCATTTTTTAATCCAAATAGCATAGTACGATAGGCATAAGCCCCATATGGGTAATAAAGGTTGTCTTTATTTGATCTGCCAGATTCAAAGGTATTTGGTGAAAACCAGAATATGCATCTATAAATGACAGCTCACATCCAGCAGTGGAGTCGATCACTTGATTGATACGAAGTAGTGGGTATGGATCTTTAGGACAAGCCTTGTTCAAGTTCGTGCAATCAATACACATGCGGTCTGGGAAATCGATATTCTTTGTCTCTTTTATCGCCTGAAAGGCCACACTACCATGCAGATTACTCATTGCCGGCTTACCCAGCTAAGTCGTCTGTGCCAACGCTACAATATTATGAATTATCTTCTTCTCCTAGGCAATGACCAATGACTTGGATAGAGAAGAGACATTCTAGGCACACTCCATGGAGCGCCTGTAGTTGCCCGCAATAGTGATAACACCATTTGGACCCGACATTTTCATCTTGAGATAGCTGATGTGAGTGGAAGCCATGACTTTTTCCAATGTCGGTCTGCCAAGCAAAGCATGGTAACAACTAGTAAGGTCAACAAACTCGAACAACGGACTCTCGGTCTGACAGTTTTCCCTGGTGCCGAAGAGAACATCAATTCAGATTTTGCCCATAGGCTCACATGATAATCCCGGCACAATGTCATGGAAAGTAGTCTTGGTCGGCTCCATCATGTTCTCCTTGATACCCATCTTATGCATCGTATCTCAGTACAATATTTTGATGCTCTTCCACCATCAATAAAGACCTTGGAGAACTTGACATTTATGTCGGGACCGATGAATATCGGGTCCAACACCAGGGCATATCCCCCGGATTCGGCATAACCTTAGGATGGTCCTTTACACTCCAGGTGATATCCTGATCAGACCAGTACATGAATTTTGGAACTACCGGTATAACGACGTTTACCTCCATCTACCGCTGATACTGGCTCTGCTTATCTGTTGCCTCGGTCACAAAGACCACATAGCTCTGATGATGCTCACGATACGTTTGGCTGGAACGCAACAACTAGGTCTTGAACAAGGTTGCTATAATGCCTGATGAAGTTTATAGGAAGATCTTTGCTAAGTTTGAGCAGTGGAGATGACAATATTGTGTGGAGTCTTGGGAGGAATTGAATAGCGGGATAGTGTGCAGAGTTCACGAGGTTGATCACGCATGTTCTTCGGGTTTAGAGTCAAATCAACAAACTTTCTCTATTTTAATATAAAAGATAAAAGTCTCACGTGTGTTCTTGATAGAATATTGATGGCTCAAGGAGGAGCGGCACTTCTATGGGAGGGCCAACAGTGGGTCTTAGGTGGGCCGGCCAGGCTGGTCGGGACCGATGGCGTGCGTAGGTCTTGTCGTACTGAAGAAAATATTTTTATATTAAAAAAAGATTTTCTTTTACTATACCAAAAACCTGCTTCTTAAGCACGGGAGTTTTGATGCTTTTATATACAACCAGAGTCCAAACATTGCCTTTAGTGGAACGTGGTTCTTTTTCTCGGCGTTGTGTAACGGCGAGCTTTTGAACTGCAACAATGACCTTCTACGATTATTTCGCATTTCTGCTTCACTTTGGCCCAGCACATTAATAAATAAGGAAAAAAACATACAGCGTAAAATGGCGATAACGAACGGGGCAGCAGAGGCGGCCATAGCCGCGAGCGAGAACTTCCCTCTACAAATCGAATTTTATCGATGCCACTCGTCGGCTCCGTCGGCTGCCCTTGCCGCGGCCCGCCGCTGAAGCTCGCTGGCCGCGCCCACCGCCGGCCTCCTCCCCGCACCATCGCGCCCAAATGCGACATCTCCTCCCCTCCTCCGCTCCTAACCAGGAGGGCCGTTTCCGCCGCTACGCTGCTGCTCACAGCCATCCCTTTCCCCGCCCCGTCACCGCAGCTCTCCGTGGCCTCCGCATCAGAAACAGAGGCAGAAGTCGGGGGAGGAGAAGCAGACACGCCGGTGCTGGAGCTGGAGCGGTACACTGACAAGGACCAGGGGTTCACCCTCCTCAAGCCCGCCTCATGGCCCAAGGTACGAAGCACACTGAAGCGACGTTGTGCAGCAGGCCTGTAACGTAGCGTAAGTACGCATCTGATAACGTGATGTACAGTAGTAGCATATGATGCTTTGTACATTTTGGTGCCTCAGGATTGTGGATTAGACCTGTGAAATGTGTGTTGCTTTTGTGTAATTGGGGAAGGTGGAGAAGGCTGGCGCGACGGCGCTGTTTCAGCAGGAGGGGAAAGGGAAGAACAATATTGGAGTCGTCGTCAACCCTGTCCGCCTCTCCTCACTGACGGATTTTGGTACGCCGCAGTTCGTTGCGGACAGGCTTCTGCAGGCAGAGAAGAAAAAGGTACTAGTATAAATGCAGTAATGCCTGAACACTCCGTTTTTGTTTGGGGGCATTGGAATTTTCAGGCCCCATGCTACATTGCTACTTTTCAGTTGGCTGTGTGTAATGGCCTTATTTCTGTTTGATAAACTTCGTTGTAGTCTTACCTGTATGTTATTATCGAAATTGCATCTAATGTGTTCAAACGAGGAGTCTACACTGAAGCTCAAAACTGAGCTCCTCCTGTTGTTGCTTATTATATAGCCGGTGGTAAAGGTTCAAGTGCTAATATTTGGGATAAATTTAATGCTAGTATTGGCAGTTGGTTTGAGTCCTTTCCCTTGATTCAGGAAAGTACCAAATCCGCGGAGGTGATTTCTACTGGAGAGAGATCAGGTCATGATGGCCTGACAGTGTACGAAATCGAGTACTCACTGGATAGCACCAGGGGAGGGATGAAGCGGATCTTCACGGCGGCCTTTGTTGCGTCTAGAAAGCTCTATCTTCTCAATGTAGCCTACTCTGATACCGAGGAGAAGCCATTGGACAAGCAGACCAGACTTGTTCTTGAGGAAGTCCTTCATTCATTTGATACTGTATAGTTTTTTCTTCTCAAAAGGAGTTGCATGTCTCTATTTCTTGTCTCCAGAGTTCTACAAACTTCAATCTAAACGTTGCTTCTTTATGCTTATTTGTAAAAATAGCTATAAGAATGGGTTACTATGTTGTTCTTCAAATACACTTGTAAATATTATTAGCTTCTTTCAGCATGCTCTATTCTTTTGTGCTTTTGTTAGTTTAGTTGGAAAGCTACTTTACTGTAGGAACCAAAATTATGTATGAAGGTGTACAATTGTTCCCAGGACCTTTACTTTTCATAGATTGATTATATTCATAAATTGCACTTTGATTGGGCGTATATCCTTTCCTTGCCCTCACCTTCAGGAACCAGGTAATGAGGTAATGCATCAATGAGTTTCCTGCAATTATCAGTTATATGGAAAAAATGAAACTTAAGTTGTTAGAAATCAAAATTATACCAACACTTTCTCACACTAAGACTCATCTACTAAACATACAGTTAGCTCACCATTTTTCTGATCAATTCTTGACACTTGTAGAACTTCAACCTGAATTATGTTCATGCCTACATTGTGTGTTCCCTTCTTGCACTGTGGGTTATACACTATCAAGGGACTATGTCATTTCATTTTCGCTGGCTGCAAGTGCAAAGAACATGTGACCGTATTCTGTTTTGAGCTCCCTGACTAGTCTGGTGTTCATGTCCATCACTTCCATCGCCACTGTTCGGTACTTCAGTGGGTAGACATGTAAGCCATCGCTATATTCACATGTATTGTTACGGTCGGCATGTCCTATGCCAGGAAGAGGTCCAATAGTGGGCCAAATTAGGGGCTTAGCCCAGTTATTTTATTATATAAAGAGTTATAATCAGACTTTTACGTTTAAGCAATAATCAATCACATTATTGCCGACTCCCAGAGGAGTCGGCCTTCTCCTGCCTCCGCCGCCGCCAGCCCTAGCCGCCTCCTCTCGGCCTCATGACGGCGCCGCCCTTCTCTCCCCCGCTCGCAACACTTTCACCCTTACAACCTACGCCCCCGTTCCGGTAGAACCCTAGCCTCTACCAATTTGGTATCAAATAGCTTTGGTTCGATCACGTCTTCGGGCCACCCCACCACCACCGTCGCCGCCACCACCACGGCTGCGCCGACCACCTCCGGGCAGGGCACGCGCACTGCCGCTCGCCCTCGACGGTCGTCCTCCCATCGCAGCTCACGGCGGTTGTAACGATCTCACCTGGCGATCGCCAATCTCGGACGTTCTGCAGGGGCGCCGGGCTGCCGCCACCGTGACCGCTCCACCACCGCCCGCGCCACACGCCGCCTCCGCCCCGCCGCCACCAGGCGTCCCATCACGAACATCAAGTGGCGGCGTCGCCCCAACGCCCTCCAGGTAGACGCGACGGTCTTCACCGCCCCGACCGACCGTCCCGCCATTGCGTACCGCGGCCTCGCCTTCGGTGGCTTGACTGACGATCCTTATACGAAGCGGCGCCTACTCGCCCCTGCGCGAGTCCAGCCTTCGTCGCGCCGCAAGCCGCCAGCCTACCAAGTTGAGTTCACCACCTATGATGGTGCCACCGACCCCCTCAATTGGCTCAACCAAGGCGAGCAATTTTTCGGGCGGACATCAAGGCGTCCGACCGCACATGGATCGCTTCCTACCACCTCCGCGGAGCCGTCGAAGCGTGGTACTACGCTCTCGGCAGGCGAGGCGGGATGCCGCCGTGGGGCGCTTCGCGACTGCCTCCTCCGGTTCGGACTCGCGATGCCGCTTAGCCGAGATAGGCGCTGCGATTCACGTCGGTGCGAGGAATTCGCCCGATCGCTTCAATCGTTGGCATGCCATGCACCGCGTCACGGCTCGTCGGTAGCCAGCTCTTCGTGGGCGGCCTTCCACCATCCGGTCGACGTGAGCTGCGCGAGCGGGACCTGTACCGCCATGTACTACGCCCGGCATACGACGGCGCACCCTCGCCATCTGGCCGGTCCTTCCAGGGGCGAGCCCGCCCTCTGCCATGCCCTTCCCAGCCGACCCTGGTGCGCCCGGCGCTACCGGCTGCCCCTGCGACTCCTGCAGCGCCTACACGGCCTTTCCGTCGTCTGACGATGGCCGAGCAGCTCGAGCGGCGTCGCAAGGGCCTATGCTTCAACTGCGACGAGCCTTACGCACCGGGTCACACGTGCGCTCGCCTGTTCTATTTGGAGACGGTCGATGACGAGGACGGCGAGACCCTCACCCCGGAGCTCGACGCCGGGGCCGCTCCCGAGCCGGGCGTCACGACCTATGGGCCGGTCGACGCGACGGCTTTCGTCGTCTCCCTCCACACGTTGGCAGCCATCAAGACGGAGAATACCATGCTTCTGCCGGTGACGATCGTCGGGGACGCCTCACCGCGCTTGTGGACACGGGCTCGACGCACAACTTCCTGTCCAGCGACGCCATGCGACGGCTCGCACTGCAGCCGTCGGGAGCCGAGCACTTCAGCGTCACCGTCACCAACGGGGACCGCCTAGCCTGCCAGGGCATGGCTCGGCAGGTGCCCATCACCATCGGCGATGAGCACTTCTTCGTGGACTGCGTCGACATCAACTTGGGCTGCTACGACTTCATCCTCGGCGTCGACTTCATGTCCACTCTCGGGCCCATCCTCTAGGACTTTGACGCGCTGTCCCTCATCTTCTGGCGGCGCGGCTGCGCGTCCGATGAATGGCGGCTTCCGGCGGCAATGGCGCCAGCAAGCGATGGCTGCCGCCCTCGACGAGACGCATCCGCTCCTGGACGACCTTCTGCAGCAACATAGCGACATCTTCACCGAGCCACAGGGCCTACCTCCAGCGCGGGCCTGCGATCATCGCATCCACACTGCGGGGGCCGCTTTGTCGCGATCGTCCGTCTGCTTCCCCAGTGCGAAGGCGGGCTCGGCGCCGTGGCGGTCATGCTCTCTTAGGTATCATCCGGATTTCGACATCACCCTTCTCGGCGGTGCTCTTAGTGCATAGCCCGGCAAGACGTGGCATTTACGCATCGACCCGCGCTAACGCGGACGTCCAAGGACAAGTTCCCCATCCCGGTCGTGGACGAGCTCTTGGACGAGCTATACGGGGCGCGTTTCTTCACCAAGCTCGACCTGAGCTCGGGCTACCACCAGGTGCGGATGCATCCGGATGATATCGCGCAGATGGCGTTCCGCACCCACCACGGCCACTTCGATTTCTTGGTGATGCCATTCGCCTCTCCAATGCGCCGGCAACATTCCAGGATTTGATGAATGACGTGCTTAGACCCTATTTACGCCGTTTTGTGCTCGTTTTCTTTGATGATATTCTCATCTACAGTGCATCGTGGGCGGAGCATCTACAACACGTAGCCATCGTCTTCAACGAGCTTCGAGCGCATCGTCTCCACCTCAAGCGCTCGAAGTGCTCGTTCGGCACGACCTCCGTCGCGTACTTGGGACACGTGATCACGGCGGAGGGCATCGCGATGGATGCTGACAAGGTCGCGGCGGTCGTTGCATGGCCAACGCCGCAGTCACCGCGGGATCTTCGCGGCTTCTTGGGGCTCGCGGGCTACTACCGAAAGTACATCCGGGACTTTGGCCTCATCGCCGCGCCTCTGACCCGTCTCCTTCGCTGCGACGCCTTCGCATGGGATGCGGAGGCAACGGAGGCCTTCCAGGCGCTTCAACGGGCGCTCACGATAGGGCCCGTGCTCCAGATGCCGGACTTCGACCGGCCATTAAAGTCATCGGCGCCTCCCAAAGATCGGGTTCGGCGCCGTCCTCCATCAAGGGGAGGGGCCGCTGGCCTTCTTCAGCCGGCCGTTCGCCACTCGCCATCTTAAGCTCGCGGCGTACGACCACGAGCTCATCGGGCTGGTTCAGGCCGTGCGTCATTGTCACATCCCAAGATTTTCCAAATCTTGTAATGTGAAAAATAAATGAATAAAATAAAACTTTGTTGATTTTCAGGGTGAGAAGAAACTTTTTGATTCCAATTGGAAACCTTCAAACCTTTTTGATCAAACAAATCCTAAAGGGATTTGAAAAGTTAAACAATTAATAAAGAAAATATTTTGAATAAGTGGAATTACTATTTTTGGATCTTTAAATAAAAGATTTGGTTTTCAAAAGAAAAGGTAGATTTATAAATAAGGATTATTTTATAGAGCCAAATTAAACCTTGGCCAAGTTTTTGAAATAAAATGTTTTGTTTTGATAAAAATAATAAAGGTTTATTTAAATAAAATAATGAGGATTTATTAATATCCAATTTTATTAAAGTAAAGGCTTTTCCCATTTTAAATAAAACATCAAAACTTATTAATAAGTTTTCCCAAGTATTTTATATTCTCAAATAAAACCTACTGAAGTGTTTTTGGTTTTATTTTAGATTTCAAAACAAAGATTTTAATAAAACAAATCCTATTTGATTTAATAACTAAGGTCCATTTTATTTAATTATTAATGGACCCTAAAATAAAAATGTTATTTTATTTTAAGCAAGTTTTCCAAGTATCTTCTATTTTCAAATAAAACCTAATGATTTGGTTTTGATAATATTTGGATTTCAAATGGAGATTTTGTTAAATAAATCAAAACCTATTTGAATTAATAATTAAGGTCTATTTTATTTAATTATTAAATAGATCCTAAAAAGATTAAAATTATTATTTTATTTTGGACTTTAGTTTTGTGTTGATAAACAGAACCAAAACTCAATACAAGTTTGGAAGTGTTTTGATTGAATTGAATGTTTGAATTGTTGTTTGAAATTCAAAACAGAAAATAGAAATAGAAAAATAAAAAGCATTTGAAAGAAAAAAATAGAGTCGACTTCAACTAAATCGCCCAATTCCAGCCCAACTCAGCTTAACCTAGCCCTCTCCTCTCAACGAGCGAATCGTTTTCACCATGAAAGAAACCCTTAAGTCTGTTGTTGGTGGACCCAATCCCTCTCACTCCATTCAACGGCTTCACACCCGAGCCTTCTTCCTCACCGACCTCTTATTCCCCAAACCTCGTCATGTTTAAACAATCGCGCTTGATTCCCTTAACCACGTTGAATCAGCCCGTGACCGCGCATTTAAGCATCCTCTCCCCTCTCTCTCCCTTACGCCAGACCTCCCTTGCCCCAGTGCCTCCAATTTCTTACACCGCCTTCTCCGAGGTTCTTGACCAATTCAGCCACCGCCGCCCCTTGCCTCCCCGAGCACGCAGCAAGTTCACCATACCTTGGCGCGCTTTGTGGCTCGGCCCATGTGACCGCAACCTCGCCTCCGTCTTCGTCGAAGCGCCAGAAGAACCGCAACTCGTGAACTCTCGGTAATATCCAGCGCGCCGCCTCCCTTTGATGCTCGATGCTTCCTCTCGTGCATCTAACGGTGTTTTTCTTGCTCTCTCGCCGAGAACCTCGCCACCATGAACCGTGCTTGTCCGGCGACGCCGAGAACTACGGCGAATTACCGACTCAGGCCCCTTCGCTCGACAACCACCTTGAGCTTCCCACGACGCGATCACTGTGAGCATCTCCCACCTCTTGCTTCTGTATCGGCCGGCACGCCACCGCCACAGCTACCGCCAATAGCGCCTATGGCCATCTATGGTACCGCTGCACAATCAGGGATGTAAATCCAAGCGCCACGATAGAACAGGATCGAAGGGGTATCGGACGATCTGTGCCGTGCGATCAAGTTGGATCCTATGGTCTGTGTCTTTCGATCTGCACGAAACGTTTTTGACCAATAGGAATGCACCACGTGGCCTGGAGTTTGTTTATAAGACAGAAACATTTCTATTAGTGGTTTGAATTTGTAAATTGCACAACTTTTGATCCACACGTCCAAAAATTACAAACTTTATATCAATGGAATCAGTGGAACAAGACCTAGCCAACCATGCCATTTGTTTAGTAAAAATCTTCTAGAAAAATGTTTGTTTTTGCAGAAACATTTGTATGCTTGTTTATATTATAAAAATTGTTCAAAAATGATTATGGGGATAAAATCTTTGGAAAATGGTGTGATTTGAACCTACTGACCCTAGGAAACACTTTGTGGTTTCAAAAATATATTTGGTTAAGGAAAAGAATGATTCTTTGATTTAAAACCATTTCTAGTCAAATAAAAATATAGTTTATTTATTAAAAATGGTTTTGGAAGAAAACCTTTGGGAAATGTTTTGTTTTAAACTCTCTTACCCTAAACACGAAATTTTATGGTTTGAAAACATATTTGGTGAATACTATAGATTAATGCCTTAGTAAAAACTTTTTTACACCACATAAAATGATACTTTGTTTTGAAAATGGTTTATGAAATGAAATATTTTGCAAATTACTTTGCCACTTTATAAAATGACCAATAGGTGTTTTCAAATGTTCATGACCCATTAGGAACCACTTTTTCAAATAAAACAAAGCTTGGCATGCTTGCATGCATTACTTTGACTTTATGATTTTATGTGATTGTTTTGCTTGAATGGTAGTTTGAGTTTGTGCCTTGCTTGATTGAATTGTAGTGACTTGAAGAGTGTGATTGTTGCAAGGACAAGGAGTGAACTTATACCCTCTACCAAAAAGTCAAGTGATGCTTCATACCTTTGTCCCATTACTTTCACTATGCATTAGTGATTTTTTTCTAAGTAAAACTTGCATGGAATTTTGCTAAGTATAAACCTTGCTATAGAAAAACCTAGTAGATGAAACCTTAGTAGAAATTTTCCTAAGTTAAGATTCCTACTACTATTAAGCTTAGCTTAGCTAATAGAAAACAAGGGTGGAATATATATTCATACTATGGAAAATTTCTAAGTCTGAGGACTTATGTTTTTCTTAATAAAACAACTAAGTCAATGAATCACCTGGGTGGAATGGGACTTGATTGGTGGTTTTTGGTTGAGTGGTTCACAAGGCCCATGTTTATGGTTGACCTTGTGTATCTCACTAGTGGATGGCCACCCAGGAACAAAGAGATTTGAAATGTCAAATGTTGAGAAGCTTCAAGTGCAGCCACTTGGCATTATGGGCTCTGCCTGGATCATATAGGTTGCAAGAACTTAGCCATATGGACAGTTGGTGGTAGAGTTTGATAGGTTGGAGCGCGTCCATTTTGGTCTAAGGGAAGGCTTCTGAAAGATCTTGTCTTGGGAAACCAAGTCTTGTGGGGAAAGTGCACCACCTCTGCAGAGTGTAAAATCTAAGTACTTAGCCATGTCCCTGGTAAAGGACAATTTGAGCATCAAGACATAGAAGAAATCAAGAATCTCATCATCCAAATTTCAAAGTTAAAAACTTGTGGTTGAACAAGGGTTAAAGGATCTTCAAACTTTTGTTTGGGAGAAATGTTTTTGTCAAGCAAAAACTTAGTGTTTTCAAATGTTAAGTAAAAATCTATTTTGAGCAATGCAAGCCTCAACTCCATTTAGCCAAATGCATATAGATGATAGACTCCAGTATACTACCATAGTATCACTTTCCAATACAATTCAAATGTATTGACCCTTGTGGCTGTAACTTGTTATGTTGCAGGTTTGATTGATTTAGTGAAGTGTGTTAGGATTACAAAGTCTACAACCAACATGTCTGCCTGTGGCACTTTGAAGATGAAGGACCCATGCTTATAGTTATTCTGCTGCAATGTAATGTAATAGCCAAATGAGCTATGTAAGATGTAATAAAATTATGTTATTCCTGGTTATAAAGTTGTATTATGACCTTTGTTTCTTGATATTACATCTTAACTGTGGATGCTAGCTATTGATCCAGGGACTAGCATTGTAAACACAGGGGACTCTACCTTATTAAAGGTTGGGACCCTTACAGATGGTATCATAGCATTGTGTTGCCTGTAGGATTTGTAAACCTAGGATTGGATAAAACCCCTTAGAAAAAGATAGGAGTTTTATTTGTTCCAAAACTTATTTACAAACAATCTTGTAAACTCTTTCCTCAACCATTTTGGTTTTAACTCTACATCTCTTCTACTTCAACTTGATGGAAAAACCTACCCCATGGCCAAAGACTTCACCATGAGCAAAGGACAACATCAACTCTAATGACTTCAACTTCTTCAACTCTAATAACTTCAACATCTTTAGCATTTTCACCAAGGACTTCAACCTTGGATATCACTAAGGACTACAAGTGAGACAAGAAATCTTGCTCAAGATTTGGAGACTAAGGAAACACAACTTAGAAAGAACCCTCATCATCTTTGAAGTTTGTGACCAAAAGTTTTTCTCAAGGAAACCATGAACTCATGCAAGAAGAATCAACCAAGAAGGATGGAAAGATCACAAGTGAACCATATAGATGGACCACCATAATTAGCTAAGTCAAACATACCAACTTATGTGGTGTAACAAAAAAAATTTTGGTTGCCTAAAAATATGCTTGAAACTTGTTGTTTGAGTGGAATGTTCGTTTGTGATTGCTTGCACATTGCTTGTGTGAATTGTGATGTGTGTGATTAGAATTACTTCCTTAGAAAATCTTGTTGCCTATTCTAATCCCAATTCAACCCAAACAGATGACTTCTCTAAGAGACTCCAACATCAACGATGGTGACACCAACAACAAACAATAGGACAACATGAGAGAACTTATAGCAACCCAAAACCAGTTGAACCAAGAGACAACTCAGCTTTTATCCAACAACAATGGACTAGACCCAGCCATACAAAGGATTTTGAAACTGCAATCCCAATTGTTGCAAGGATTGGTTACTCAAATGATCAACATGGGAGAAAACTTTTCCCAAAGAGCTAATGACAACAAGGATGACAAAGATGCTATTCTAGAAGGAAACCAAGCTAGCAATACTTGTGGAGACAATGATCATGCATCCAAGGAGCATGAAGACCAATGCCCCAATAAGAGAGAAAGATTTCCTACCTATGAGAAAACATATGAAGAACATGAACTAGAAGAACTCCTAGCTTTGGAGAGACCCAAAAAGAAGAAGAAGGATATTACTCAAGTGCAATGTTACAATTTCAAAGAGAAGGGACACTATGCCAGTGAATGCCCAGAAAAGAAGAAGAACCAAGAAGACAAACAAAAGCTAGTGAAACCCAAGATAAGGAAGGATTTTAGCCAAGTGTGGTGCAACAACTGCAAAGAGCTAGGACATTATGCAAGCAACTGTCCAGAAAAGATGAAACATAAGATAAACAAGCCTATGAGGGATCTCAGCCTTGTCACATGTTTCAAATGCAAGGAACTAGGCCACTATGCAAACTTCTGTCCAGGAAAGTTACATCAAGATCCCAAGCAAGTCAAGATGTAAATTAGTTGGAAAATTTTTAAGGGTGGTAGTACCCTAGATGTTTTGAGCCTACTTGTAACCCCTAGCATCCCAAATCTCGGGACGAGATTTATTTTAAGGGTGGTAGCCTGTCACATCCCAAGATTTTCCAAATCTTGTAATGTGAAAAATAAATGAATAAAATAAAACTTTGTTGATTTTCAGGGTGAGAAGAAACTTTTTGATTCCAATTGGAAACCTTAAAACCTTTTTGATCAAACAAATCCTAAAGGGATTTGAAAAGTTAAACAATTAATAAAGAAAATATTTTGAATAAGTGGAATTACTATTTTTGGATCTTTAAATAAAAGATTTGGTTTTCAAAAGAAAAGGTAGATTTATAAATAAGGATTATTTTATAGAGCCAAATTAAACCTTGGCCAAGTTTTTGAAATAAAATGTTTTGTTTTGATAAAAATAGTAAAGGTTTATTTAAATAAAATAATGAGGATTTATTAATATCCAATTTTATTAAAGTAAAGGCTTTTCCCATTTTAAATAAAACATAAAAACTTATTAATAAGTTTTCCGAAGTATTTTATATTCTCAAATAAAACCTACTGAAGTGTTTTTGGTTTTATTTTAGATTTCAAAACAAAGATTTTAATAAAAAAAATCCTATTTGATTTAATAACTAAGGTCCATTTTATTTAATTATTAATGGACCCTAAAATAAAAATGTTATTTTATTTTAAGCAAGTTTTCCAAGTATCTTCTATTTTCAAATAAAACCTAATGATTTGGTTTTGATAATATTTGGATTTCAAATGGAGATTTTGTTAAATAAATCAAAACCTATTTGAATTAATAATTAAGGTCTATTTTATTTAATTATTAAATAGATCCTAAAAAGATTAAAATTATTATTTTATTTTGGACTTTAGTTTTGTGTTGATAAACAGAACCAAAACTCAATACAAGTTTGGAAGTGTTTTGATTGAATTGAATGTTTGAATTGTTGTTTGAAGTTCAAAACAGAAAATAGAAATAGAAAAATAAAAAGCATTTGAAAGAAAAAAAATAGAGTCGGACTCGACCCAACTAAATCTGGCCCAGTTCCAGCCCAACTCAGCCCAACCTAGCCCACCTCTCCCTCTCGGCGAGCGAATCGTTTTTCACCGTGAAAGAAACCATAAGTGTTGGTGGACCCCCTCCTCTCTCACTCCACGATTAACGGCCCACACCCGAGCCTTCTTCCTCACCCTGACCTCTTCTCCCCAAACCTCATCGCTGCTTTCACAAATAACTGCACGCTTGATTCCTTAACCACCACGTTGAATCAGCCCGTGACCGTGCGCATTTAAGCATCCTCTCTCTCTGATCTCCCTCACCTTGGACCTCCCTTGCCCCAGTGCCTCCAATTTCTTACGCCCGCCTTCTCCGACGAGGTTCTTGACCAATTCGGCACCCGCGCCTTGCCTCCCCGAGCACGCAGGCAAGTTCACCATACCCTGGCGCACCGCTCTGTGGCTTCAGCTCGCCCGCGAGTGACCTGCAACCTCGCCTCCGTCTTCGTCTGAGCACCACCGAAGAACCCCGCAACTCCGGCGAACTCTACTGGTAATATCCAACCGCGCCGCCCTCCCCCTTTGATGCTCTGATGCTTCCCACTCTTCTGTGCATCTAACGGTGTTGTTTTCTTGCTCTCTCGCGCTCAGTAACCTCGCCACCAACGGAACCCGTGCTTGTCCGATGACGTCGAGAACTACGACGAGGAATTCCGGCCGACTCTGTGCGCCCCTTCGGCAACGACAACCACCTTGAGCTTCCCCACAATGCCGCGATCACTGTGAGCATCTCCCCAGACACTCTTTCTTCCTGTATCACCACGCCACTCCGTCACGCCAGAGCTACCGCCGATAGCCACTTGTGCGCCCATCTATGGTGCACGTTGTACGTGGGATGTAAATCCAAGCGCCACGATAGAAAGGATCGAAGGGGTATCAGGCGATCTGGCCGTGCGATCAAGTTGGATCCTGCGCGATCCGCACGAAAGCGTTTTGACCAATAGGAATGCACCATGTGGCCTGGAGTTTGTTTATAAGACAGAAACATTTCTATTAGTGGTTTGAATTTGTAAATTGCACAACTTTTGATCCACACGTCCAAAAATTACAAACTTTATATCAATGGAATCAGTGGAACAAGCCCTAGCCAACCATGCCATTTGTTTAGTAAAAAGCTTCTAGAAAAATGTTTGTTTTTGCAGAAACATTTGTATGCTTGTTTAGATTATAAAAATTGTTCAAAAATGATTATGGGGATAAAATCTTTGGAAAATGGTGTGATTTGAACCTACTAACCCTAGGAAACACTTTGTGGTTTCAAAAATATATTTGGTGAAGGAAAAGAATGATTCTTTGATTTAAAACCATTTCTAGTCAAATAAAAATATAGTTTATTTATTAAAAATGGTTTTGGAAGAAAACCTTTGGGAAATGTTTTGTTTTAAACTCTCTGACCCTAAACACGAAATTTTATGGTTTGAAAACATATTTGGTGAATACTATAGATTAATGCCTTAGTAAAAACTTTTTGACACCTCATAAAATGATACTTTGTTTTGAAAATGGTTTATGAAATGAAATCTTTTGCAAATTACTTTGCCACTTTATAAAATGACCAATAGGTGTTTTCAAATGTTCATGACCCATTAGGAACCACTTTTTCAAATAAAACAAAGCTTGGCATGCTTGCATGCATTACTTTGACTTTATGATTTTATGTGATTGTTTTGCTTGAATGGTAGTTTGAGTTTGTGCCTTGCTTGATTGAATTGTAGTGACTTGAAGAGTGTGATTGTTGCAAGGACAAGGAGTGAAATTATACCCTCTACCAAAAAGGCAAGTGATGCTTCATACCTTTGTCCCATTACTTTCCCTATGCATTAGTGATTTTTTTTCTAAGTAAAACTTGCATGAAATTTTGCTAAGTATAAACCTTGCTATAGAAAAACCTAGTAGATGAAACCTTAGTAGAAATTTTCCTAAGTTAAGATTCCTACTACTATTAAGCTTATCTTATCTAATAGAAAACAAGGGTGGAATCTATATTCATACTATGGAAAATTTCTAAGTCTGAGGACTTATGTTTTTCTTAATAAAACAACTAAGTCAATGAATCACCTGGGTGGAATGGGACTTGATTGGTGGTTTTTGGTTGAGTGGTTCACAAGGCCCATGTTTATGGTTGACCTTGTGTATCTCACTAGTGGATGGCCACCCAGGAACAAAGAGATTTGAGATGTCAAATGTTGAGAAGCTTCAAGTGCAGCCACTTGGCATTATGGGCTCTGCCTGGATCATATAGGTTGCAAGAACTTAGCCATATGTACAGTTGGTGGTAGAGTTTGATAGGTTGGAGCGTCCATTTTGGTCTAAGGAAGGCTTCGAAAGATCTTGTCTTGGGAAACCAAGTCTTGTGGGAAAGTGCACCACCTCTGAGTGTAAAATCTAAGTACTTAGCCATGTCCCTGGTAAAGGACAATTTGAGCATCAAGACATGGAAGCAATCAAGAATCTCATCATCCAAATTTCAAAGTTAAAAACTTGTGGTTGAACAAGGGTTAAAGGATCTTCAAACTTTTGTTTGGGAGAAATGTTTTTGTCAAGCAAAAACTTAGTGTTTTCAAATGTTAAGTAAAAATCTATTTTGAGCAATGCAAGCCTCAACTCCACTTATCCAAATGCATATAGATGATAGACTCCACTATACTACCATAGTATCACTTGCCAATACAATTCAAATGTATTGACCCTTGTGGCTGTAACTTGTTATGTTGCAGGTTTGATTGATTTAGTGAAGTGTGTTAGGATTACAAAGTCTATAACCAACATGTTTGCCTGTGGCACTTTGAAGATGAAGGACCCATGCTTATAGTTATTCTGCTGCAATGTAATGTAATAGCCAAATGATCTATGTAAGATGTAATAAAATTATGTTATTCCTGGTTATAAAGTTGTATTATGACCTTTGTTTCTTGATATTACATCTTAACTGCGGATGCTAGCTATTGATCCAGGGACTAGCATTGTAAACACATGGGACTGTACCTTATTAAAGGTTGGGACCCTTACAGTCATTGGCGGCCCTACCTGTGGGGGCGAACTTTCCGTGTTCGCACGGATCATTACAACCTGAAGTTCTTGCTCGAACGGCGCTCCACCGTTCCGCACCCGATGGATCAGCAGCTCTTCGGTTCGACTTCACCGTCGAGTAAATGCAGGCCGCCTCATAGGTCACGGCACGCGCTCTCGCCCGCGACACGGAGCTTGCGGAATCCTCGGCGTCGGCGCGATATGCATCCGCTCCGGACCATCTTTCACCTTCATTGACGACATCCGCCGGGCCACGGTGGGCGCCGAATGCCAGTGACTGCGCCCGGCGCCAGCAGCCGAGTTTCGCGCCATGGCGGCTGAGGGCTTCTCCCACGAGCGGCACATCTTCGTGCGTCGGGGCGACGCCGTCAACGAGCCCTGCTGCTCGCTTTTCGGCGAGCCACGGTGTGCAAAAGACGCTCAAGCGTCTCCGTGAGGACTTCTACATTCCTGGTGATGGTGCGCTGGTCCGCGACTTGGTGGGGTCGTGTGTGACGTGCCAGCGCAACAAGACGGAGACGTTACGGCAGGCGGGGCTGCTACAGCCGTTGGACGTTCCCTTGCATGTGTGGGCGGATATCTCCATGGACTTCATTGAGGGCCTCCCTAAGGTGGGTGGCAAGTCCGTCATCCTCACGGTGGTCGACCGCTTCTCCAAGTACGCCCACTTCATTCTGCTCGGCCATCCATACAGCCCGGCGTCCAAAGTGTACAGGAACTTTCTTCGGCGGCA